>CAMRHE010000029.1:0-390000 GCA_947044405.1 Leptodactylus fallax | reverse complement strand
GACTGATCTGACTGAGCAAGGAATAATTTTTGCTCCCTTTGCAATGGACTCGGATGTCCAGCCATACTCAGGCACAAATGTCAGAGGAGCACAGAGGAGATCTGCACCTCACTCTCATAACCCTCCGATACCTCTCCTCCCTGATCTGTGAACCTGAGGTCACAGTTCTGATCAGACCAGTACCAATGGAGCCCACCACTTATGCAGACAGTGGGGAATTTCATTCTACCTAGGGGTTGAAGTGTTCTGCTCCTCTGCTATGTCTGGGGAGAAAAAAGTGATTGGGATTTCTGATCTCACAGCTGAGGGCATACGCCTTAGGAATGGGGTAGCGAGCCCTGGCCAAAGTTTGCACCAAGGCCCTCAAGACTTTAGTTATGCCACTGCTCATAGAGTCTAGGTTTACATGAAGAGATAGAAGGATTTCAGCAAATCTATATCCACAGAGGATCTGTGATTAGTTCTCCAAGACATCTGGAACAACCTTCCTGCTGTGTTCCTTCAAAAACTACATACAAGTGTACCTAGAAGAACTGATGGAAGACAAAGGATGGTCACACCAAATATTGATGTGATTTAGATTTCTCTTTGGTTCATTGACAATATAAACTATTAACACTTTTATGTTTAAAAGCATTCTTACTTTGTAGTATTTCTTCAACACCTGCCTAAAATATTTGCATACTGGTGTATGGTATAAGAAAAGAGCAAACTTTTCCAGTATGGTGTGAATTTCCTAGAGCCTTGTAGGCGGTGAACATCAAGGTTTGAATAGGAGTCAGATAAGAATTGTAAATTGTATACAAAGCATAAAACCACATAAAAGCAGAGTATTATATCATACATTAGGAGAGTTCCCCTGAAAAGACTCTCAATCTAAGCCAACAAAAGATTGCCTATTCTGGTAAAACCCTGTCCTCTTCCTGTATGTCTTGTTCTCTAGTAATTAATGGCACAATAGCTTGTTTCCCTGAAAGAGCATGTGAACTTTCTGGCAATGGCTTCCCTTGCATAACATAAGCAAATAACTGAATAATTCATTTCCACTTGAACATAATTTCATTTGGTACATGATAAAAAAAAAAACCTCACAATGTTATAATCATAGCTTAAAGGGGTTGTCCAGTTTCAGATCAATATTGAGAAAAATGTTATTGTTTGAATAATAAAAAGTTGTACAATTTTCCAATATACTTTCTGCATCAATCTATCATGGTTTTCTAGATCTCTGCTTACTCCCAGTGTACAAAAATCAGTCCATGGTCATGTGATGTACACAGCTAGTTATAGTCACAGTACAGTAATTAGACATCTGCCTGGTAACGAGCTGTGCACCTGTGTGTTCATCACATGACCATGCTCTGTATATCACATGACCATGCTCTGTATATCACATGACCATGCTCTGTATATCACATGACCATGCACTGTATATCACATGACCATGCTCTGTATATCACATGACCATGCTCTGTATATCACATGACCATGCTCTGTATATCACATGACCATGCTCTGTATATCACATGACCATGCACTGTATATCACATGACCATGCACTGTATATCACATGACCATGGTCAGCATTCTATCCATTGAAAGTGGGGACACTGATACATGTGCTTCTCTGCAACATGAGATAAAGGAGAAACGTACACACAGATGCCCCCCAGTTTTGATGATCAGCCTCATATCTAGTGGCACCTGTGTTGGTGTCCGTTGTCTGTGACTTGTTATCAATCTGACCACGCCCAGTATTGGATCAGATTTCCCCCAAATATATAACGTGCACCTATCGTTTCCTCTGACTTAGGCCGGTTGCACACAACTGTGTGCTTACCGCCGGCCATGAATTAAAGGCATCGGCGGCACACAGATTTCATCCGTGTGCCACCCAGGCTCCAACCATGCTTCCACAGCCCCATTCATTTAATGAACAGGAGTGGCGGAAGCATGCCTGCAAAATCGGGCAGGAATAGGACCTATTCCATATTTTGCAGGCCTGCACGCGGGACCGTGTAATTCACAGCCATGTGTACAGGCCCATAGAAATGAATGGGTCAGTGTGCTATCTGGGAAAAACGCGGATAGCACATTGACCATGCACACGGTTGTCTGTTGTATTTGTACATAAGGAGTAACACTATCAGAGGGAGGGGATGCAGGTAAACAGCCTGATAAGAGCAGAAAGAAGGTTTCTTTTTGATAACATATACTGCAAAGTTTCTTACAACCGCCTGTACTATTCTTTTATGCAATGATAGTGCCTATCTATGTTTGTCTGGATGATACATCTGATATGTGTCAGTTCATTCTCCAGTATATAGCAGACTAGATAACCTACATATTTTACCATTATTATAAAGACTAGGAGAGTCACCCACCAGTATCCAGACGCATTAAAACATAATTTTATTATAATAAAAATATTAAAATACACGAGAAAGACTACAACATAAATAAAGAACTTATATGAAAGAGGGGAAGGTAGGTCAAATATAGGACCTATTTAATATCTCACTACTATTGTGTGTGAGGTATATGGATATACAGTCATATGAAAAAGTTTGGGCACCCCTATTAATCTTAATGATTTTTAGTTCTAAATATTTGGGTGTTTGCAACAGCCATTTCAATTTGATATATCTAATAACTGATGGACAGTAATATTTCAGGATTGAAATGAGGTTTATTGTACTAACAGAAAATGTGCAATATGCATTAAACCAAAATTTGACCGATGCAAAAATTTGGGTACCCTTATTTTATTGATTTGAATACTCCTAACTACTTTTTACTGACTTACTGAAGCACAAAATTGGTTTTGTAACCTCACTGAGCTTTGAACTTCATAGCCAGATGTATCCAATCATGAGAAAAGGTATTTAAGGTGGCCAATTGCAAGTTGTTCTCCTATTTGAATCTCCTCTGAAGAGTGGCATCATGGGCTCCTCAAAACAACTCTCAAATGATCTGAAAACAAAGATTGTTCAACATAGTTGTTCAGGGGAAGGATACAAAAAGTTGTCTCAGAGATGTAACCTGTCAGTTTCCACTGTGAGGAACATAGTAAGGAAATGGAAGACCGCAGGGACAGTTCTTGTTAAGCCCAGAAGTGGCAGGCCAAGAAAAATATCAGAAAGGCAGAGAAGAAGAATGGTGAGAACAGTCAAGGACAATCCACAGACCACCTCCAAAGAGCTGCAGCATCATCTTGCTGCAGATGGTGTCACTGTGCATCGGTCAACAATACAGCACACTTTGCACAAGGAGAAGCTGTATGGGAGAGTGATGCGAAAGAAGCCGTTTCTGAAAGCACGCCACAAACAGAGTCGCCTGAGGTATGCAAAAGCACATTTGGACAAGCCAGCTTCATTTTGGAAGAAGGTCCTGTGGACTGATGAAACAAAGATTGAGTTGTTTGGTCATACAAAAAGGCGTTATGCATGGCGTCAAAAAAATACAGCATTCCAAGAAAAACACTTGCTACCCACTGTAAAATTTGGTGGAGGTTCCATCATGCTTTGGGGCTGTGTGGCCAATGCCGGCACCGGGAATCTTGTTAAAGTTGAGGGTCGCATGGATTCAACTCAGTATCAGCAGATTCTTGAGAATAATGTACAAGAATCAGTGACGAATTTGAAGTTACGCCAGGGATGGATATTTCAGCAAGACAATGATCCAAAACACAGCTCCAAATCTACTCAGGCATTCATGCAGAGGAACAATTACAATGTTCTGGAATGGCCATCCCAGTCCCCAGACCTGAATATCATTGAACATCTGTGGGATAATTTGAAGCGGGCTGTCCATGCTCGGCGACCATCAAACTTAACTGAACTGGAATTGTTTTGTAAAGAGGAATGGTCAAAAATACCTTCATCCAGGATCCAGGAACTGATTAAAAGCTACAGGAAGCGACTAGAGGCTATTATTTTTGCAAAAGGAGGATCTACTAAATATTAATGTCACTTTTCTGTTGAGGTGCCCATACTTTTGCACCGGTCAAATTTTGGTTTAATGCATATTGCACATTTTCTGTTAGTACAATAAACCTCATTTCAATCCTGAAATATTACTGTGTCCATCAGTTATTAGATATATCAAAGTGAAATGGCTGTTGCAAACACCCAAATATTTAGAACTAAAAATGATTAAGATTAATAGGGGTGCCCAAACTTTTTAATATGACTGTATAAGCCTATCCCAAATAACCCTTTCAATTCCACATGTTAAACTAGCAGCAATTGGAAATTACGGTCATGTTTATAACTTGAAAAGGGGAGTTCTACCTAACATCAACCATTTAAAAGTATCAAACTCCTAATGCCACCTTGGTAACACAGCGGCCATTTCAAACCGTAACATCCCACAAACACTATTTGGGCTATTTAAGGTAACCTTTTAGGACTAACAGAAACTCTACCTAGCAACCATACCAACACTTAGCATATCGGCTGGTTTAAGCTATAGTGTCCCATTAAACACCTTATATAACAGCAGCTACCTTTCACCAAGAAATCCCACTCACACGCCTAATAGAGTGTTATAAATAAGATCTCAGGACTAAAAAGCGCTCTGCCCACTATCCACAGTGTTATAGTGTCCAATGCTTTATGCTACCTTAATATCACAGCAACTGATTTTTAGCCATGATATACAGGTGTTGGTAGTTGATATACTACCAACACATGTATATCATGGCTAAAAATCAGTTGCTGTGATATTAAGGTAGCATAAAGCATTGGACACTAACACTGTGGATAGTGGGCAGAGCGCTTTTTAGTCCTGAGATCTTATTTATAACACTCTATTAGGCGTGTGAGTGGGATTTCTTGGTGAAAGGTAGCTGCTGTTATATAAGGTGTTTAATGGGACACTATAGCTTAAACCAGCCGATATGCTAAGTGTTGGTATGGTTGCTAGGTAGAGTTTGTTAGTCCTAAAAGGTTACCTTAAATAGCCCAAATAGTGTTTTAGTGGGATGTTACGGTTTGAAATGGCCGCTGTGTTACCAAGGTGGCATTAGGAGTTTGATACTTTTAAATGGTTGATGTTAGGTAGAACTCCCCTTTTCAAGTTATAAACATGACCGTAATTTCCAATTGCTGCTAGTTTAACATGTGGAATTGAAAGGGTTATTTGGGATAGGCTTATATATCCATTTACCTCATACACAATAGTAGTGAGATATTAAACAGGTCCTATATTTGACCTACCTTCCCCTCTTTCATATAAGTTCTTTATTTATGTTGTAGTCTCTCTTGTGTATTTTAATATTTATATTATAATAAAATTATGTTTTAATGCGTCTGGATACTGGTGGGTGACTCTCCTAGTCTTTATAATTATAAATTATCGGCACGCAATACCTTATTACATTATTATTCATTTGATATATTCTACCATTATGTTTCGCTTGCCATAAACAATGTGTACACTCATTTCCAGGAAAAAATATCGGAATGCTGCAAATATGTAAATGATTACAGGTGTGGTCTAAATAGACAGTGGGTCTTGTCACAAGAGGGTGTAAAAATGTTTCCCCCATTATCTATAAAAAGACTCTCAGAGTCTACTTTTAGGCTGGAGCCCCACATTGCTCAAACGCGGCGTTTTACAGTCACTGCAAAGTGGATGGCATTCTAGCGAATGCCATCCGCACATTAAAGAAAAATACGCGCAGCGGAAACGCTGAAATTTGCAAAACAGTTTTGAAAATCCCAGCATGTAAATTATACTTATGGAAACGCTGGTGGTTTCCCTATAGGTATAATGGAAGCAGAAAGTCCACAGAGGAAACCTCTGGGAACTTTCTGTGAAAAGCACTGAGGAAAAAACCGCAATGCATTTCCATCGTGTTTTTTCCCTGCAGCGCTTATTTGCTGCAGCCTGCTATGTGGGGCCTTAGCCAGAAGTGGGAAAATCCCTTCAAATACTTATGCATTTTGATGACCACCACTCCAGATTCTAGATTATGAGCCTATTATTGCTTTGACTCTTGTTAAGCTTATGTGTATGCTTTAATAAGGTGAATTAATAAGAGATGATATTTTATGTCTGCACATATGTATGTCAAAGCATGTGGTTCTTGTTATGGCTTTACCACTGCCAGAGCAGAAATGCCTGTGGTTGTGGCTGTTACATGAGATAAAAAGAGTGTATCATCAGATAATGCCCTATTGTTTGAATTGGATTTTGTGTTAATATCTTTTTAAATATTTATGCATTCTATTTAAAATGTTCCATGTTATTATTGTAAGGGGGCGTTCACACTACCGTTGGTGACCGTCAGTAGTGTCCGTTGCTATTGTCCGTTACAAGATTTTAGCATCGGACACTAGCTGAACCGTCAGAAATCCGTTAAAATTTCCATTCATTTCAATGGGTTTTTATATTGTGTCCATTAGTGTCCGTTTACACCAAATCCGTCAGAAGTCCGTTTTTTTTCACGGACAAAAAATCCTAGATGCAGGACTTTTTGTCTGTTTGAAAAAAACTGATTCTTCACGGACAGCAAGTGTCTGTTATTTTTGTACATTGAAGTCTATGGGTAACGGACTTATAACGGACAGTAACTGATAGCCATCAGTTACTATCTGTTATTTTATGTCCGTTTATTTTCCCTGTGCATGCTCAGAAAGGAGAAACAAACCCCCCCAAAAAAACCTAACAGTGTTAAAGAGGACCTTTCGTGTCCTCAGGCACATGCGGTTTTACATACCGCTAGAAAGCCGACAGCGCGCTGAATTCAGCGCACTGCCGGCTTTCCCGGTATGTGCCCCGGGGCTGGAGATATCGGCGGTGTAAGTTACACGGTTTACTGTCAGAAAGGCGTTCCTGACAGTCTAGCTGCGCTGTGAGGAACGCCCTCCCTGACACTTCTCGTTCGTTCATAGACTTGTACTGAGGGGGCGTTCCTCACAGCTCGTCAGCTTTCTAGCGGTATGTGACATGAAAGGTCCTCTTTAAAAAACAGACACTACCTGATGCTAACGGACACTAATGATGCTAATGTGTCCGTTTTTTTTAACTGAACCATTAATTGGATCAGTTAAAAAAACGGACACATTAACATCAGTTAGTGTCCGTTATGATAGGTGTCCATTTTTTTTTTTTTTTTAACGGACACCTTCATAACGGACTCCAACGGTAGTGTGAACCCTGCCTTAGAAGCCATAAATTTAGTGCCAGAACTCATCCAGAGAGATCTGGAGACCCTATCCCCTAGCAGCTATATTATGAAGATGTTATACTGGCCCAGCGTACAGACTATAGTTGCAATGAATCCATACCCATGCCAAATTACTTGCCAGCTTCATTAAAGTGACTATAAGAAATGGCATGACTACAACAAGTGCTATATTTTTGAGGACTTCTTTCAACACACCATGGAAAAGAATAAATAAAACTGAGAAAATATCAATATGTAAGCCTCATTCCTTGTGTAACACCCCTTTTCTAAACCGCCTTGCTGGGGTGTACGTGCTTGTTCTCACCTCTCTATAGCACAGTGCCTCCACCCAAATCTTGCTTGAAGCTCTCCGGGAATGCAGGCAGTTGTAGTACTTCTGCCAGGGGCTGACTTGGGAAACCCCTGCCCAAGCTTAGTACACACTCCCCCCAATTTGAGGATGACACAGGTATGCAACCAAGTTACACAAAATACTAAAATTTAATAGTAATGCAGAAATATAAACAATTATATTGCCGATACTCCCCCTAGTGATCTTGCTGCAAGTGACAGGACACACCCATCACAGAATATCTGTAAGTGACTCACTCTCTATCTAGCTATCTGCAATACTGAAGGGGGTGGCCACCCTGTATTGTCACAGTTCAATCGGGGCCCAATCGTTGGTGCACATAAAAGGTATAAAACTTAGAACTCCACACAGCAACAGTTCAGTCACTAACACTGGAACAACAGCAACAAAGTTCCTTGAGGTACTCACTTCCCTCGGATCTTTATCTCACAGGAATCCATGCAGGAGCATTCACATTAAGGAGAGGAAGGGAGCATGGAGGTGCTGGCAGTTTCCTTCTGTGTGGGTGCAGCTGCAGTCTCTGAAGACCCACAAGCCTCTCACTTTCTGTTCTCTCAGGTAAAGATGTCTCCCCTACTCCCTCCCCCCGCTTCCCTTCCTGTGTCCTTCCCGCCTCCTACCCCCAGGATGTCATACAGCCCGTGCTGTGTGTTAAAGAGGAATTCCTGTAGGTGGCACTGTTCATCTCGAAGATATAGAGGAATGCTTGATTGTGTTCCTTCCATAGCATCCACAACACACAAAATGTCCCTTGTGGGGGTTACACTTGTATGGATCGAATGATCTTATAAATAAATATTAATACCCACCACTGTTTACCCATGTACCCCCAGTGTGAGGAGTAGATTATAATCTTAGTCCCACTTGACTCTCTCAGGCTGCAAGACTTTTTTAACTATTTCATATGCAGAAACACTACCCCTCCTGAGCTGTGTCCAAGCCATTTCACTCAGTAACCCTAATGTGTACTGATGAGGGGCAAGCACCCCAAAACATCACTGTCAACAGTTGGGTGTCTCTGATTTGACTGGTATAAACTAAATGGCGTATGTAGATGATGAAATAATGGCAGGTAGAAAAAAAAAATACATCAATCATGTTATGCTAGTTGTACTAGTTCAACCTGTATTTTATCTACACACTGTATTTAAGACCACATTTTTCCCTCCATTAAAGCAGAACCCACTATATACACAATAGCTGTGTGTGTTGTGTGATTCTCTGTGCTATAGCTTATACACCAACTTTATGAATTTGGACTTCAATACGGTGATACTTGAGAGCGGATTGCGCACACACACATATATATATATTATATATATATATATATATATATATATATATAATTTAATTTTTTTTTTTTTTATAATATATTTATTAATATATAGAGATAAACAGATGTAGCAGAGTTAACCTGAACTTCTGCAATTAAACTGCTGCAGTGTAAGATCTTATCATAAAAGATAGCAAAAACAAATGAAACCATCTGAACCCAGAGCATGCTGCATTAAAAGATATATAAAACACAAGGAAATGTAAAAAAAAATAAAAAAACAAAAACACAGCTACCCTGTTTCCCCCGAAAATAAGACAGCGTCTTATATTAATTTTTGCTCCCAAAGATGTGCTGTGTCTTATTTTCAGGGGATGTCTTATTTTTTTTTTCAATGAAGAAGAATTCACATTTATTGCTGAACAAAAAAATGAACATTTATTATATACGGTACTGTACAGTAGTTGTCATCACAAACCAGCATAACCAGACAAACTGTGAATCCTATCAAGAATTTCTTACTACCGTACCATTATTTCCATGTACAACAAACAACAGTATGGTACATTTACCAATATTTACGGTACGAATAGAAAGTAAAATTTATTCAATGACAGTTATGTCATCATCTTCTAGGACATCATCATAACAATCCAAACCATTAGTTTCCCTGCACACAGTATCATGTCCCATAGTGGCCCCTGCACACAGTATCATCTCCCATAGTGGCCCCTGCACACAGTATCATATCCCATAGTGGCCCCTGCACACAGTATCATATCCCATAGTGGCCCCTGCACACAGTATCATTCCCCATAGTGGCCCCTGCACACAGTATCATTCCCCATAGTGGCCCCTGCACACAGTATCATTCCCCATAGTGGCCCCTGCACACAGTATCATGCCCCATAGTGGCCCCTGCACACAGTATCATTCCCCATAGTGGCCCCTGCACACAGTATCATTCGCCATAGTGGCCCCTGCACACAGTATCATGCCCCATAGTGGCCCCTGCACACAGTATCATGCCCCATAGTGGCCCCTGCACACAGTATCATGTCCCATAGTGGCCCCTGCACACAGTATCATCTCCCATAGCGGCCCCTGCACACAGTATCATTCGCCATAGTGGCCCCTGCACACAGTATCATGCCCCATAGTGGCCCCTGCACACAGTATCATGTCCCATAGTGGCCCCTGCACACAGTCTCATACCCCATAGTGGCCCCTGCACACAGTATCATTCCCCATAGTGGCCCCGGCACAGTATCATTCCCCATAGTGGCCCCTGCACACAGTAGTTTGCCCCATAGTGGACCACCCATGAACAATTATTATACTGTGGGGTCTTTTCAGACCCCAGAGTATAATGATCGGAGACCCAGGAGAGGATAGAAACAACGTTGCTTACCTGTTCCTCGCTCCGGTGCATGCCCGTGCGTTACTCCGGCCTTCTTCACTGTTAAACCAGGCCGCGTCACGTGATCCGGCCGGCATCGCGACGCAAAATGACGTCTGCTGACGTCACCAAACAGGCCCGAAGCCTGGAGAAGCGTAGGACAGGTAAGCACAGTTTTTTTTATGTTCGCTCACCTCCCCTGGGCCGCCGATTATTATACTCCGGGGTCTGAAAAGACCCCGGAGTATAATGATAGCAGAGATTGTGGGGTTCTCCCGCGGCCTCACATATCGTATATACCGTATGTTCTGTTCGGGAACATACGCCTTACTTTCGGGGGATGCCTTATATTAGCCAATTCTCCGAAACCTCTCCTATGCCTTACTTTCGGGGGTGTCTTATTTTCGGGGAAACACGGTATGTGTGCAGGACTTCTCATGTTGTTTTCACAGTGTTTTTCAATGTAAAATACATTGTTGGTAGGACACTGAACAGAAGGCTTGTGTGAAACCATCCTGAACCCCACTTGATGGAGCATGTCAGGGTATGTTTTTTAATACTGTACAAAAAAAATCTCTGATGTTTCCATACAAATTTGTATGAAGCTGTAGAACATGCGTGTACATGCTCCTCCTAGCAATCCAGGTGTTAAGTCACATGAATGTTATGTCATTTTGACTGCATACTGCGCAATGGCAAGTCACCTAGTCACTCTTCAGCATATTGCTCTTTTCCAGGCACTCAAAAAGTCTCCCCATATTTCTGGATCTGTCTTCCATTATAAAAAAAGACATATATCTTAACAAGGTTTTAGGCAACAGAGGAATAAATGCAGCAAAATAAGAATAATTCCAAAAATAAAAGTGTTAATAGTTTAGTTCATTCTCTTAAAATAAGAAAATGAACAAAAGGGAAATCTAAATCACATCAATATTTGGCGTGCGTGCCCTTTGGAGAAGGAGTCCTGAAAGTGATGATATAACTCTCATAGACAGGGGTGTAAGGATTGTGATCACAGGGGGTGCGTACACAACCCAGGCTGGAGGGGTTAGGCTAGTGGCCAGCTGGAGATGGCTTGGCAGTGCAGAATCATGACAGAGGTCGCGGAAAGTCTGATTCCTCAACCAGTGTCTCCCTTGTAAAGATAACATACCTAATCTCCGCTGCCTATGGAGGTCACTGTGCTGAAGTCTCTAGACAGCAGAGATGAGTGCGGTCTCTACTGCCGGAGGTATGATATCTTTACAAGGGCTCATTGCCACCATTTTCAAACAGTCCTGTTGCAGCTGGGGACAGATCAAGGGACTAACAACAAGAAAGAGGTCACATGATGGCTGCCTTTGTCTAAGGACTGATCTGACTGAGCAAGGAATAATTTTTGCTCCCTTTGCAATGGACTCGGATGTCCAGCCATACTCAGGCACAAATGTCAGAGGAGCACAGAGGAGATCTGCACCTCACTCTCATAACCCTCCGATACCTCTCCTCCCTGATCTGTGAACCTGAGGTCACAGTTCTGATCAGACCAGTACCAATGGAGCCCACCACTTATGCAGACAGTGGGGAATTTCATTCTACCTAGGGGTTGAAGTGTTCTGCTCCTCTGCTATGTCTGGGGAGAAAAAAAGTGATTGGGATTTCTGATCTCACAGCTGAGGGCATACGCCTTAGGAATGGGGTAGCGAGCCCTGGCCAAAGTTTGCACCAAGGCCCTCAAGACTTTAGTTATGCCACTGCTCATAGAGTCTAGGTTTACATGAAGAGATAGAAGGATTTCAGCAAATCTATATCCACAGAGGATCTGTGATTAGTTCTCCAAGACATCTGGAACAACCTTCCTGCTGTGTTCCTTCAAAAACTACATACAAGTGTACCTAGAAGAACTGATGGAAGACAAAGGATGGTCACACCAAATATTGATGTGATTTAGATTTCTCTTTGGTTCATTGACAATATAAACTATTAACACTTTTATGTTTAAAAGCATTCTTACTTTGTAGTATTTCTTCAACACCTGCCTAAAATATTTGCATACTGGTGTATGGTATAAGAAAAGAGCAAACTTTTCCAGTATGGTGTGAATTTCCTAGAGCCTTGTAGGCGGTGAACATCAAGGTTTGAATAGGAGTCAGATAAGAATTGTAAATTGTATACAAAGCATAAAACCACATAAAAGCAGAGTATTATATCATACATTAGAAGAGTTCCCCTGAAAAGACTCTCAATCTAAGCCAACAAAAGATTGCCTATTCTGGTAAAACCCTGTCCTCTTCCTGTATGTCTTGTTCTCTAGTAATTAATGGCACAATAGCTTGTTTCCCTGAAAGAGCATGTGAACTTTCTGGCAATGGCTTCCCTTGCATAACATAAGCAAATAACTGAATAATTCATTTCCACTTGAACATAATTTCATTTGGTACATGATAAAAAAAAAAACCTCACAATGTTATAATCATAGCTTAAAGGGGTTGTCCAGTTTCAGATCAATATTGAGAAAAATGTTATTGTTTGAATAATAAAAAGTTGTACAATTTTCCAATATACTTTCTGCATCAATCTATCATGGTTTTCTAGATCTCTGCTTACTCCCAGTGTACAAAAATCAGTCCATGGTCATGTGATGTACACAGCTAGTTATAGTCACAGTACAGTAATTAGACATCTGCCTGGTAACGAGCTGTGCACCCTGTGTGTTCATCACATGACCATGCTCTGTATATCACATGACCATGCACTGTATATCACATGACCATGGTCAGAATTCTATCCATTGAAAGTGGGGACACTGATACATGTGCTTCTCTGCAACATGAGATAAAGGAGAAACGTACACACAGATGCCCCCCAGTTTTGATGATCAGCCTCATATCTAGTGGCACCTGTGTTGGTGTCCGTTGTCTGTGACTTGTTATCAATCTGACCACGCCCAGTATTGGATCAGATTTCCCCCAAATATATAACGTGCACCTATCGTTTCCTCTGACTTAGGCCGGTTGCACACAACTGTGTGCTTACCGCCGGCCATGAATTAAAGGCATCGGCGGCACACAGATTTCATCCGTGTGCCACCCAGGCTCCAACCATGCTTCCACAGCCCCATTCATTTAATGAACAGGAGTGGCGGAAGCATGCCTGCAAAATCGGGCAGGAATAGGACCTATTCCATATTTTGCAGGCCTGCACGCGGGACCGTGTAATTCACAGCCATGTGTACAGGCCCATAGAAATGAATGGGTCAGTGTGCTATCTGGGAAAAACGCGGATAGCACATTGACCGTGCACACGGTTGTCTGTTGTATTTGTACATAAGGAGTAACACTATCAGAGGGAGGGGATGCAGGTAAACAGCCTGATAAGAGCAGAAAGAAGGTTTCTTTTTGATAACATATACTGCAAAGTTTCTTACAACCGCCTGTACTATTCTTTTATGCAATGATAGTGCCTATCTATGTTTGTCTGGATGATACATCTGATATGTGTCAGTTCATTCTCCAGTATATAGCAGACTAGATAACCTACATATTTTACCATTATTATAAAGACTAGGAGAGTCACCCACCAGTATCCAGACGCATTAAAACATAATTTTATTATAATAAAAATATTAAAATACACGAGAAAGACTACAACATAAATAAAGAACTTATATGAAAGAGGGGAAGGTAGGTCAAATATAGGACCTATTTAATATCTCACTACTATTGTGTGTGAGGTATATGGATATACAGTCATATGAAAAAGTTTGGGCACCCCTATTAATCTTAATGATTTTTAGTTCTAAATATTTGGGTGTTTGCAACAGCCATTTCAATTTGATATATCTAATAACTGATGGACAGTAATATTTCAGGATTGAAATGAGGTTTATTGTACTAACAGAAAATGTGCAATATGCATTAAACCAAAATTTGACCGATGCAAAAATTTGGGTACCCTTATTTTATTGATTTGAATACTCCTAACTACTTTTTACTGACTTACTGAAGCACAAAATTGGTTTTGTAACCTCACTGAGCTTTGAACTTCATAGCCAGATGTATCCAATCATGAGAAAAGGTATTTAAGGTGGCCAATTGCAAGTTGTTCTCCTATTTGAATCTCCTCTGAAGAGTGGCATCATGGGCTCCTCAAAACAACTCTCAAATGATCTGAAAACAAAGATTGTTCAACATAGTTGTTCAGGGGAAGGATACAAAAAGTTGTCTCAGAGATTTAACCTGTCAGTTTCCACTGTGAGGAACATAGTAAGGAAATGGAAGACCGCAGGGACAGTTCTTGTTAAGCCCAGAAGTGGCAGGCCAAGAAAAATATCAGAAAGGCAGAGAAGAAGAATGGTGAGAACAGTCAAGGACAATCCACAGACCACCTCCAAAGAGCTGCAGCATCATCTTGCTGCAGATGGTGTCACTGTGCATCGGTCAACAATACAGCACACTTTGCACAAGGAGAAGCTGTATGGGAGAGTGATGCGAAAGAAGCCGTTTCTGAAAGCACGCCACAAACAGAGTCGCCTGAGGTATGCAAAAGCACATTTGGACAAGCCAGCTTCATTTTGGAAGAAGGTCCTGTGGACTGATGAAACAAAGATTGAGTTGTTTGGTCATACAAAAAGGCGTTATGCATGGCGTCAAAAAAATACAGCATTCCAAGAAAAACACTTGCTACCCACTGTAAAATTTGGTGGAGGTTCCATCATGCTTTGGGGCTGTGTGGCCAATGCCGGCACCGGGAATCTTGTTAAAGTTGAGGGTCGCATGGATTCAACTCAGTATCAGCAGATTCTTGAGAATAATGTACAAGAATCAGTGACGAATTTGAAGTTACGCCAGGGATGGATATTTCAGCAAGACAATGATCCAAAACACAGCTCCAAATCTACTCAGGCATTCATGCAGAGGAACAATTACAATGTTCTGGAATGGCCATCCCAGTCCCCAGACCTGAATATCATTGAACATCTGTGGGATAATTTGAAGCGGGCTGTCCATGCTCGGCGACCATCAAACTTAACTGAACTGGAATTGTTTTGTAAAGAGGAATGGTCAAAAATACCTTCATCCAGGATCCAGGAACTGATTAAAAGCTACAGGAAGCGACTAGAGGCTATTATTTTTGCAAAAGGAGGATCTACTAAATATTAATGTCACTTTTCTGTTGAGGTGCCCATACTTTTGCACCGGTCAAATTTTGGTTTAATGCATATTGCACATTTTCTGTTAGTACAATAAACCTCATTTCAATCCTGAAATATTACTGTGTCCATCAGTTATTAGATATATCAAAGTGAAATGGCTGTTGCAAACACCCAAATATTTAGAACTAAAAATGATTAAGATTAATAGGGGTGCCCAAACTTTTTAATATGACTGTATAAGCCTATCCCAAATAACCCTTTCAATTCCACATGTTAAACTAGCAGCAATTGGAAATTACGGTCATGTTTATAACTTGAAAAGGGGAGTTCTACCTAACATCAACCATTTAAAAGTATCAAACTCCTAATGCCACCTTGGTAACACAGCGGCCATTTCAAACCGTAACATCCCACAAACACTATTTGGGCTATTTAAGGTAACCTTTTAGGACTAACAGAAACTCTACCTAGCAACCATACCAACACTTAGCATATCGGCTGGTTTAAGCTATAGTGTCCCATTAAACACCTTATATAACAGCAGCTACCTTTCACCAAGAAATCCCACTCACACGCCTAATAGAGTGTTATAAATAAGATCTCAGGACTAAAAAGCGCTCTGCCCACTATCCACAGTGTTATAGTGTCCAATGCTTTATGCTACCTTAATATCACAGCAACTGATTTTTAGCCATGATATACAGGTGTTGGTAGTTGATATACTACCAACACATGTATATCATGGCTAAAAATCAGTTGCTGTGATATTAAGGTAGCATAAAGCATTGGACACTAACACTGTGGATAGTGGGCAGAGCGCTTTTTAGTCCTGAGATCTTATTTATAACACTCTATTAGGCGTGTGAGTGGGATTTCTTGGTGAAAGGTAGCTGCTGTTATATAAGGTGTTTAATGGGACACTATAGCTTAAACCAGCCGATATGCTAAGTGTTGGTATGGTTGCTAGGTAGAGTTTGTTAGTCCTAAAAGGTTACCTTAAATAGCCCAAATAGTGTTTTAGTGGGATGTTACGGTTTGAAATGGCCGCTGTGTTACCAAGGTGGCATTAGGAGTTTGATACTTTTAAATGGTTGATGTTAGGTAGAACTCCCCTTTTCAAGTTATAAACATGACCGTAATTTCCAATTGCTGCTAGTTTAACATGTGGAATTGAAAGGGTTATTTGGGATAGGCTTATATATCCATATACCTCATACACAATAGTAGTGAGATATTAAACAGGTCCTATATTTGACCTACCTTCCCCTCTTTCATATAAGTTCTTTATTTATGTTGTAGTCTCTCTTGTGTATTTTAATATTTATATTATAATAAAATTATGTTTTAATGCGTCTGGATACTGGTGGGTGACTCTCCTAGTCTTTATAATTATAAATTATCGGCACGCAATACCTTATTACATTATTATTCATTTGATATATTCTACCATTATGTTTCGCTTGCCATAAACAATGTGTACACTCATTTCCAGGAAAAAATATCGGAATGCTGCAAATATGTAAATGATTACAGGTGTGGTCTAAATAGACAGTGGGTCTTGTCACAAGAGGGTGTAAAAATGTTTCCCCCATTATCTATAAAAAGACTCTCAGAGTCTACTTTTAGGCTGGAGCCCCACATTGCTCAAACGCGGCGTTTTACAGTCACTGCAAAGTGGATGGCATTCTAGCGAATGCCATCCGCACATTAAAGAAAAATACGCGCAGCGGAAACGCTGAAATTTGCAAAACAGTTTTGAAAATCCCAGCATGTAAATTATACTTATGGAAACGCTGGTGGTTTCCCTATAGGTATAATGGAAGCAGAAAGTCCACAGAGGAAACCTCTGGGAACTTTCTGTGAAAAGCACTGAGGAAAAAACCGCAATGCATTTCCATCGTGTTTTTTCCCTGCAGCGCTTATTTGCTGCAGCCTGCTATGTGGGGCCTTAGCCAGAAGTGGGAAAATCCCTTCAAATACTTATGCATTTTGATGACCACCACTCCAGATTCTAGATTATGAGCCTATTATTGCTTTGACTCTTGTTAAGCTTATGTGTATGCTTTAATAAGGTGAATTAATAAGAGATGATATTTTATGTCTGCACATATGTATGTCAAAGCATGTGGTTCTTGTTATGGCTTTACCACTGCCAGAGCAGAAATGCCTGTGGTTGTGGCTGTTACATGAGATAAAAAGAGTGTATCATCAGATAATGCCCTATTGTTTGAATTGGATTTTGTGTTAATATCTTTTTAAATATTTATGCATTCTATTTAAAATGTTCCATGTTATTATTGTAAGGGGGCGTTCACACTACCGTTGGTGACCGTCAGTAGTGTCCGTTGCTATTGTCCGTTACAAGATTTTAGCATCGGACACTAGCTGAACCGTCAGAAATCCGTTAAAATTTCCATTCATTTCAATGGGTTTTTATATTGTGTCCATTAGTGTCCGTTTACACCAAATCCGTCAGAAGTCCGTTTTTTTCACGGACAAAAAATCCTAGATGCAGGACTTTTTGTCTGTTTGAAAAAAACTGATTCTTCACGGACAGCAAGTGTCTGTTATTTTTGTACATTGAAGTCTATGGGTAACGGACTTATAACGGACAGTAACTGATAGCCATCAGTTACTATCTGTTATTTTATGTCCGTTTATTTTCCCTGTGCATGCTCAGAAAGGAGAAACAAACCCCCCCAAAAAAACCTAACAGTGTTAAAGAGGACCTTTCGTGTCCTCAGGCACATGCGGTTTTACATACCGCTAGAAAGCCGACAGCGCGCTGAATTCAGCGCACTGCCGGCTTTCCCGGTATGTGCCCCGGGGCTGGAGATATCGGCGGTGTAAGTTACACGGTTTACTGTCAGAAAGGCGTTCCTGACAGTCTAGCTGCGCTGTGAGGAACGCCCTCCCTGACACTTCTCGTTCGTTCATAGACTTGTACTGAGGGGGCGTTCCTCACAGCTCGTCAGCTTTCTAGCGGTATGTGACATGAAAGGTCCTCTTTAAAAAACAGACACTACCTGATGCTAACGGACACTAATGATGCTAATGTGTCCGTTTTTTTTAACTGAACCATTAATTGGATCAGTTAAAAAAACGGACACATTAACATCAGTTAGTGTCCGTTATGATAGGTGTCCATTTTTTTTTTTTTTTTAACGGACACCTTCATAACGGACTCCAACGGTAGTGTGAACCCTGCCTTAGAAGCCATAAATTTAGTGCCAGAACTCATCCAGAGAGATCTGGAGACCCTATCCCCTAGCAGCTATATTATGAAGATGTTATACTGGCCCAGCGTACAGACTATAGTTGCAATGAATCCATACCCATGCCAAATTACTTGCCAGCTTCATTAAAGTGACTATAAGAAATGGCATGACTACAACAAGTGCTATATTTTTGAGGACTTCTTTCAACACACCATGGAAAAGAATAAATAAAACTGAGAAAATATCAATATGTAAGCCTCATTCCTTGTGTAACACCCCTTTTGCTAAACCGCCTTGCTGGGGTGTACGTGCTTGTTCTCACCTCTCTATAGCACAGTGCCTCCACCCAAATCTTGCTTGAAGCTCTCCGGGAATGCAGGCAGTTGTAGTACTTCTGCCAGGGGCTGACTTGGGAAACCCCTGCCCAAGCTTAGTACACACTCCCCCCAATTTGAGGATGACACAGGTATGCAACCAAGTTACACAAAATACTAAAATTTAATAGTAATGCAGAAATATAAACAATTATATTGCCGATACTCCCCCTAGTGATCTTGCTGCAAGTGACAGGACACACCCATCACAGAATATCTGTAAGTGACTCACTCTCTATCTAGCTATCTGCAATACTGAAGGGGGTGGCCACCCTGTATTGTCACAGTTCAATCGGGGCCCAATCGTTGGTGCACATAAAAGGTATAAAACTTAGAACTCCACACAGCAACAGTTCAGTCACTAACACTGGAACAACAGCAACAAAGTTCCTTGAGGTACTCACTTCCCTCGGATCTTTATCTCACAGGAATCCATGCAGGAGCATTCACATTAAGGAGAGGAAGGGAGCATGGAGGTGCTGGCAGTTTCCTTCTGTGTGGGTGCAGCTGCAGTCTCTGAAGACCCACAAGCCTCTCACTTTCTGTTCTCTCAGGTAAAGATGTCTCCCCTACTCCCTCCCCCGCTTCCCTTCCTGTGTCCTTCCCGCCTCCTACCCCCAGGATGTCATACAGCCCGTGCTGTGTGTTAAAGAGGAATTCCTGTAGGTGGCACTGTTCATCTCGAAGATATAGAGGAATGCTTGATTGTGTTCCTTCCATAGCATCCACAACACACAAAATGTCCCTTGTGGGGGTTACACTTGTATGGATCGAATGATCTTATAAATAAATATTAATACCCACCACTGTTTACCCATGTACCCCCAGTGTGAGGAGTAGATTATAATCTTAGTCCCACTTGACTCTCTCAGGCTGCAAGACTTTTTTAACTATTTCATATGCAGAAACACTACCCCTCCTGAGCTGTGTCCAAGCCATTTCACTCAGTAACCCTAATGTGTACTGATGAGGGGCAAGCACCCCAAAACATCACTGTCAACAGTTGGGTGTCTCTGATTTGACTGGTATAAACTAAATGGCGTATGTAGATGATGAAATAATGGCAGGTAGAAAAAAAAAATACATCAATCATGTTATGCTAGTTGTACTAGTTCAACCTGTATTTTATCTACACACTGTATTTAAGACCACATTTTTCCCTCCATTAAAGCAGAACCCACTATATACACAATAGCTGTGTGTGTTGTGTGATTCTCTGTGCTATAGCTTATACACCAACTTTATGAATTTGGACTTCAATACGGTGATACTTGAGAGCGGATTGCGCACACACACATATATATATATATATATATATATATATATATATATATATATATATATTTTTTTTTTTTTTTTTTTTTTTTTTTATAATATATTTATTAATATATAGAGATAAACAGATGTAGCAGAGTTAACCTGAACTTCTGCAATTAAACTGCTGCAGTGTAAGATCTTATCATAAAAGATAGCAAAAACAAATGAAACCATTTTACACTGCCTTTAATTTGTTGCCTTCTATGATAAGATATCATGCTGCAGCAGTTTAACCATTTGCAGAAGTTCATAAGTTCATGTTGACCCTGCTACAACTCTCTCTATATAAACTGTATACCTATACATGGAAACAATGACAATGGTTCCAATTTACAACAGCCGTTCCGCAACCAATTAATATATGGATCACTGTCTATCTATTTATTTACCACAAATGATTAGAAATCGATGCGGTAATGCTTCCACAAATGTACAAACATGTAATTCACTGTAGGAATGTATGCTAAAACGTAACTTTTAATAAGTAATGCTATTAAAAACAAAGCTATCGACACACACAGAGAGGAAACAATGAATAAAAAATACAGGGACCAACAACTCACAAGATTGTATGTCTTGAGACGAGCCTTCTGGACATACATGCAAAAAAGTGGACTCCAACAACCAGAAATTAATGACATAAATGTCCCTGATGAGTCCCTGTTTAGACTATATCAGTATAAGCCTGTATCAGTATAAGGCCCGTTGCAGACGACCGTGGTGTGGGTCAGTGTGCTATCCGTGTATTTCACAGAGAGCACATGGACTCATTCTTTTCTATGGGACCGTACACACAGTGAAAGGAGCCGCGGAAGCACGGCCTGGACACAGGGACATCCCCATGTCCCCCGTGTGCAGCCCATGCTTTTCAATCACAGCAGGCCAGTTACAGCACGGTCGTCTGCAACCGGCCTTACTCTGATGATAGTCAGCTTCCAGTAATCTAATTCTGAAACTGGCTAGTTTTATGAGGCTACTAGAAATTCTCACAGTTGATCCCTGAAATTAGAATTGTCCACACTAAGTAGTTCAGTATAGAAAATCCACGGTAGTTAATCCAGTAGCTAATCCACGGGGTGTCCTGCTCTGTGGACTCTGCAGATGAATCAGTCACGGAATTCATGGTTCCGCAATACCTGAAATTGAATCAGCCACAGAATCTGTGGTTCCGTGATCCTTGAAATTAGAATTGTCCACACTAAGTACTTAAATATTGATCTCAATGCGTTACCCCCCTCCTAACATGTATGAGGTGTTCCTCAGGAAGGTAAATTGAAACAGGCAAGACACCATCAGGATGCACACCATCAGGGCTCCGGGAAATTCAGTTTTAACAAACAAACAACTGGCTAGGGCTTTAATTTCCTCTGCCTATTTAATTTATCCTAATGATGAACCCCTCATACATATTAGGAGGGGGAAATCCATGTTTGTGCAGAAGGTGCTGTCTCAAGACATACATCCATCTTGTGAGCTGTTGGTCCCTGCATTTTTTATTTGTTGTTTCTTCTGTGTGTGTCGATAGCTTTGTTTTTAATAGCATTATTTATTAAAAGTAAAAATTTTAGCATACATTCCACATTTCTTCAGATATTCCACATTCCTTCACATATGATTACAGTTATCTAAGTAGAATAATACAGGGCTGTAGATTTGACAGAAAATAAATGATTTCAAACGATAAAACTTAACTTTTAATATCTTAAAATAAAAAATACACAAAGGATGTCCACTAATCTACTAAAAGACAGATCAATGTGGTCTGTGCCTGTCTATTCAAAGTTTATTCGGGGTTTAAATGTTAGACAGTATTCACACTCTCCAACTTTCCACTGGACCTAGGGTGTAATTAGATACTTTCACCACCCTTAGACTAAGGTTATAGTATCACGACTGCGTCATGCAACAGGTCAGTATTTTGTCAGTTGCTCTTAGTGCTAAGAAAACCCAAACACCTGGTCCCAGCACACAATTTGTAAAGCATCACTGACTAGACTCCCGCACAGCCATGATATACCTCCACAACCCTAGTCTGTAGTATGTACATATGCCAGTAATCTAGGTACAGGTCACAGTAACTTCATTTCCTGTCATTAAAATGTTATAACCATAAGGGAAACCACAATATTCTGACCCTTATGCTCAATAAACACCTATATTGCAGCCATTACTGATATTCCCTATGTTGACTCCAGGGATATACAGCTACCATTTCCATTAGTGACTCAAATTCTGCCAACTAATCTCCAGGCTACTCAGACTGCCCCAGTCTCCTGTCAGTCCTTCATGCCCCCAAGTAGTATGGCTCGTGGTCAACTAACTCAAAAATAGAAAATAAGCTTGCTCTACGCGTTTCCTCTGTGTTATCTGTGTCAGGTTCATCAGGAGCTGATACTAATAAACTTATAAATTGGTCTAAGCTGCTATAAATTTCAAAAATGCAGTTACAACTGCAGTTCCTGGAGCACTGATGGTGTGCTCCAGTGTATAGAGTAGCCAATGTCACACTGAGCCTTGCCTGCTTTATAAAGGTCAGCCCATTCATTCGGTGACACCCCCTTTCCTGATGCTGTCTGCAGTGAGCCAATAGAAATCGCTAGCTCACTCCACCTGTCACGCCTCCTAGGGGGTGTGTCCACCTCAATCCTCTACTGTGTTCATGTGACTGCCGATCATGTGACCGCTGAATGTAAACAATTCCAGTGATCCAGCGCTAGACGGTGAATCTACTGATTCACATTTGATCTTCACCTACTCCACATAAGCTGCTGATCATCTGGCCGCTGCGTCTCAGCAATTCCCATGATCAAGCGCCAAACGGTAAGTATGTACAATTAACCTCCATTCCTCCGTATACAAGGTCATGAAACCAGAGGGGAGATATCCAAAACAGAGTTAAATCCGGATCCATATTATCCTATCACAACCGTACTCTAAAGGAGCCGAAGGTTAGGTATAACCCCAGACCGTGACAGCGGATGGATCATAAATCTACCTATCATAGTTCACATATAGTGGGCTGTCCCTTATTGTTCCCCAAACTAAAGATAACCTAACCATCCCCACTCAGATCCATTTGTATACCTCCTAATGGTCAATCCCTCCAACTCTATAACTCTTTTCTATTTCTCAACCCTCTGATTGCGTACCAAAACTACCGTACATCATAACTACGACCCATCTATCATCACAAAATTATATTGTAAATCGTACCTCGCCACCTCAATTCAGGCAATGCAATATATAGCGGAAGAGAGACCCCTTAACATCTACCCATCTAAATACGGGGCAATAAATGACACGATGCTCCTCCCATATGTCCCACCCCTATTCATCTTTCTTCAATAAATGGCGCAAAGGATATCAAATCATTGAGGCCTCTAGGTTTGACACAGTCAAACCTAAATATCCATTCCGCTTCCTTCCTCAGAATTGCCCTATCCCAATCTTCTCCTCGTGGTGATTTGCGTACTAACTCAATGCCTTGAAATCTCAATGTAGATGGGTCACCTCCATGTTTGCTCCAGAAATGTAAACTCAGGGGACGTTCTTCTCTCCTGTTAATATATCCCACATGATCTAATATCCTATGACGTAATTCCCTTTTCGTTTTACCCACGTAGTTCACTGGGCATGGACAGGATGCGACATATACCACACACACAGAGCGGCAATTGATGAAATCTCTAGTACAATATTTTTTACCCTACACCCACCACACCTAAACGTGCCTGCCAGTCTTTCACTCCCCAACCAGGTACCCCCAGACTCCTCTGGTTCCAGATGACTATGAACTAGTCTGTCTCTGAGGTAACGGCCTCTCCTGTAGGTGATTGATGGATATTCAGATACCCTATCCCTTAAATCAGGGTCCTGTCGAAGGATATCCCAATATGATCTCAATATATCAACCACCATTCTGGAACCTTGATCAAATATCCCGATTAATCTAATGATGTTTTGGGGAGGCGGTTCATCTTTTGGTATCAGTAATCTTTGTCTGTCACATTCTATCGCAAAACGTCTAGCATCCTGGAGCACATTTTTCGGGTACCCTCTACTCCTAAATCTTTGCTCTAATAACTGAGATTGAGTATTGAATTTCTGGACCGAAGAACAGTTTCTGCGTACATGCAAAAACTGTCCCTTGGGGATCCCACTACGAAGTGGTCTCGGATGGGAGCTTTCCCACCTTAAAAGATTGTTTGTTGCTGTCTCCTTACGATACAAAGTGGTGGATATATTCCAATCACTCCCAATTGATATACTAAGATCCAGGAAATTAATATTGTTTTGACTGATGGTCGCGGTGAATTTCAAGTTCAAATCATTAATGTTCAATTTCCTCACAAACTCCCAGAAACATTCCACTGAGCCAGTCCATATTAATAATATGTCGTCAATATATCTGAGCCATAGGAGGATGTGTCTCGTCCATTCCTCCCATGCCTCAGAAAAGACGTGACGTTCCTCCCACAACCCCAAAAACAAGTTGGCATATTTCGGGGATGCAGGGCTACCCATGGCAGAACCCTGCAGCTGGTGGAAGAAGCATCTATTGAATGTAAATACATTCCGAGTTAGGATAAATCTCATCAGTTCCATGACCAACTGATTATGGGAATCCATGTGTATGCTGCTCATACGTAGGAAATACTCCACAGCCCCACACCCCAAATCAAGAGGTATGGCGCTGTATAACGCCTCCACGTCCAGGCTTGCCAATGATGAATTAGCTGTAACCTGTACTCCCTCAAGGTGCCTCAAAATGTCCATCGTGTCTCGGACATACGACGGCAGGGCCAGCACGAATAAACGCAAGATCTTATCTACGTATGCGCTGGCCCCTTCAATTATGCCGCCAATACCCGAGACAATTGGACGCCACTTAAGGGGGGGGATACCCCTTGTGCACCTTGGGGAGACAGTAGGTGGTGGCCATATGTGGAAATTTAGGGCATATGAACTCCCATTCCTTCCTACTAATAAGACCATTCTGTCTTGCCTCATCCAGAATGGTACGTAGTTCGATCATGTAATCTGATGTAGGATCAGTACACAAGATCTCATAATTATCCCATATAGAGGATGTCCATGCACATCATCACATTCATCCCTATTCATGATCACAATGTTGCCCCCCTTATCGGAGTGCTTAATAACAATAACTACAGACTAGGGTTGTGGAGGTATATCATGGCTGTGCGGGAGTCTAGTCAGTGATGCTTTACAAATTGTGTGTGGGGACCAGGTGTTTGGGTTTTCCTAGCACTAAGAGCAACTGACAAAATACTGACCTGTTGCATGACGCAGTCGTGATACTATAACCTTAGTCTAAGGGTGGTGAAAGTATCTAATTACACCCTAGGTCCAGAGGAAAGTTGGAGAGTGTAAATACTATCTAACATTTAAACCCCGAATAAACTTTGAATAGACAGGCACAGACCACATTGATCTGTCTTTTAGTAGATTAGTGGACGTCCTTTGTGTATTTTTTTTTTTTAAGATATTAAAAGTTAAGTTTTATCGTTTGAAACCATTTATGTTCTGTGAGATATGAAGAAATAGGGAATGGTGTAGAACCCGCTGTGAGATTAGGGCTGTAGATTTGGAGTCGGAATAGGAAAAAAAAATTAACAACATCAACTCCAGCATCAAAATAAAATAATTAGGCTACATTGTATTATACCATTATTAATATTATATAATTAATTAGATATATAGTTAGTTGCATATTTACTTTCATAGGAAATCAATCACCAGCTTTTAATGAATTAGAGAAAGTTTAGGGCCGCGGTGGAGAACCTATGGCACGCATGCCAGAGGTGGCACTCAGAGCCCTCTCTGTGGGCATCCATCTGTGGAACAGATTATACTGTGTGGGGGCCACTGTGGAACAGATTGTACTGTGTGGGAACCACTAGAGAAAATTGTACTGTGTGGGGGCCACTGTGGAGCAGATTATGCTGTGTGGGGGCCAGTGTGGAGCAGACTGTACTGTGTGGGGGCCCCTTCACTATTTCTATCACACAGTATCTGTTTTATAGCAGACATGTGATATTAGTACAGGCTGTAATAACATTGTACGGTCACTATAAAACAGATCCAGTGCGATGTAAATAGGAACATTAATTGTTCAAAATTATGCCAAATATAAACTTTTATCTTTCAGTACAAAGTTGTTTAGTATAATTGAAAGCCCTGTAAAGCCCCATTCACATGACCGTATTTTACGGGTTTGTAATTGTCCACATTTGTGGATCCACACAGTATTAAGGTTAAATTGCCGTGTTGGCACTTTGCAATACATTAGTACAGGGGTGGGCAATTAATTTTCCCATGGGGCCACATGAGAAATTGGAATGGTTTTATAGAGTCATCATCATGCACAGAGGGCGGGTCCGAAAATGAAAGTACGCGCATGCGCAATAGTACTTAAGCATCGCTACTTCCAAAAACACTAAAGGGCTGATAGGTTGTGGCTGCACACTGGGATCAGGAAGAAAGAGTGGCAGTGCACATGCCCATGGTACGGGGAGCTTGCACAGAGATCTGCTGTGCAAGCTACCACTACTCCTCCCTTCTCTTCCCTTCAGCCTAAACATCTAGAGCAGTGATGGCTAACCTTTTAAGCTCGGTGTGTCAAAATTCGTAAAATAAAACCTAGCTTAACTCAGGTGGCGTGTCACATCCAGAAATATCCATAATTTTGTGATATTTGTAGCTCTAGTAAAAAAAAAGTTATATCTTTGATATATGTAATTGTATTATATGTATTTCGGGCCCATCACACAGTATATGACCCCCTTTTTCTGGCCCATCACATGGTATATGACCCCCTTTTTTGGCCCATCACACAGTATATGATCTCCTTTTCCTGGCCCATCACATGGTATATGACCCCCTTTTTCTGGACAATAAGATGGTATATAACCCCTTTTTTTAGTGCCCACATGGTGTATTACCTCCTTTTTTTTACCCCCCCCCCAACACACAGCATATGATCCCTCTATTTATGGCCCCCCACACTGTTTATGGCACATTTTATACCTCCCCACACAGCATATGATCCTCCTATTTATGGTCCCCACACACTGTTTATGGCACATTTTATACCTCCCCCCCACACAGCATATGATCCCCCTATTTATGGCCCCCACACAGTTTATGGCACATTTTATACCCCCCCCCCCCCCCACAGCATATGATCTCCCTATTTATGGCCCCCACTCAGTTTATGGCACATTTTATACCCCTCCACACAGTATATGACCCCTTTTTTAAAGCCCATCCACAGTATATGACCCCCTGTTATCCCCCCACCCCCACACAGTAGTGGCCGATACTTTTTACTCACCTGTCCACGCTCCAGTCCTGTATGCCCTCTGCTGCCGCCTCCAGGGTACGTAGCGTCGTGATGTCAGTGTAGCGCCACCTAGAGGAGGCGGTGGAGGGCGGCCAGGACAGGAGCGTGGACAGGTGAGTAAAAAAGTATGCGTGTCACCTGTCACGATGCGGGCCGGTCAGAGATAGTTAGAGGGCCGGATGTGGCCCGCGGGCCGTACAATGCCCAGGTCTGCATTAGTGGGTTTTGGGTTGCAGTTTGGGCACTCGGTCTCTAAAAGGTTCGCCATCACTGGTTTAGGGGTTGTTCACACAGCCTATGATAAAAAGGAACTAAAGGCAGGCATATGCCTTGATTAGTTTCCACCACGGCTTTCCACAACTGATTAGGCCCAGATGAATGGGAGTAATCCATGGGATGTCTTGCTCTGTGGACTCTGCAGCTGAATCAGCCACGGAATTCATGGCAAAACTGAGCAGGACGCTTATTTTTGTTTTGGTAACAATGGGAGTCAGAATCAGAGAGGAACCTGCCTCTGATTTTGGGGAAGAATCTGCCTCAAAATCAGCACCAAATTCTGTAGTGTGAACATACCCTTACTGCTTCTGGCTGACCATAGCTGTCAGCCATTTATGAAAGAGTCTGAGTTGGGCTGTGGAAAAACATAAAAGTTTGAGTCGGTGGTTTGGCCTACCAACTCCACAAGCCTGGGATAATACATATCACAGTGGCACATAGACCCAAAATCCCTGTAGGAACATACAGTATATAGTATACTAATACTTCAATAAAATGCTTACCTCATAACTGGTTTTCTTCTTGAGATCCAGTAAAATAAGTCCTGCAAGAATAAATGTGAATATTAAACATGTCTGGTGAGCTATTTCTTTAGGCTGGATTGTCAGAGGATTCGTCCACTACAAATTTTCTATAGGGAGTTTGTGTGTTTTTCTGAATTCTGCTGAGGCAAAAATTGATTTTGAAGCAAAACTGCTTTGGCAATCGCTGTGGTTATCCTGCTGCATTGCAAAAGGTTAGGGCCGAAGTGAAAACCAGAAGAATAAATTGAAATGCTTGCATTTTTCCACAACTTGTGAAAGAGATCTGGTTAAGTCTTATCCAATTTGCTGCTACTGCACAGCACAGCGTAATAACCATCAGCAAGTCTGCAGTGCCTAATTCACTCCAGGTCTATTCCACGGGAACCCACCCTGACAATGTCTACCAAAAATATATTTTCATATTATCATTCGGCTGTATTAAATCAATTATTATTATTTGTTCTGTGTTTTAACCACTTTACAAAAACAACAAAGAAAAAAAGGTTTGGAACCCATACCTATCTCGAAAACAGGAATCCACTGACTCATTAGTGGCCACTGACAATGGACAGTATACCACACACGCATGGCTCTCTCCATTCAAGTCTATGGGAGTTCAGAAAATAGCTGAGGATGTCAGGAGACCTATTGCACATTTATGGCATATCCTTTGGATATGCTATAAAAGTGTCAGAGGGTAATACTCCTTTAGGCTGGGGCCCCACATAGCGTAAAAAATTGTAGCGTTTTACAGTCAGAGCAAACTGGATGGGATTCTAGTGAATCCCATGCCCACTTTGCGGTAAAAACCACTCTGCGGACAAGCGGAGATTTCCAAAACTGGTGCACTTTTGGAAATCGCAGCTTGTCAATTATACCTACGGAAACACCGTCAGTTTCCCCATAGGTATAATTGAAACAGAAAGTCCGCAGAGGAAACCTCTGCGAACTTTCTGTCTAAAGCGTTGTGGGAAGATCCGCAATGTGTTGCCGCCGCGGTTATTCATGCATCGCTTTTTTGCTGCGGGATGCCACGTGGTGCCTTATCCTTAGGCTAAGGCCCCACGTGGCGAGCTGCAGCCAAAAAGCGATGCGGGAAAAACTGCGGTGCTTTTCACAGAAAGTCCGCAGAGTTTTCCTCTGTGGACTTTCTGCTTCAATAATACCTATATGGAAACCACTGGCGTTTCTGTAGGTAATATTGGCATGCTGTGATTTCCAAAAATGCAATGGTTTTGAATATCGCAGCATTTCCACTGCGGGTATTTTTCTGTAATGAGTGGATGGAATTTGCTGCGTATATGCCACATGGGGCTTCAGCCTTAGTCTAAGGCTCCATGTAGCGGGCCGCAGCGAAAAAGCTCTGCGGGAAAAACTGGTTATTTTTCTGCAATGTGTCGATGGGAATCACTAGAATCCCATCCACTTTGCAGGGACTGTAAAACGCTGCAGCGTTCACATCACGTGGGGCCCTGGCCTTCATCCTGGAACAAAAATGGAACAAATACAGATGAAAAACAGACAACTTGGAACACACTACGGAACAAAAACTATTACAATATACAACCAAAAATATATATATAGTGAATCTGTATTTGCTACATATTGTCACATGCAAGAGTAAATGAGCTCATACATGGATAACAAAATCCTCACTGTTTGCTGTGTGATTTCTGAAAACGGGTAAAGGGTTAATTACTGTTGCCACCATGATGATTCACTCATGGGTTTGTGTTCACATTCATGCAGTGTGATGTCATTAGGTGGGTCTGGATGCCTTTCCACCTATTGACAGGTGGAGCATATCTAAGGATATAGTATATCTGCAGATTGAAATTTTGTTGTAGAAACAGACCTCTTCACTGATTTCTAGTAGAATAAATCTGCAGAATGCGAATATACTATAAAAAACATCTTTAGGCTAAGGCCCCACGTAGGGGACCGCAGTGAAAAAGCGCTGCAGGAAAAACCGCGGCAGAAACGTATCACATTTTTTTTCCCCCAATGCTTTTCACAAAAAGTCTGCAGAGATTTCCTCTGTGGACTTTCTGCTTCAATATACCTATTGGGAAACCATCGGCGTTTCCATAGGTATAAATAACATGCTGTGATTTCCAAAGCCGTGACAGTTTTGGAAATCGCAGCATTTCCGCTGTGCGTATTTTTCTACAATGTGTGGATAGGATTCACTAGTGCTGTGGGATTCGCTAAACCGTAAAACACAGCGTTTGCTGTGCTGTTTCCGGTGTAGCTAAGCTGCGGCATTTATACGACGTGAGGTCCCGGCCGAAGGCTGAGGCCCCACGTTGTGGAAACGCAGCTTTTTTTGTTGCAGATTTTGATGCGATTTCTTGAGCCAAAGCCAGGAGTGGATTTAAAAGAAGGTAGAAGTATAAGAGCTTCCTTTATATTTCCCACTACTTCTGTAGCCACTCCTGGCTTTGGCTCAAAAAACTGCAGCAAAATCTGAAACAAAAAAAAGCAGCTTTTCCAAAACACGCTCTTTTGGAAATGAAGTGGAAAAAAATTCTGAGTTTTACTGAATGACATGTTGCGCAATGTCATCCACTCACTGTAGGTAAAAAAACGCCACAGAAAAGTTATGTTAATGCATCTTAATTTTACCCGTAGAAACAATGAGTTTTCCCCCTAGACATATACTGGCAGAAAAATGCTACAAAAAAAAAAAAAAGTAAAGAAAAACGCAAGCATTTTTGTTGCTTTTTTTTCTGCTGCATTTTTTACACAGCGTTTTTTCAGCTGCATTTTGCTACATAAAGAACTGCTTGAGTCACACACCTGGTATAAGTACTGTCTTCAGAGGACGTACTTCCACACCCTGAACAGGGTACTGCAATGGAGAATTTGCCTCTGCGATAATAATCCTGTCTGCTGGACTATATGATCTGATGGAGGAAATTTTAAGAAGTTAACTCATGTCTTACATGCAATAGCTGTTTTACAAAACATACAACTGATTGTAATTTTACACAATAAATAATACGCTAAAACATAACAGAAATGAACAGGCCAAGGCCTCTTTAATAATTTTGGCGCATCTCACATCAGAGAGTAATTGATTAAAAATGAGAAAAGCGAGTCCAATATCTATTCCATACGGGAGACCTACCCTAAAGTTACTACATACATGGCTCTCTGGTGCGGTTTTAACATTTTTAGGCCTCATGCACCATATGAGACCACATACCAAATGGCTCTCTAGCCGAATGACCCAATTGTACCACTGAAGCACCATGAGCAGCCCTATGTTTTCTGTAGGTTTCCATATGCTGTTTAATATATCTTCCTACAGCCACGTATTTGTCAGACTAGACATTTCTAGTTCTTAGGACAAACAGGGATGGGGTGGGGCTTAGAGGCCGTCTTCCATCTCCCCTAGCATATTACCGAGCACATTGCAGTGATAATCATCAGACCTTTGTTACGTATGTCACATTTGCAGATTTGGAGAAAAACAACTTTGAAGTCTTATGTAGTTGGTGCACTAGGGATGGGCCTTCAGCTCCTTACAACCCTACCATCTCTTGCCTGCATCATCCAAGAGTTTACTTTCTCACTGCTTTGACCTCACCTATCCTACCTGAGCAGCAAATGTAGTGCTCCAGGGAGCTGAAGGCCCGCCCCCAGTGCACCAACTACCTAATTTGCATAATACTTCAAAGTTGTTTTTCTCCAAATCTACAAAAATGACAAACACAAAATTATGTTGCTTATCACTGCAATGTGCTCTGTAATGTGGTGATAGCATTTGAATAAGCTTGGTAAAATTCTTTTAAAATGTACCATGATGTATAACAAAAAATTGAGATATATGGGTTTTATATGAATGTAAAAATCAGCAATTCACTAATGCACCTGCAACTATTCCACTGACTTTTATTGGTAAATTAAACAGTTTTGTACTGAAAAGCACTATTGATTGTTTTAAAGGGGTTGACCAGATTTAGGAAATTGATAACCTGTGCTTAGGACAGGTCACCAATATCACATTGACTTGGGTCTGACTTTTGGCACTCCCACTGATAAACTGTATTATGTGAATGGGGCAAAGCTGTAATTCCCTGCATGAACACTGCACACAAAAACCTTTACTGGGAACATCACATCAGATTGTTTTTATGCACTTGATAAAGGAGCTTGGTGCTCTGAAATGCGTTGTGCTTATCACCCTAATAAATGTGAATTCCTTCTATCATCATCTGTGACCGGGGGTTATTTCCCAAGAGCGCGGGTTGGTACAGTGGATCCTTGGGCCACCATAGATTCCATATATTTACCTTCCAACGTTATCTACACAAAACCACACCTAGCTGCCACCCCTTCCTTGGACCATCTCACGAATTATATCACGTGATCAGGCAAGGGTTTAACCGGTCTGGATTTGTCCAATTGTGAGGATATCATCTAACAAGTGGCTCGGCATCAATCTTCTTCGATTTTTGAGCATTCTTCAAATAGCTTAGACAGGGAGTCAGACTGCCATCAATTTGTTGAACTTTCTGAAACTGAACAACCCCTTTATTCTGAGGCTGGGGCTGCATAGACATATTTATGTATGCCAAAGGGACATTTTGTTTGATATATGTGTGCCCATTAAAGCAATGGGAATGTGGGCATGTATGCCAACAGTACATCTACACAGTGAACAGACATGGCGTGAATTAAGCATACATGACAATCTATATTGATCTGTCACCTTTTGTAACACATTACTCCTGATGCATACAATTTGAAGATGTTTTTGAAGTCACCAAAGCAGGCGAAATGTGTCTAACGCAACACACAGTGGAGCAGAAACCAATTAAAGGGGTTGTACAGGATTAGAAAAACATGGCTGTGTTCTCCCACAAACAGTGCCACTCGCGTCCAAAGGTTATGTGTGGTATAGCAGCTCATACCCATTCACTTTAATGGAATGGAGCTGCAATATATGGACAAGTATGTTGCTGTTGGACAAGCAGCCTTTTGCTTGTTTTGTAATTCTATACACTTCCTTTACACCCAGGCTTCAATAGCAATTACCAGGTACAAAGTACACTAATAAGAAAGTTTCTGGCTTGGTTGCTTGAGGCCATTATGATGGCCAGCAGGTAGACAAGGACATGTTCAGAAGTCTAGCAGGTATTAACAAATACTTATTCCAAGATGACACAATGTAGACTGGAGTGCATGTTATATGAATTAGGAGCTGCAAGGTGAGGCAGTCACTGAGTTCTTGGTTGTGATAGAAGAGCAGGGCTGTGGAGTGGTTAAGCCAAACCACTCTATTTTTCCACAGACTAATTCCGACTTTGGCTTCATCATAAATGGTTGAAGGCCATGGTCAGACAGGAGCAAAGCTGCAATGCCCCTGATGACAGACCCTCAGATGACATCCGGTAATATCAATAATTTTATTATACAATAATTAATGGGGTTTAGGGTTAAAGGGGTTGCCCACCTTCAGATCAATAATGAGAGACAAATCTTATTGTTTGTATAATAAAAAGTTCTACAATTTCCCAATATACTTTCTGTATCAATTCCTCACGGTTTTCTAGATCTCTGCTTGCTGTCATTCATTCTGCTTACTCCCAATGGATAAAAATAAGTCCATAGTCATGTGATATATGGTCCATGGTCATGGACAACTTTTTATTATACAAACAATAACAATTGTCTCTGAATATTGGTATTAAAGTGGACAACTCTTTCAGGCTAAGGCCCCACGTTGCGGAAACTGCAGATTTTGCTGCAGTTTTTTGAGCCAAAGCCAAAAATGGTTACAAACAATGTGAAATATATAAAAACTGTTAGGCTAAGGCCCCAAGTAGCGTCCCGCAGCAAAAAAGCGCTACGGGAAAAACCGTAGTGGCAACTCCTCACGTTTTTTCCTGCAGCGCTTTTCACAGAAAGTTCGCAGAAGTTTCCTGTGCGGACTTCCTGCTTCAATTATACCTATGGGGAAACCTCCAGTGTTTCTGTAGATTTAATTGACATGCTCTGATTTCCAAAACCGCAATGGTCCGCTGCACGTATTTTCACACAAAGTGGGGATGGGATTCTCTAGAATCCCATCCACTTTGCTGCGACTATAAAACGCTTTATGCCGCAGGCAAACCGCGGCATTTATGCCACTTGGGGCCCCGGCCTTATACTTCTACCTTCCTTCTATCAATCTACTCCTGACATTGGCTCAAAAAAAAAAAAGGCAACAAAATCTGCAATCAAAAAAAAGCTGCGTTTCCGCAATGTGGGGCCTCAGCCTTAAACTTCTTTATGGCCTATCCTCAGGCCTGACTGGTGGGGGGCCAACATCCTTCTCCCAGACTGATCAGCTTTATGGAGCCATCCTATACACTATACTCCAACAGACTTCAATGAGTGCAGACCTAGCGCCAAGCCACTACACGGGATGGAACTTTCACGTTACGGTCCTATTTAATGTAGGAGAGGGGCCAGAAGCGGATTTGTACAGCTGATTGGTCCGAGGGCCGGCTCTTGGTCCCCACAATCAGGTATTTATGACCTATCCTGAGGGAAGGCCATAAAAAAGCTTAACCCCCGGACAGCCCCTTAAGTAATGAATCAGTTTACTTTGCAGAGTTGGTAACTTTCTTTCGACTCCATCCAAAATTGGTCCCCTTATTCGTCATATCTCATCCTGCCAAAATGTACAATTCTATCATGATTTTTTGCATTTAGTTTTTCCGGCGTTTAGTCTGCATTGAAAATGACAAAGCAACTTTGACATTACGATTACAGCAATACCATATTTATATTTGTTTTATTATATTTTACCACTATTACTAAATAAAACATCATTTTTCGAAAATGAATGATATGCCTGTGGTCACCGTATTCTGATGCCTATAACTTTTTTACTGTTTTGTTGATGGAGCTATGTCAGGGCTCTTTATTTGCAGGGCAAGCTGTGGTTTTTTATTGGTGCCAATTTTTGGCATGTCAATTGCCAATCAGTGGCCTCAGTGGTCACCGGTGTCATGTGCGGCGAGGAGTTCTGCCACAACAAGCCCCAAGGCACCACTGGTCCGGACAATGGTGGAGGACACTGGAGAGCCATGGACTGGTGAATATGGGTTTATATGTTTCACGTTCCTCAGTCTGCTCTCCCAGAGCTGCAATTCCTGGACAACCCCTATAAAGTTATAATTTATTGGATATTGTTATCTATACCTTCAAAAAAGGCTGTTACTAAAGTTAATTTTCACCACCAGTCAAGTGACATGTCGTGTTTATTTATAAAGAGTTAAATTTTACTTAAGGAATAAGAAATATATAATCTCATGATTTTGTAGCCAAAGATCTATGTTATGATACCCTAAAATAGCAGTTTATAGGATCTTCTTAATACATGAATTTCCATAATAAATCAAGTCAAGCTTAAAGTGGAGCTTCCTCTTAACATTGAAAAATCATGTGTGAACAGTCAGATTAACTAAATGGAAAAAAAAAAAAAAACACAATTTCTAATCTAATCTGTTTGGCTAGCGATGTTTGTTTCCACTTTGTCACATTTCATGGAAGTTTTTTAATGCATGATATATGGACAGGCTTAAAAAAGAGAAGTACCATCTGTTCTATATACCTGCTCTCCCTTTATGATCCATGTCTGTTTTTTGCTTCAAAAACTGCACAAGCAAAACCTGAACATGGAAACATGGATGAAGGACACACTGCCCGCTGCTTTATTAATGTGCTGCAGGTTCAAAGCCCGTGAACTGTGAGTTTTGTTTGTGGATGACATTTATTTCCGTCTCCTTCACTAGGCTGGTACTCTTCTACAGGGTAGCCAATGATGCTTTAGTACACCATGTGTGTCTCCAGCTTATGTGGTCATTCACACAACCAAGTCTCATCTGGTTGTGTGACTGACCACATAATGTGTGGTCTCATATCTATACTGCTAGGAGTCCGTGTCCCAGGATAGCGTTCAGACAATACTGCTCACACCGGGACCAAGTTCTCATGGATGAAGCTTGGCCGTGTGAGGCCCCAGTAGTATGAATTTTGTATGGAGGGAGATAAGTGATTCCTGTGCAGTGTCCCAGAACGGGATGTTAACGTTCTGTTAAAATCGTCATTATGCCGCCATATCATCTTGTATTTTGTCAGGTGGTAATTTCTCATGTCTGCCTCTTTTTTGTGCGCTGTATATTGTATTCTACTGCATTACTTAGCATACACTGAGGATTGTCTGCAACAGTGTAAGGGTTAACGAACTTTGCACCTTGTCTTAGTTCTGCAAACTCACATGTCTAGTCTTGCCCCGCTTCAGTCACATGTTTTGCTCTCGGCCTATAGAAGCACACGCTGCTTCTGGGGCAAGCCCAGACAAGTCCCTAGTCCAGCCTCTGCCTGCACAGGGAGAGGTTGTTTACAAAGGAAGTCTCAGCCTGGCCTCCAGCCAGTGCACATGTCTGCCAGCATTGCTCCAAGCTGGTAAGACCCTCACATGGGCTATATACAGCTACCAGTCCATCCCAACTACTGAATTCCTGCTGGTCCACACATGGGAGATCATCTAAAAACCTAACCCTGTTCTATCGGCCTAAGCCAGAGGAATAACCTGTTGGATAAAGAAGTCCTCTTCCTGGATCCACGCTTTTCATGGGTTCCCCAGCTGGATCTAACCTAAGCGGCTTCCACGTCGTTGAATCAGCGCTTTAGCACCCTGCGATAGGGCATTGCTCTAGCACCTAACCTGTAAGTACTCTCTTGCACCACATTGCACAGTATAGCCGAGCTGTGTTATATCTCCCAAGGAAGAGCTAAAGCTGCACAGGACCGTGTACACCTTAACTATTAAGTACTCAGAATCTGCATACCTGCTATTACAGAGGATATATGGGACTGTGACTGAAGTACTGCACTTGTAAGAAGTGTAAAAGCTGTACTGCCATTTACTACCAAAGAGACTCTGATATATGTACTTTGCCTTACAAGAGGTGTTCCTAGTAAAGTTCTTTAAAACCGTTGTTACTGGACTCTGTCACAGAAGTCATTCCAGCCTGTGCTCTGCTGAAAGGTAACAGCTGAATTGAAAGAGGTCCATGTGTGTGACAGGGGAACAGGGTTGTAGACCATTCAGGCCAGTGACACAACTGTGACTACTACCCCCATCAGCCCTGCACTACCACCATCATGCACCCCCTTGCTCACCGCATGCCCCTTTTTACACCTGGACAACTGTGGATGAGTTTATGATGGAGAAAACCGGACGAACAGATCAGATAGACCCGTCCTGTTCTACAGGGATGTAAATTTGGAGTTGTTGGTCAGGGCCAGTTTTGGGTGGAGTCTGAAAAAAATGACCAATTCCACCTTTCAATATAATATGTTTCTCTCTAAAATATTGTATTATACAATTACTGATAATATCGGATGTCAACTGAATGTCTGTCACCAGGGGCATTGCAGCCTATTCTTTGTGTTTTGTTCCTCCCTTGCAATATCACAATCACTATTTTCTTTCCAGAAGAGCTTTGCTCCTGTCTGACCATGGCCGTCAGCCACTTATGATGGAGCCAAAGTCGGAATCAGTCTGTGGAAAAATAGAGTGGTTTGGTCTACCGACTCCACAGCCCTGCTCTTCTATCACTTCTAAGATCTCAGTGACTGTCACATGTTGAACATGTCCTTGTCTACCAGATGGTCATCTTAACCTGAAGCAGCCACGCCTGAAACTTTATTATCAGTGTACTTTGTACATGGTAATTGTTAATGAAGCCTGGGTGTAAAGGATCTGTACAGAATTACAAAAACAAGCAAAAGGCTGCTTGTCCAACAGCAACACACTTGTCCATGTATTGCAGCTCCATTCCATTCCATGTTTGTCTCATCCTGTCCAAATCGTTTAATTAGTTTCGGCTCCACTGTGTGTTGGTAAATACATTTCCCCTGCGTTGGTCCATCAAATCAAAAGCCATTTTTAAAGTTTGGATTTCTATTCTGCTTGTGCAGCCATTGGCAACTGGGGATTTGACTGCTTGCAGTTGCTGGAAGTTATGGCCATACCCTTAGAGAAGTCTATACCCAATTGTCCTGCCAATTTGTTTGTGTCCAGAACCATGTATGGCACCTGTGGGCACAAGGAACTTACTATAATCTCATCCTGTTTCCACAGACATTGTAATGAGGGAGGAACCGGCCTTAATGGTCAAGCAGTCACTTTTGTAAATTATTTATGCAAATGAGGCAGTGGGAACTGGGGGTGGGGCCTCCACCTCCCTGGAGCACTGCTCTTGCCACTCAGACCCTACCATCTCCTGTATGTGCCACCCATTGCAATGACAGTTAATCTCACCACCCACCCTACTTGAGTGGCAAGAGCAATTTGTACAATTTTGGTGGAATTTTTTATTGTGTAATATTTAAAGCATGCGTTTTTCAGTTTTTTTTATTCCTATAGAAAAGCATAAGGGTAAATGCTTCAAAGAAAAGGAATAACCTTAAACAGTTTTGGGGAATTTATTAAGAATGGCGATTCTTATGCCATTGAAGCAGAAAATTCACAGAGGAAAACTCTGTGGACTTTCTGTGAAAAGCACTGGGGGAAAAACCATACCGCGTTTCCGCCGCGGTTTTTCCTGCAGCGCTTTTTGGCTGCGGCCCGCTACATGGGGCCTTAGCCTTAAAGGGAATCTGTCAGGTCAATCTGGGACACTAAACCACCCGCAGGTCCTTATAGACCTGGTGTTTAGTGTCCCAGATCGCCCTGTTGTAATGCAATCCGCAGGCGCATTAAAAATAAAAAACCTTTATACTTACCTAGAGAAGGGCCTGATCGCCGCTGTTTGGTGAGAACAGTCCGGCTTATTCATGAGGCACGCCTCCCGGCGCCTGCGCTGTTCTTCAGTGAAGCCAAAGATGGACACCCCGGCTTCACTACGTAATTGCGGTGCATGCGCACTGAAGCCGAGGTGCACTCCTCTGGCTTCATTGAAGAACTGCGCAGATGCAGGGAGTACAGCAGCAGGGTGAGTATAAAGATTTTTTATTTTTAATGCGGCCATGGATTATGTTATAACAGGACCTCAGGTCCATATGGACGTCTGGATGGTTTAGTGTCCCAAATTGCCCTGACAGTTTCCCTTTAAATTTCACTACAGATTTAAAACAACATCTAGCGACAGCGTTTCCAGCTAAAAATAGGCAGATAAAAATGCTTTGTGTAAATGCAGCCTGAGGTTGGGGCCACATGTGGCAAGTTTCAATTGAGTTAACCCTGGTGGAATTGCAGCAAGTTACAGTAGAGTGAAGTGGATTGGATTTAAACAAACCCATCTACATACCGTGGAAAAAACTTGCAGTGCAAAGTACTTTGCTCCAGGGGTTTGGAAGCTGCAGCAGGTCAATTATTGCTGCAGATTATGCAACGGTTTACAAGCTTTGCTGAAAACATCCCAGAGCAGACCACAACATGGTGCCCTGGTCTTACAGAAAAATAATAAAATAAGAGGCTATTCACATGACCATGTGTCAGCTGTGTTTCCTGTACTTCAGCTGTAGTGATACTGAACGGACAGCTTAAAGAACTTTGCATCATAACTCAGTAGGATACAGTGCGACTGACTCACCGGATCTGTGTGTTGACACATAGATCGCATTTCACAGATGGAGTATAGTCATGTGAATAACCATTAATATATGACTAGTTACCTCATCTTGAACTTTTTATATTCCAGCTCCCTTCTCTTGTGTGTTTCGTCAATCCCTAAAGGCTCTACATCTGCTGTAAAGTTCACGGCGTAAGGTTTTCCTACTAACTGCTGTCTAAAGGGAATGTTTAGCGTTGCTTCGGCTTCACATTTGCAGTTTTTCTTTGGCAAGAGTCTGTGGAAAGATACAACAATAAACTGAAATGGTTACACAACACATGCAAGAACATTGTCTTAAGGAGAAATATGAACATCAAGAAGAACACTCAAAGAACATTTTTCTGACACGTCATATAGCACCTGGGATAGATTTCGATACATACTCTCTCCTTTGGCTCTGAATAGCCACCACAGTTATTTTACCTTCCTCCACAGGAAATGAATAAAATTATGTGTACAATGTCAGGAACTTCTGGACGGAAAAGGAAAACTATCTTTGATTACTATTTATCACAAATTTTTATTTATTAAGCATTAATTTAGTGCAAACTCATGTTTTTCAGAATATTAGTTCTAATGTACACAGGGTCATAGGTCTATAGGCCAGTTTCACTCAATTGTTATGGGAACATTTTTCCACCTGTATTATGATCAAGTGTCTTGACTCAACCCTGCATTTACTGAACTGACTTCATCATAGGGATCTATGACGAAACAGAATAATGTATGAAAACAGAGCATGTGTGAACACACCCTAATATGCATGAGGCTCTCCAAACTTTCGCCTGAACAGAGATGCTGGACAAAAAAAAAAAAAAAAACTACTTCTTGGACAGCTGGAATTTTAACATGCCCAATCCTTTACTTCTAGGGGATACGTCTCTACCTGAGTAATTTTGCAGCAGCTTCTCCCCTATATAATATAAAAATATTATGTAGGTGTTACTGTACATGTAGTATATAAAGAAAATGGTATATTTTATCTGGTTGACTGACAATAGTTCTAGCAGTATAGACAAATACTGCATACTCCTATAAGAGAACAGTCCTGGGCATCTAACATGGAGCCTGTATGGCAGCACAGGAGCCTATAACATATAACATGGAGCTTGTGTGGCAGCACAGGAGACTATAACATGGAGCCTGTAAGGCAGCACAGGAGACTATAACATATAACATGGAGCCTGTATGGCAGCACAGGAGCTTATAACATAACATGGAGCTTGTGTGGCAGCACAGGAGACTATAACATATAACATGGAGCCTGTAAGGCAGCACAGGAGCCTATAACATATAACATGGAGTCTGTATGGCAGTGCAGGAGCCTATAACAGAGCCTGTATTGCAGCACAGGAGACTATAACATATAACATGTATCTTGTACGGCAGCACAGGAGCCTATAAATTATAACATGGAGCCTGTATGGCAGCACAGGAGCCTATATGGCAGCACACAGACTGTGCAAGTTCATAACGTCTTTATATATACGGTTGTGCACATGGCTCTACCATGTAAATGAGGTCTCACAGCAAAGACATTATAATACCACATACAATGCAAACCATCCAGACAGCAGAAAGTTTTCCTATGTTCACAATCTACACAAATGCAGAATACATACTCTAGCACTTCAGCTTTCCATTTTAAGGATATCCCAGCATATTTTTCCAGTGGCTGCAGTAGACTGTTATCCATTAGATCCTCAGAGGCTTCTCTGTTCCAGATGTCTACCACTTTATCAGACTTGTTCCACATGCGAAAGCAGAATAAAGACATTGGCACCAAGACTACCACAAAAAAGCACAGTCTTCTATTGGCCCGCATTCTGCAAAGAAAGATATATATGGTAAATGTTTTTGTATGATATTTTGAAGGTGTGAACAGTGACGCCTACGGTGTTTGGACCACAGGAAAACATGTACAAAGTGGATGCTTTTTTTCTAAATGATAGAAGTCAATGGTCAGACACAGTATACATTTCTGTGATATATGAAGACTAAATAAAACTCCACTTTCTCTCCAAAGACAAAACAAAAATTACATAGAACTTTTTTTTAACTACTGTACAGAACCCTGAAAAAAAAGAAAAATGTTATCTAGGATGTCAAAGACCCCCATACATTCCAAAACAATGGACCTCAAATTTCAGCACTATGAATAGGACTTGAAAAAATAGGCATGAATACTAATGTTTGGTATGGGCAACAAGCACTAGACTACTAGCCTATTTCGATATATAATTCTGGGTAAATGAAGTGAACTGTGAGAAGCTGCAGAATAACGTGCAATATATGTGCAAATTTGGCCATGTAAATGTTGGCCAGATTTACTACTGTTGATAAAACAGGCTAGACAGTCTAAAGATATGCTACATTTATCATTCCTCATCACCTACTGTGATAAGGCTACATTCACATATGAGCCAAGTGTCCAGCGCAGATCTACCAAAAATTGCCGGATGAAAAAGTGCCGCAAGCCCGACTTTCTCATCCAACAATTTGAATTAAAAAAACAGACTTGACAGACACTCAACGAACCCCATTACAGTCAATGGGGTCCCTTGGGATGTGTCCATCATTATTTCCATCATCAGTCAGACTGTTTTTCCATTCTTCTGGTCCCCCGACAGACCATAAGAACGGACTTCCCGGCACAGATATGAATGGAGCACCGGTCTACACTGTAAAACTATTAGTAAATCTTGGCTTCTGTCTACACAATAATGTACAGTATAAGTCAACCGTGTTTTTACACAGTGCTGCAAAAAGTACAAAATATGCAATTTCAAAGAGTTTAAATGACAATCTGAGCATTAATAAGCTGTAAACTCTGCTCCTTCTCTTGTCATAGCCACAAGTTTTCTATTTCTAGAATACTTGCAGTTTGCTGACAGCATGAATGCCCTTTTGTTGGAAATACTTGTTGCGAACATGCATGCTTCACAATGTAGTGATTCATAAAAATAACAGAATCTTGTTGTTACAATATGTAAATATACCATTAGATAGGACAGACAAAAAAACCCACACAACCTCGCCTTAGCATTTCCTAAATTATTCCAGAAATACTGTATCAAAGTAATGTGAACCCCTTATCCTCATTTCTGACAGCCTAGGGAGAGCTTTAATAACTACTGACCATAATAATATGGCCTACGTCAACATTTACCAAAATGGCAGGATCAATCTGTGGCAATAGATGCAAACATGAAACATTCAGCAGGAAATGGCATACATATAAAGGAGATAGCATACCTATACAGGAGATAGCATACATATACAGGAGATGGCATACATACACAGGAGACGGCATACATATAAAGGAGACAGCATACATACACAGGAGATAGCATACATAGAAAAGAGGTGGCATACATAGAAAGGAGATGGCATACATAGAAAGGAGATGGCATAAATAGAAAGGAGATGGCATAAATAGAAAGGAGATGGCATAAATAGAAAGGAGATGGCATACACATACAGGAGATGGCATACATATACAGGAGATGGCATAAATATACAGGAGATGGCATAAATAGAAAGGAGATGGCATACATATACAGGAGATAGCATACACATACAGGAGATGGCATACATATTCAGGAGATGGCATACATATGCAGGAGATGGCATACACATACAGGAGATGGCATACACATACAGGAGATGGCATACACATACAGGAGATGGCATACATATACAGGAGATGGCATAAATATACAGGAGATGGCATAAATAGAAAGGAGATGGCATACATATACAGGAGATAGCATACACATACAGGAGATGGCATACATAGAAAGGAGATTACATAAATATACAGGTAGAGTCATAGAATATACAGTCGGTAGAGCATGAGTACTTGGTATTTTCCACATGATGATGTTGTTCTGTTACAATATGTTGACGATCTTCTTCTTTGTGCTCCAGACAAACCAACCTGTGAAGCAGCGACCATCAGCCTGTTGTGCTTCCTCTACCAGAACGGCTGCAAGGCCAACAAGGACAAGTTGCAATTTTGCAAACAACAAGTGGTATTTCTAGGACACTGTCTCGGCCAAGGTACCAAGCACCTGTCAGATGAGAGGACCAAGGTGATGAGAGACATGCAGGTGCCGACCTCTCATGCTCAGCTACGTACCTTCTTGGGATTGGTATCCTACTGTAGGCCATGGGTCAGATCTGCATCTCTGACCATGCAACCTCTGTACGATAGCCTCTCCTCAAAACCATTCAGCCTCACATCTGAGGCCATGGATGCGTTTTACCAGCTGAAGTTGCAGATAGTCAGTGCTCCGGCCCTAGGCCTACCTGACTATCAGAAACCTTTTCAGCTCTACGTGACTGAGATGATGGGACATGCAACTGCAGTTCTCACACAACAACACATTACAGCTCAAGGTTAGATGCTGTAGCCAGGGGGACACCCTCCTGTGTGCGTGTTGTTCTCTCGGTACAAGCATTGCTTGAGAAAAGCTCAGACATTGTCCTAGATCATATACTGGTTGTGTATACACCTCATGACATCCATGCTATCCTCACACAAGTAGACAGACGTCACCTTTCTTTGGCACGGCAGTGCAAAATGGAATTTGCTCTGCAGTCCTCCTCAAACATCTCTTTTCAACGCTGTTTAACTTTGAATCCTGCAACTCTTCTTCCTGTAGGAGTTCATGATTCAAAAGGGGGTGGAAGAGGAGTTATTTTTAAATTCCCTCTCTGAAGAAGAACTGTTTGACAGCCAGCATGAACATGACTGTGTGGCTCTTAGGTCACAGGAAACAGTGGGATTTGACCATGTCACGGATGTGCCATTACAAAATCCTGATTACCAACGTATTCTATCTGTGTGCCATCTGTGAATGTATTCATTGAATATTGATTAAAAATAAAGTCCTAAATGGGGGAATTGTGAGGGTTAAAACAGTTTGCACTATATACAGAAAGCACAAGAGGGTGGAATGTTCTGCAGACAAGACTGCATAGTTTATAGATAGAATACAGACTTGGAGTCTGGGGGAAGATGTCAACAGTTCTGATGTTCTCAGCAGAACTGGTATTCTCAGGAATGATAAGAAGGACATTCAGATAAGGTGAAAAGGAAACATCTGGGGTGATGGGTAACTGAACAAATATGTCTGATAACGGAACTGGAAAGACCATATATGTATATTGATCACATGACTTATGCAACTGAGCTTGCTTTTAAAACTGTATTGAACTACGCAATAAAGTAGAAACTGTTCATACACGATACCTGTGTACGTCTTGTTTCCCGAGCGCTCGAAACTGGTTATCTATTTGATTAGGCTTACGGTGACATCCATCCCGGGGGAGATTAACCCCCGACAGCATACATATACAGGAGACAGCATACATACACAGGAGACGGCATACATAGAAAGGAGACGGCATACATAGAAAGGAGATGGCATACATATACAGGAGAAGGCATACATATACAGGAGAAGGCATACATATACAGGAGAAGGCATACATATACAGGAGAAGGCATACATAGAAAGGAGATGGCATACATATACAGGAGATGGCATACACATACAGGAGATGGCATACATATACACAACAGGAGATGGCATACAGGGGTTCATAAAACAGGAGATGGCATACATATACGGAGATGGCATATACATATACCGGGATGGCATCACATCAGGAGATGGCATACACATACAGGAGATGGCATACATAGAAAGGAGATTACATAAATATACAGGAGAGGCATACATATAAAAGAGACAACATACATATACAGGAGATGGCATAAATAGAAAGGACATGGTATACATATACCGGAGATGGCATACACATACGGGAGATGGCATACATAGAAAGGAGATGGCATACAGGAGATGGCATACACATACAGGGAGATGGCATACATATAAAAGAGGCATACATACACAGGAGATGGCATACATATACCGGAGATGGCATACACATACAGGAGATGGCATAAATAGAAAGGAGAATACATAAATATACAGGAGATAGCATACATATACAAGAGATGGCATCATAGAAGAATGGCATACATATACAGGAGATGGCATAAATAGAAAGGACATGGTATACATATACCGGAGATGGCATACACATACGGGAGATGGCATACATAGAAAGGAGATGGCATACACATACAGGAGATGGCATACATATACAGGGAGATGGCATACACATACAGGAGATGGCATACATATAAAAGAGACAGCATACATACACAGGAGATGGTATACATATACAGGAGATGGCATACATATACCGGAGATGGCATACACATACAGGAGATGGCATACACAGACAGGAGATGGCATACATAGAAGAGGGGTGATACAAGGAGATGGCATACATATACAGGAGATGGCATACACAGACAGGAGATGGCATACACATACAGGAGATGGCATACACATAGAGAAGGCACATCGGGAGATGGCATACATAGAAAGGAGATGGCATACATATACAGGAGATGGCATACATATAAAGAGACAACATACATACACGGGATGGCGTACATATACCGGAGATGGCATACACATACGGGAGATGGCATAAATAGAAAGGAGAATACATAAATATACAGGAGATAGCATACATATACAGGAGATGGCATACATAGAAAGGAAATGGCATACATATACAGGAGATGGCATAAATAGAAAGGACATGGTATACATATACCGGAGATGGCATACACATACGGGAGATGGCATACATACAAAGGAGATGGCATACACATACAGGAGATGGCATACATATACCGGAGATGGCATTCACATACAGGAGATGGCATACACATACAGGAGATGGCATACACATACAGGAGATGGCATACATAGAAAGGAGATGGCATACATAGAAAGGAGATGGCATACACATACAGGAGATGGCATACACATACAGGAGATGGCATACACATACAGGAGATGGTATACACATACGGGAGATGGCATACATAGAAAGGAGATGGCATACATATACAGGAGATGGCATACACATACAGGAGATGGCATACATATAAAAGAGACAACATACATACACAGGAGATGGCATACATATACCGGAGATGGCATACACATACAGGAGATGGCATAAATAGAAAGGAGAATACATAAATATACAGGAGATAGCATACATATACAGGAGATGGCATACATAGAAAGGAAATGGCATACATATACAGGAGATGGCATAAATAGAAAGGACATGGTATACATATACCGGAGATGGCATACACATACGGGAGATGGCATACATAGAAAGGAGATGGCATACACATATAGGAGATGGCATACATATACCGGAGATGGCATTCACATACAGGAGATGGCATACACATACAGGAGATGGCATACACATACAGGAGTGGCATACATAGAAAGGAGATGGCATACATAGAAAGGAGATGGCATACATAGAAAGGAGATGGCATACACATACAGGAGATGGCATACACATACAGGAGATGGCATACACATACAGGAGATGGCATACACATACAGATGACATACATACAGATGGCATAATATACAGGAGATGGCATACATATGCAGGAGATGGCATACACATACAGATGACATACATACAGATGAAATACATATACAGGAGATGGCATACATATACAGGAGATGGCATACATATACAGGAGATGGCATACACATACAGATGACATACATACAGATGAAATACACATACAGGAGATGGCATACATATACAGGAGATGGCATACATATACAGGAGATGGCATACACATACAGGAAATGCCATAAATAGAAAGGAGAATACATAAATATACAGGAGATAGCATACATATAAAGGAGAATACATAAATATACAGGAGATAGCATACATATACAGGAGATGGCATTCACATACAGGAGATGGCATTCACATACAGGAGATGGCATACACATACAGGAGATGGCATACATATACAGGAGATGGCATACACATACAGATGACATACATACAGATGAAATACATATACAGGAGATGGCATACATATACAGGAGATGGCATACATATACAGGAGATGGCATACACATACAGGAGATGGCATACACATACAGGAGATGGCATAAATAGAAAGGAGAATACATAAATATACAGGAGATAGCATACATATACAGGAGATGGCATACATAGGAAATGGCATACATATACAGGAGATGGCATAATTAGAAAGGACATGGTATACATATACCGGAGATGGCATACACATACGGGAGATGGCATACATAGAAAGGAGATGGCATACACATATAGGAGATGGCATACATATACCGGAGATGGCATTCACATACAGGAGATGGCATACACATACAGGAGATGGCATACACATACAGGAGATGGCATACATAGAAAGGAGATGGCATACATAGAAAGGAGATGGCATACATAGGGTGGTACACATACAGGAGATGGCATACACATACAGGAGATGGTATACACATACAGGAGATGGCATACACATACAGGAGATGGCATACATATACAGGAGATGGCATACATATACAGGAGATGGCATACACATACAGATGACATACATACAGATGGCATACATATACAGGAGATGGCATACATATGCAGGAGATGGCATACACATACAGATGACATACATACAGATGAAATACATATACAGGAGATGGCATACATATACAGGAGATGGCATACATATACAGGAGATGGCATACACATACAGATGACATACATACAGATGAAATACACATACAGGAGATGGCATACATATACAGGAGATGGCATACATATACAGGAGATGGCATACACATACAGGAAATGCCATAAATAGAAAGGAGAATACATAAATATACAGGAGATAGCATACATATAAAGGAGAATACATAAATATACAGGAGATAGCATACATATACAGGAGATGGCATTCACATACAGGAGATGGCATTCACATACAGGAGATGGCATACACATACAGGAGATGGCATACATATACAGGAGATGGCATACACATACAGATGACATACATACAGATGAAATACATATACAGGAGATGGCATACATATACAGGAGATGGCATACATATACAGGAGATGGCATACACATACAGATGACATACATACAGATGAAATACATATACAGGAGATGGCATACATATACAGGAGATGGCATACATATACAGGAGATGGCATACACATACAGATGACATACATACAGATGACATACATACAGATGAAATACATATACAGGAGATGGCATACATATACAGGAGATGGCATACATATACAGGAGATGGCATACACATAAAGAAAATCCCATAAATAGAAAGGAGAATACATATATATACAGGAGATAGCATACATATACAGCAGTGGCAATAGAGGAGATAGCATACACATACGGAGTGGCATAGGGTTATATATCAGGAGATGGCATACACATACAGGAGATGGCATACACATACAGGAGATGGCATACATACAGTGGGGAAAAAAGTATTTAGTCAGCCACCAATTGTGAAAGTTCTCCCACTTAAAAAGATGAGAGGCCTGTAATTGACATCATAGGTAGACCTCAACTATGAGAGACAAAATGAGAAAACATCTAGAAAATCACATTGTCTGATTTTTAAAGAATTTATTTGCAAATTATGGTGAAAAATAAGTATTTGGTCACCTACAAACAAGCAAGATTTCTGGCTCTCACAGACCTGTAACTTCTTCTATAAGAGGCTCCTCTGTCCTCCACTCATTACCTGTAGTAATGGCTCCTGTTTGACATTGTTATCAGTATAAAAGACACCTGTCCACAACCTCAAACAGTCACACTCCAAACTCCACTATGGTGAAGATCAAAGAGCTGTGGAACGACACCAGAAACAAAATTGTAGACTACCGTCAGTAACACACTACGCCGCCAGGGACTCAGATCCTGCAGTGCCAGACATGTCCCCCTGCTTAAGCCAGTACATATCCGGGCCCCTCTGAAGTTTGCTAGAGAGCATTTGGATGTTCCAGAAGAGTATTGGGAGAATGTCATATGGTCAGATGAAACCAAAGTAGAACTGTTTGGTAGAAACACAACTCGTTGTGTTTGGAGGAGAGTGAATGCTGAGTTGCAACCAAAGAACACCATACCTACTGTGAAGTATAGGGGTGGCAACATCATACTTTGGGGCTGTTTCTCTGCAAAGAGCCCAGGACGACTGATCCGTGTACATGAAAGAATGAATTGGGCCATGTATCATGATATTTTGAGTGCAAACCTCCTTCCATCAGCAAGGGCATTGAAGATGAAACGTGGCTGGGTCTTTCAGCATAACAATGATACCAAGCACACCGCCAGGGCAATGAAGGAGTGGCTTCGTAAGAAGCATTTCAAGGTCCTGAAGTGGCCTAGCCAGTCTCCAGATCTCAACCCCATAGAAAACCTTTGGAGAGAGTTGAAAGTCCGTGTTGCGCAGCGACAGCCCCAAAACATCACTGCCCTAGAGGAGATCTGCATGGAGGAATGGGCTAACATACCAGCAACAGTGTGTGCCAACCTTGAAGACTTACAGGGGTAAGACTTACACCCTTGTTGCTCCAAAGAGCTCATTTGCATATCAACAAAAACAATCATATCTCAGCAACGAGGCACCAATTCACAAACAGAAAACACTGTTTAATTCAGGTGACCCTAACCTATCTAGAAGTGGGGCTGTGTTGATATGCTGAAGTCTGATGGCAGACTTCCTTAAACTGTTAGCTCAGATAGTCCTGTAACTCAAAGCTATGTTAACAACACAGTAGATGTATCAAAACCAATGGGACTGAAATGCCCATAAAACAGCAGGCAATATAAACTTCCTTGTCACTCTGCAGGTCACATCTGAATGGTCTCATTGTACTAAGAATATGGAATGGGATAGTTTTTTATGGATTCACTAACCATTTACTGTTAACATTTCAGTTCACTTTCTATATTTTGATACCTACAGTGGTTTGTAGCTAAACCTAGGAATAAACCCAAACAAGGCGACTGTAATAGCTTTCATTTACTCGTCTCCATCGTATAGGCTAAAGCATGAAACTGCAGAAAAGCTGCAAAGTGCGCACTGGGACAGCATATGCAGGATAATCTTACCTACAATGCTGCGAAATATGTTGGCGCTATATAAATAAAATTAATTATTATTATGATTATTATTACCTAACGTCTCAAGCATTATCACAATTGTTATTTTTTTTAATGTGTATTATAGATGAGAGGTGGCGCTAAGAAGCACACAGGTCAGTGATATGAATAATAGGTTACATGCTGAATACCAGGGGCCAAGGGGTAAAGGAGGGTGGCTTGGCAAACAGCTGCTTTAGGCGCCAAGCTAGATATCCTGCTTTTGGGTAGGTCACAAACTATTCTTTACCTTTGCATATAGTTTCTAAGGCAGCAAAACAACTGATGTTCATGAAGCCACTAGTAGGAGTGTGAAGAGTATGGATCAAAACCTAAGGCAGACCTAAGGAATGTGCTAAGTTTTCTTACAATGTCAGCTATTTACAGAAAAGTTTAGACACCAGGGCACCTAAAGAATTCTACCATAACAAATTCCAATTGTCATATACTGTATTTTAACACTTACAACTCTGTTCCGAATGACACCTAAACCATATTGGTGAAAACTAGGCTTGAAAATGTAGATTTGATTTTTTATTTTAGTTGGACACTATTCATCACAATACTAATGGCTTATCCAGCGAATGGGCCATCAATGCACTGTCCAGTTGTCCCACTTTATAAAAACCGGAGCGTTTTGCAGCACCCGCAAAGTGAATGGGATTCAGGCTAAACCCATCCACACAGTACAGAAAGATATTCACAGCGGGCATGCTGCGATTTCAAAAACCGTCACATATTTGTAAATCGCAGCATGTCAATTATATCTACGGAAACGCTGGCGTTTTCTGTATAGGTTTAATTGAAGCAGAAAGTATGCAGAGGAAAACTCTACGGGATTTATGTGAAAAGCACTGTGGGAAAAAACGCAAAGCGTTTCTGCCACGGTTTTCCCCACAGTACTTTTTAGCTGCGGCTCACTACGTGGGGCCTTAGCCAAAGAATGGTTTATTACTAAGACTACATGCACACAACCATATGCAGTCTGTAGGTCAATAAAAATGGCACAGATAACACACGGATTGGTATCCATATGTCATGCGTGGACACCTATCATAACAGACATTAACGGACACTAACTGATGTTAATGTGTCCATTTTTTTAACTGAGCCAATTAATAGTTCAGTTAAAAAAAACGGACACATTAGCATCAATTAGTGTCTGTTTTTTAACACTGTCCGTTTTTTTTTTTTTGTTTGTTTTTCCTCTGAGCATGCGCAGGAAAAAAACTGACATAAAATAATGGACAGTAACTGATGGCTGCATGTAGGATTTTTTGTCCACGAAAAAAAACAGATTTCTGACGGATTTGGTGTAAACAGACACTAACGGACACAAATGGACACTAACGGTCACAATATAAAAACCCTATTTTCCTGCAAAGTGACTGTAAAACGTCGCAGTGTTTCCACCACGTGGCGCCCCGGCCTTAAATAGGAGTCTTCTGTGTTGTTTGTAGAGAACACATTAAGCACAAGGTCATTGAATGATGAATATCTTGGCTGTTACTTTCAGCCTCTAGGCTTGAGGTTGCGCTGTGAGGTGTCCATATGGATATACAATGGGGAAAAAAAGTATTTAGTCAGCCACCAATTGTGCAAGTTCTCCCACTTAAAAAGATGAGGCCGGCCTGTAATTGTCATCATAGGTAGACCTCAACTATGAGAGATAAAATGAGAAAACAAATCCAGAAAATCACATTGTCTGATTTTTAAGAATTTATTTGCAAATGATGGTGGAAAATAAGTATTTGCTCAATAACAAAAGTTCATCTCGATACTTTGTTATATATCCTTTGTTGGCAATGACAGAGGTCAAAGGTTTTCTGTAAGTCTTCACAAGGTTGGCACACACTGCTGCTGGCATGTTGGCCCATTCCTCCATGCAGATCTCCTCTAGGGCTGTGATGTTTTGGGGCTGTCGCTGGGCAACCCGGACTTTCAACTCCCTCCAAAGGGTTTTCTATGGGGTTGAGATCTGGAGACTGGCTAGGCCACTCCAGGACCTTGAAATGCTTCTTACGAAGCCACTCCTTCGTTGCCATGGCGGTGTGCTTGGGATCATTGTCATGCTGAAAGACCCAGCCACGTTTCATTTTCCATGCCCTTGCTAATGGAAGGAGGTTTGCACTCAAAATCTCACGAAACATGGCCCCATTCATTCTTTCATGTACACGGATCAGTCGTCCTGGTCCCTTTGCAGAGAAACAGCCCCAAAGCATAATGTTGCCACCCCCATGCTTCACAGTAGGTATGGTGTTCTTTGGATGCAACTCAGCATTCACTCTCCTCCAAACACGACGAGTTGTGTTTCTACCAAACAGTTCTACTTTGGTTTCATCTGACCATATGACATTCTCCCAATACTCTTCTGGAACATCCAAATGCTCTCTAGCAAACTTCAGAGGGGCCCAGATATGTACTGGCTTAAGCAGGGGGACACGTCTGACACTGCAGGATCTAAGTCCCTGGCGGCGTAGTGTGTTACTGACGGTAGCCTTTGTTACGTTAGTCCCAGCTTTCTGCAGGTCATTCACTAGGTCCTCCCGTGTGGTTCTGGATTTTTGCTCACTGTTCTTGTGATCATTTTGACCCCACGGGGTGAGATCTTGCGTGGAGCCCCTGATAGAGGGAGATTATCAGTGGTCTTGAATGTCTTCCATTTTCTAATTATTGCTCCCACAGTTGATTTCTTCACACCAAGCTGCTTGCCTATTGCAGATTCAGTCTTCCCAGCCTGGTGCAGGTCTACAATTTTGTTTCTGGTGTCCTTCCACAGCTCTTTGGTCTTCACCATAGTGGAGTTTGGAGTGTGACTGTTTGAGGTTGTGGACAGGTGTCTTATACTGATAATGTCAAACAGGAGCCATTACTACAGGTAATGAGTGGAGGACAGAGGAGCCTCTTGAAGAAGTTACAGGTCTGTGAGAGCCAGAAATCTTGCTTGTTTGCAGGTGACCAAATACTTATTTTCCACCATAATTTGCAAATAAATTCTTAAAAAATCAGACAATGTGATTTTCTAGATGTGTTTTCACACTTTGTCTCTCATAGTTGATGTCAACCTATGATGTCAATTACAGGCCGGCCTCATCTTTAAGTGGGAGAACTTGCACAATTGGTGGCTGACTAAATACTTTTTTCCCCCCACTGTACAGACAACAAAGAGCTGGCAGCCAACAAAACGATTCTTCTTTTCTGCGAGTAGTTGGCAGCATTACTATTGTTTTGATGTACAGGATATTTTAAGGTTAAGAAATATTAACATAGGAATATTTTTTTCAGTGCCAAGAAACTTTAAAGAGATTTTGCACTTTTGCACTTTCTGAAGCGCTACTTATTGATTTTAGCTATTGAGTAACAGGTGCAGCCCACAAGACTACATAGTAACAAAATGTAGCTAAAAACCACTGTAGAAAAAAATGCAGCCAAATTATGTTGCATTTCTTTACATAGTGTTATTCATTGGGGGTTATTTATCATCTGCCCCTTTTTTGGCCATAGTTTTCACAGGTGCGCCTTTTTAAGACTAGCTTTACTGTGGTGCTTATTTATGATGTCGGCGCACCTTCTTGTTAAATGTTGCACACGTTAGCTAGTGTAGACGTGCCTTATTAGGCCATGTATACTTTGCCCCTTTGTTGGTCAAAAAGGCGCTAAAAAAGGAGCCATTGCCCCTTTTTAATGCTTCCTAACTTGACGAGCTTTTTTACGCTGGAGTGCATTTGCACATTTTTTTGGCCCTTTTTAAAAAGGCACAAGTCATAAATACAGTGTGAAAAGGATCTCCATTGAGGCCACGCCCCCTTTTCTCGCCAAAAAACAAAAATGGCGAGGGCAGTGTAAAATCTTGAAAAAAAAGTAGCAACGGCTTCATAAATGAAGCATAGGGCAAAAAGAGACCACAAAAAGGAGCAATTTATGCAAAAAAAAGGCGCAAGTAGCTTAATAAATGTGCCCCATTGAGTTTTTGCTGCATTTTCTGCTGCATTTTTATTTCCTTATTAAATCTATAGGGAAAATATTCGTGATTCCACAGGAATCTATGAAAAATCAATTTGAGTTCTCCTTAAAGGGGATGTCCAGGCAAAAATGGACAACCCGTTTAAGTATTAAATAGGTAGGGGGCACGTAAAAAAAAAAAAAAAAAAAAAAAAAACAATCATACTCACCTTTCCACGGTGCTCCGGTACCTCCCTGCGCAGTCCGGTCTTCTGGGTCCCTTGCTGACGTGTGGCGGAAGTCCCAGCCACACGTGACCGCTGAGGCCAATCAGCGGCTTCAGCGGAAGGGATCTGTGATGTCACAGCCAGTGAACAGATGCCGAAGCAGAAGGACCGGGAAGCACCGGGAGGACACCGGAGCATTGGGGACAGGTGAGTATGATTTTTTTTTTCATCACCTCCCCCAGAATCCCATCCACTTTGCAGGTAATGTAACACATAGTGTTTTTTTCTGCCGTGGCCAAAATGCAGCGTTTTTGCAACATAGGACCCCGACCTTAGGCTAAGGTCCCACATTGCAGAAATGCAGATTTTTTTGTTGTACTTTTTGCTGCAGTTTTTTGAGCCAAAGCCAAGAATGGCTACAAAAGGAATTTGAAATATATAGGAAATACTTATACATTTCCGTTCTGTTCAATCTACCCCTGGCTTTGGCTCAAAAAAACGCAGCAAAATCTGCAACAACAAAAAAGCTGCGTTTCCACAATGTGGGGCCTCAGCCTTAAAGGGGTTGTGCCATTAGAAACATTTATTTCCTATTCACAGGATAGAGGATAAGTCTCACATCTTTGGGGGTCCCTCAGTGATCAGAAAAGCGGGAGCCCGAAAGTCCTCCTGCATTCTCCCTGTGAATGAAGCACCAGTGAACTTGCATGACTGGCACTCCATTCACTTCTACGGGCCTGCTGGGGCTACCAGAGATTGCAGTCCCAACAGTCCCATAGCAGTGAATGAAGCGCTAGTCACATAAACGCACTGGTGCGTCATTCGCAGGTAAAGTTTTGGACCCCGCTCTCCTGAACACTGAGGGAGCTAGTGGTTGGACCGCCGGCAATGTAACGCTAACGGCACAACCGCTTTAATAGTTAGTGCAGTGTAGACCTGGCCTTAAGATTGTTCACTATGTCTGTCACGCTGATTCCAGAAATAGACAAATATTGTACCTGTCTTTTGTCTCATTCAATTTGGTAGAGAAGTTTGGGGATGGTAGAGGGAATGAAATGGGGGAAAAAAAATGAGGATTTCTGGGGATCAGACTCTTTTCAGGCTCGAAGGCTGAGCAGACTTGAACATTTTAAACTGAATAGTTCATATAGAGGAAGCCAAGCTATGGACATTTATTGAATCCAGCTGTAAAACATTCTCTGCTCTCTCTAAACGTCATTGATATTATTTAGAGTAGGTTGAAAAAACACACGGACTGGAACAGTTCTAGATTCTGTCTATGTGGACTGGAACTATGATGGGTAAAGCTCTAGCTCTCAGGGGCACAGCTATTAAGGGTGCAGCAATAGCAGTCACTACTTGGCCCTGGACCCTGAAGTGGCCCCAAAAGACTCTGCACATAAAACTCATCACACTTCTAAATAGCACAACGTAGGTGGGGGACCCTTACACAGAAGTCCCAGAGAGGGGTCATTTAACATTTCTACCTTTGGAACCCAGAGACGGGTCGAATGACCTGAAGGATTTTATCTAACATCCTATAATCACCGTCTTTTGTTCTGTAATTAAGGCCATTACTGTCACACCACAGGAGGTTGTTGTTTTCCATTGAGTTTAGCCATTTAGTGTCTAGTTAGTTCTATTCAATTTATTGTATTTGATAATATAAAGACTATACATATTGTATTAAGTTTAGTTTTATTTGAGCAAAAAAGCACTGAAACAATTAATCATTTTTTATATATTTTAAATAGAATTAGAAATTTTAGATCAAGGTACAGCTGTGAGTAATGACCAGAAGCATTTGTCTAAGGCAGGGGTAGGCAACCTTTTTTGTTCGGCGTGCCGATTTTAATAAAAAAATCAAAGATGAGGTACTCGGAGTGCCGGTCAATAATTGTAAGTCTGACGACCCCTAAACTAAAGTCATATACCACAAACCATAACACAGAAGTGCTGCCACCAGATGCTTTAGGACACATGCGTTTACTGCTATTTCCTGGGACACTCCTGTACTTTCTGATTAGAAGCAATGAAAGTCCATGTGCAGCCCCCAATTAGTGGTAAATTTATTGTGTCCAGGAGCCCCGTATGGCGGCATCCTTATGGTGAATACACACTATGTATCTGGATGCAGCTATATTTGGAACTTTTTCATTCAATGTAAAACTGGTGCATTTTTGCACAAAAAAAAAACAAAGCCGGAGTTTTCTGTGCAAAAACACATCCTTAATATAGAAAACACACCGTTATACAGAATAATGTCCCATAGTGGTCCCTGCACACGGTATTATGTCCCATAGCGGCCCCTTCAACATGGTATATGTCCCATAGCTGCCTCTGCACACGGCATTTGTCCCATAGCTGCCTCTGCACACAGTATTTGTCCCATAGCAGTCCCTGCACACAGTATTTGTCCCATAGCGGCCCCTGCACACAGCAATATGTCCCATAACGGCCCCTACACACCGTATATGTCCCATAGCAGACCCTGCACACGGTATATGACCCATAGCGGCCCCTGCACACGGTATTATGCTCTATAGTGGCCCCTGCACACGGTATTATGTCCCATAGCAGCCTCTGCACACGGTATTTGTCCCATAGCGGCCCCTGCACAGGGCCCCCCCAGTATTTGTCCCATAGCTGCCCCTGCACACAGTATTTGTCCCATAGCTGCCCCTGCACACGGTATTATGCTCCATAGTGGCCCCTGCACACGGTATTATGTCCCATAGCGTCCTCTGCACACGGTATTTGTCCCATAGCGGCCCCTGCACACGGTATATGTCCCATGGCGGCCCCTGCACATGGTATTATGCTCCATAGTGGCCCCTGCACACGGTATTATGCTCCATAGTGGCCCCTGCACACGGTATTATGCTCCATAGTGGCCCCTGCACACGGTATATGTCCCATAGTGGTCCCTGCACACGGTATTATGCTCTATAGTGGCCCCTGCACACGGTATTATGCTCCATAGTGGCCCCTGCACACGGTATTATGCTCCATAGTGGCCCCTGCACACGGTATTATGCTCCATAGTGGCCCCTGCACACGGTATATGTCCCATAGTGGCCCCTGCACACGGTATATGTCCCATAGTGGCCCCTGCACACGGTATATGTCCCATAGTGGCCCCTGCACACGGTATATGTCCCATAGTGGTCCCTGCACACGGTATTATGCTCTATAGTGGCCCCTGCAGGCAGAAGCGCCCGAAGAGTACAGAGCGGCTGCGGAGCGTGGAATAGTGAGTACATTGTTTTTTATGTTTGATCATCTCCCCGGGGGCTCCGCTTATTATACTCGGGGGTCTGAAGAGACCCCACAGTATAATAATAGCAGTTTCGTTTCGGCCGTGTTTGGTCCGATCGAAACTGCTGGGTGAGGAGTCCGCTGCCGTGCCAGGGGAATAAGCCTCGCGTGCCAAGAGTGGCACGCGTGCCATAGGTTGCCGACCCCTGGTCTAAGGCCTCAAGCACACTAGCGAAAAAAAATTGCACGAAAATCGCATCGCAATGCGATGCAATTTTTTTCTGCGATTTGCCAATGTATTTCAATGGCACCAAGCACACCTGCGATTTTTTTTCGTGCGATTTTTTTTCATAGGTGCGATTTTCCTGCGATTTTTTTTTTTTTTGTGCGATTTTTTTCGTGCGAAAAAATCCCAGAGGAGTGATCTATATGACCAATGGGACAGATCACAAAAATATCGCAAGTAGCTGTGATTTTTTTTGCGATTTATTTATTTTTTTTTTCTGCACCCATTGACTTGAATCTAAATATACAAAAATGTAAATATACAAAAGAACAACTGTTATTTGTTTCTATGCTTTTTATTTTTGTTATGAAAATAAAAAAAATACAAGGAATAAAACAATTCCACACATATTTACAATAGGCTGCTGTGGGGGGCTGCGTGTGTGTGTGTGTGTGGCATGTCCTTCTTGTGTGACTAGCATTTCAGCACTCACTCAGCAGTCTGTCTGCACTGTCGGAACATACCTGGCACTGCCTGGGTATGTCCCTGGTACATTTGCCACACGTGTATTTGTAGCAGTAAACACATCTCTCAGTTGCACAATTGTTCGTGCATCGATGGTTGACCTGACACTTCGCCCTTTTGCCAGGGCTGGGTGTGGAAGGTTGTTGCCGAAGGAGTTTCTCCTTGCGTGCCTTCTTTTCAGTCACATGAGAGCCACCTAACTCTTTTGCAAGCTCAACCAGGAAGTCCACCCGTCTCTCCTGCACCCCAGTGCATGCCTGATAAAGAACATGAGCATTCAGTGCTGCCATGTCAATCATGTTGTAGAACACGGCGAATGGCCATCTCCGTGTTCCTGCATGCAGGCTGTACTCCCCGCACCATTTGGTCCATTACATCCACACCGCACTTTGTGTGGTTGTATTGTGTGACCGTGTTTGGCTTCCTTTTGTTGGTATCCTTAGTCTCAACCACGCTGTGCATGCTGCTGAGAATGTAGACGGCCTTCTTTCGTTTGGGTGCATACACTGTCAGTGTGGCACCAGTGGTTGAAAACACCTGAGTGGTGAATTCAGTGCGGTCCATCTGTCTAGCGGATTGAGGAATTTCCCGGCGACTCTTGTTGACTGTGCCGAGGATAGTGGTTTTCCGGCTAAGCAGTCATTGTGCAAGTGACAATGATGTAAAGAAATTGTTCGTGGTTACAGTTCTGCCCTTGTCCATGAATGATTCCATCAGCCTCATCACTACAGTTTCGGACAGTCTCTCCCCGCTGGGACGACTGGGGTCCTTGCCAAGATATGGGAGGACATTACAGATGTACTTTGATTTCAAGTCGCAGACTACTTTGAGAAGCAGTCACATCCCCCACAGCACAAAAGGCTGCATGCAAATTTGCTAAGGTGTTAGCAAATATTCCCAGCACAACAATGCAGCTGGGGGGTGGGCAGACACTCAGGAGCAGCTTACATTCTTTTCTTTACACTCTCTTACAAGACCTGAGGTGGATCAACACAATTCCCCCCTGCAGATTCCTCAGACAATGGCCACATTTACAAATGAAAGGAAATGCTAATTGGAGCCATCAGAGTTGTCAGTTTGGACTAAGGGTCATTTGACCCTCTTTCAGGACTTGAAGGGGGAGCTCGAAATTTCTGGGACTTCTAGTGTTATAGGTTTTGCATAGTTTTGTTTTATCTTGTTCTGCTTCTGATTTCCAAATATAGAAAATGGCTGCCATATTGGTTCCCATATGGCTTGATCTCATGCATTTATGAAGTCTTAAAAAGAAAATCTTCCTGGCAATGCATCGCACATCACACACTAATGCCTTATTCACACGTCATGGACATCACTCTACCTTGCACATTTGCAGTTGGTGTGTTGTCCTTGGTTGATCTATTATTCATGTTCATAAATAACAGATTAAGTTTTTTCATAAATTTAATAAACTTTACAATGTCTTTAGACTTGTGAAAAACAGACAGCACATGGATGGCATGAACCCATAGACTTTAAAAGAGCTCCATGGTCTGCAAAATGGACCAACATAGAGCAAATCTCCCCTCCTTGAAAAACAAACATAGTTGTGCATGTGCCCATTCATGCAGTCCATGATTTTCACAGAACCCACAGGTCTTTAGGAAAGGCAAGTAATAGCCCTCGTGTGAAATATAACTGCTATTGCTAATGCTATAATTGTTGTAATTCTCCAGTCCCACAACAGACACATAACTGAACAGAAAGCTTGGAGGGGATAATGGCTTATGGCATATGTTGAGGTCACAGGGAGTGGGGTAGCCAGAGACAACTGAGAAGCTGCAGCTGCGGGTTCTGGTAGTTCGGCACATGTGGCGCAGCGACATGCCTGCCAGCCATGATGCACAGTCGGAGAGGATGGAGGAGTCTCCCATGGGAGAGAAGTATCACTCCCCAAAGCAGGGATGCAGCGGAGGCAGCTGGATGTGTCTGCAGGTCCTGTGTCAACGCCAGCGGAGTGCAGGAGAGTGCCAGCTGGCTCCGAACCAGCATCGCTGTCAGCTGTCTCCCAGGGGGAGGAAAAAATTGGAGATATGCACATCGGGTGCCTGAATTGTAAGTGAGCCCCCTGGGCTTTCCTCGAGCGAGTTTTAGCCATTTTTCAAACACTTGCACCTTCTTGCACAAAAAAGGCGCAAAGTACACATGGAGCAAAAAAGGCATATCAAAAGTAACTTACACATGCACAACATTTATCAAGAAGGTGCGCCTACATCATAAATCAGCACCACAGTAAAACTAGTCTAAAAAAAGGCGCACCTGCGAAAAGTATGGCCAAAAAAGGGACAGATGATCAATAACCCCCACTGACTCTAAAGATGATGTATTTGGAGCTGAGTGGAGCTGATCAGCAGAAGTGTACAGTATTCAGTAAGTCACCTGAATTTGTTTTACGCACCTTGTGACAGGAACATTCCAGGTATTCATATCAATGGTTAATATTTTATTATACAAATGACTACTAGGAACTCTTTTCCTTTAATCCCTTAGACAGTAATTTGTAGAACCTGGAAAGCCATATACAGTCATATGAAAAAGTTTGGGCACCCCTATTAATCTTAATCATTTTTAGTTCTAAATATTTGGGTGTTTGCAACAGCCATTTCAATTTGATATATCTAATAACTGATGGACACTAATATTTCAGGATTGAAATGAGGTTTATTGTACTAACAGAAAATGTGCAATATGCATTAAACCAAAATTTGACCGGTGCAAAAATTTGGGTACCCTTATCTTATTGATTTGAATACTCCTAACTACTTTTTACTGACTTACTGAAGCACAAAATTGGTTTTGTAACCTCACTGAGCTTTGAACTTCATAGCCAGGTGTATCCAATCATGAGAAAAGGTATTTAAGGTGGCCAATTGCAAGTTGTTCTCCTATTTGAATCTCCTCTGAAGAGTGGCATCATGGGCTCCTCAAAACAACTCTCAAATGATCTGAAAACAAAGATTGTTCAACATAGTTGTTCAGGGGAAGGATACAAAAAGTTGTCTCAGAGATTTAACCTGTCAGTTTCCACTGTGAGGACCATAGTAAGGAAATGGAAGACCACAGGGACAGTTCTTGTTAAGCCCAGAAGTGGCAGGCCAAGAAAAATATCAGAAAGGCAGAGAAGAAGAACGGTGAGAACAGTCAAGGACAATCCACAGACCACCTCCAAAGAGCTGCAGCATCATCTTGCTGCAGATGGTGTCACTGTGCATCGGTCAACAATACAGCACACTTTGCACAAGGAGAAGCTGTATGGGAGAGTGATGTGAAAGAAGCCGTTTCTGAAAGCACGCCACAAACAGAGTCGCCTGAGGTATGCAAAAGCACATTTGGACAAGCCAGCTTCATTTTGGAAGAAGGTCCTGTGGACTGATGAAACAAAGATTGAGTTGTTTGGTCATACAAAAAGGCGTTATGCATGGCGTCAAAAAAACACAGCATTCCAAGAAAAACACTTGCTACCCACTGTAAAATTTGGTGGAGGTTCCATCATGCTTTGGGGCTGTGTGGCCAATGCCGGCACCGGGAATCTTGTTAAAGTTGAGGGTCGCATGGATTCAACTCAGTATCAGCAGATTCTTGAGAATAATGTACAAGAATCAGTGACGAATTTGAAGTTACGCCGGGGATGGATATTTCAGCAAGACAATGATCCAAAACACAGCTCCAAATCTACTCAGGCATTCATGCAGAGGAACAATTACAATGTTCTGGAATGGCCATCCCAGTCCCCAGACCTGAATATCATTGAACATCTGTGGGATAATTTGAAGCGGGCTGTCCATGCTCGGCGACCATCAAACTTAACTGAACTGGAATTGTTTTGTAAAGAGGAATGGTCAAAAATACCTTCATCCAGGAACTGATTAAAAGCTACAGGAAGCGACTAGAGGCTATTATTTTTGCAAAAGGAGGATCTACTAAATATTAATGTCACTTTTCTGTTGAGGTGCCCATACTTTTGCACCGGTCAAATTTTGGTTTAATGCATATTGCACATTTTCTGTTAGTACAATAAACCTCATTTCAATCCTGAAATATTACTGTGTCCATCAGTTATTAGATATATCAAATTGAAATGGCTGTTGCAAACACCCAAATATTTAGAACTAAAAATGATTAAGATTAATAGGGGTGCCCAAACTTTTTCATATGACTGTATATAGAAGATGCAAGGATTTTAGTTAAGGATTCTTGCTCCAGGGGACACTACTCAAGTAGACAATAAAACTGTCAAGCAGCATTCTGTGTCTGTACTCCTTCACACATTCTACTTTTTCAGCCTTTATCACCACTTGGAAAAACACACTGCAGTATGATACTGAAAAGTTTTTCATAGTGTTTTTTCAAGCTTTGGAGGCGTTGTTTGTTTATACCATTTAAAGTATGTGAACTTTGCTGGGTTTTTTTTTTTTAATACTCCTATAGAGACACCTATGGAAAAAAACAGCATAAGACTAAAGCCCCACAGAGGGCTGCAGCAAAAAAGCACTGCAAGAAAAACCGTGACGGCAAACACATTGCAGATTTTCCCACATCGCTTTTCACAGAAAGTCCGCAGGAGAAATACAGACTTTCTGCTTCAATTATACCTATAGGGAAACCGTTGGCTTTTCCGTAGGTATAATTGACATGCTGCAATTTCCAAAACTGCAACGGTTTTGGAAATCGCAGCGTATCCACTGCGTGTATTCCTCTGCAATGTGTGGGTGGGATTCACTTTGCACTTTGCAGTGACTGTAAAAAGCCGCGTTTTTTTCTGTGGCGTTTCCTAAAAAAGCCACACTCAGAGCATGTTGCATTGAAAAAAAAAACACTGAAAAATAGAGTAGTTGGAGTTAGAAGTTTGGCCTGGTTGTAGTGCTTTGTTGTACTTTCAAGAGTACAAATGCTCTGCAAGCTCATGTTTTCCGACACGAACATCGCTCTTATGTTTGTCTGTATGTAGTTCTGTGTTGTCATTTCTAAAGAAAATAGAAATGTTTGCACTAATATCCCCATTGTTGTATGATAAATGCCACCAGTTTACCACAGTTAAGACTCAATTCTATCAAATGATAAAAAAAAAGGAAACCTAGGTTTTCATTTGTTAATGGATACGCCTCTGATTCATTATGGGGTAACACAGATTTTTTTTTTTCTACTGGATTCCATACAAATCTGATGGAAACAAAATATGTGGCATGGTGCATGGGATACAGTATGTATGGACCTATTCTAGATGCTTATAGATACTTATAGGGGAGAATATCTATGTACATATGGCGCTCAACGAAGCTTGTACAGGGGCCATGTGTCTCTACCCTAAAGAGCCATATAACTTTTGTGCACTGGGCTCTGATGTGTGCAATACCCTTAGGCCGGATGGAGATGACCATCGTGTGGGCCTTGTATTTCACGGACAGCACACTGACCCATTCTTTTCTATGTGCCCGTACACATGACAGTGATTTTCACGGTCCCGTGTGCGGGCCGATAGTCTGATCCGCGTCATATGGGACTTGTCCTATTTTGCAGGCCGTGCTTCGTTGGCTCCTATTCATTTAATGAAAGGAGTCGCGGAAGCACAGCCTGTGCACGGGCGGGAAACAGGGACATCCCCATTTCCCCCGTGTGCAGCCCGTGCTTCTAAATCACGGCAAGCCAGTTGCGGCACGGTCGTCTGCAACCGGCCTTAGACCTTTTTCACACAACAGTGCTGGTTCTGACAAATCTAACACCCATTAAAAACGTGAATGTCCTTTTCTATTTTTCCCTGTTTGATGGTCATGTGTTATCTGTTTTGTATCAGTTTTTCAATTAAAAAAATAAATTGAATTGATCTTTCTTTTTTGATCCGTTTTTAAAGGATATAACTCGGATGTTAATGTTTTATACAGACAAATAGAAAACCACTGATTTTTATTTGGTCTGCGTCCGTCAAAACAGACAAAGATAGAGCAGGTCTATTTTTTTAACTGGCCATTTTTTCTTTCCATCACAATAAACTCATTCACTCCCATTGTTTTTAAATGGCCGTCACATGGGTGCTTTTTATCATTGTGTGAATAAGACCTTAGGCTTAATTCAAACCACACTTTACATGCAGTACATGCCTGGAACCAATAAATACATATAGTTACACAGCTGCATACTGTACAGTATCCCAAGACTTGGGACGGATATTTTCACAGTATTTGTTTCAATTTATCTAAAGAATAAAAAAAAAAAAAATTCTCACTTTCTCTCGGAAGAAAAAGCTCCCGAATCTGTCAAACTGATTCTAACTGTAGGCAATACCATGCCAACTGTGTGCTAACTGCATATACAATTTTTGACAGATTTTTTCATCTGAAAAAAGCCATCAATGTAGGATAAATCTAGCCTCACAATATTTAGGGAACTAACATATATTACAGTGTTTTATTACAGGAAACTTTTGAAACAACCGCCACAGTTTCTCAGTCCAGTAAATTGGTGTTCCTGTTAAGCAAAATGAATATAACAGCTACTAAGTATTAGTTATCTGTGTGCGGAAATCCAGGCACTCCGGGCAACTGACTGCTCAGCTGTGTATATATTTATATTCAGATCATATTGTCCATCCATTACATAACAATTATATGCCTTATATTAAACCAAAAGATACCATTTAGAGGTATTAGAGGAGGAAGCCTGAGGATTACTGGTGACACTTCTATCAGTGTTGTTTCTAGATAAAATAAATGCCTTTCAATACATAATCTCATTCGTATTGTCAGTGTATTGACAATGCGATAAACGTCAGCAGGTGGGAAACCTTATCAATTTATGGCTACACATCAGATATAATGTTTAATGGCAATGTATGCGTTGCCATCACATGGCAATAGTACTGCAAATATATAGCTAAAGGTCAGACATCCACATCAAACATATTACTGCTGTCCTTTTAAAGCACACATATAAATATACACATATAATACATCCTTTATTGCAGCCAACACCATGTGTCGGTTCACCTAGGAACCTTTACCCAAGCTTCTTTGAGGGCCAATACACAATGTTTTCCATCAACTTTTCAAGATGTTAGTGGAGAAGTTTGTTTTAGATTTACATATATATATATATATATACATATACGTGTATACATGTACGTAGAGAACCTGCTGTCACCCGCACAGTGAGGATATGGTCCGAGGAGAGTGATGAGGCTCTGAGGGATTGTTTTGATACAACCGCATGGGAAGTTTTGCAGGATTCTTATGGAGAAGATATAGAAGGACTCACACACTGCATAACAGACTACATTAATTTTTGTGTGGACAACACAGTATCCACAAAAGTGGTGAGGTGCTTCTCCAACAACAAACCATGGATTAACTCTGATATAAAAACACTACTTAAGGAGAAAAAGATGGCATTCAGGACAAGAGATAAGGAGGGGTTGAGGGAAGTACAAAAGGAGCTGAGGCATCTAATCAGGCAAGGAAAAGCCAGTTATAAGGAAAAAATGGAAAAGCAAATGGAAAGAAAAGACATAAGGGGGGTCTGGGAGGGGCTTAAGTCAATTTCGGGTCATAAACAGTCGGTCTGCCAGATTGAGGCAGATGTTAACTGGCTTAATGAACTAAACCTATTCTTCAACAGATTTGATCACACACCAGCTCCTACCACCCCAGAATGTCCTTCAGCTCCCCCTCACCACAATGACTTCACCCCATTCACCCCATGTGGCTACTTCCCAACAGACCAGTAAATCCAGAAATCTGTCTTTATCTGACCACAGTCTGACCTTCACACGGGCCCAGGTGAGGAAGGAGATGAAAAAGATGAAGGCGAGGAAAGCCGCAGGGCCAGATGACATCAGTGCAAGGCTAATTAAGACTTGTGGGGACCAGCTGTGTGGTATAATTACATATATGTATAATATGAGCCTGAGGCAGGAAATAGTCCCTGAATTATGGAAATCTTCTTGTGTGGTACCAGTTCCAAAGAAACCTCACCCTATGGACCTCAACGACTACAGACCTGTAGCACTGACATCCCACTTGATGAAGATCTTAGAGAGATTGGTTCTCACACATCTTCGCCCTCTAGTGAGCCCCGCTATGGACCCTCTCCAGTTTGCTTATTGACCGGGCATTGGGGTAGATGATGCCATCATCCACCTTCTGCACAGGGCTCTGTCTCACCTGGAAAAACCAGGGAACACGGTGAGAATAATGTTCTTTGATTTCTCCAGTGCTTTTAACACCATACAGCCCAGGTTACTGAGAGACAAGCTGGGCCTTGCTGGAGTGGACCACCACCTCTCCAACTGGATCCTAGACTACCTCACAAATCGACCTCAATACGTGAGAGCCCAAGACTGTGTGTCAGGTTCCGTGATCTGTAATACGGGGGCACCTCAGGGTACGGTTTTCGCCCCTTTCCTCTTCACACTGTACACTGCTGATTTTAGGTGCAACTCATCCAGCTGCTACCTACAGAAGTATTCTGACAACTCTGCAATAGTAGGCCTCATCACAGACGATGATGACAGGGAGTACAGAGAACTGAACCGGCTTTTTGTGGACTGGTGCCACCGGAACCACCTGAAGATTAACGCGGGGAAGACCAAGGAGATGGTGGTAGACTTCCGTAAAGGCAGATGCCCTCCAAAACCAGTGGACATCCTGGGGACGGGCATCGAGATTGTGAACACCTATAAGTACCTGGGTGTGGTCATTAATAATAAGCTGGACTGGGCAGATCATATGGAGGCCCTGTACAGGAAGGGCCACAGCAGGCTCTACCTGCTTAGGAAGCTGAGAGCCTTTGGAATCCGGGGGGCACTTCTTAGGACTTTCTTCAACTCGGTAGTGGCATCAGCCATCTTCTTTGGAGTGGCCTGCTGGGGGAGCAGTATATCAACCAGGGACAGAAATAAACTTGACAAGCTGATTAGAAGGGCCAGCTCTGTCCTGGGGAGCCCACTGGACCCAGTGCAGGTGGTGGGTGACAGAAGGATACTGTCCGTGGTGAGCTCCATGTGGGAGAAGAAGTCCCATCCCATGCATGAGACTGTGATCGCGCTGGGCAGTACTGTCAGTGACCGACTGCTCCACCCTAGGTGTGAGAAGGCGCGCTATCGGAAGTCTTTCCTCCCCACCGCGGTTAGGCTGTACAACCAACACCGACCTAAGCGGAGATCATTACATACAGAGAGCTGAAATATCTCTCTGCCTGTTATATCCCCCCCCCCCTCCTCTGCTACGTCCTATCTGTCTGTCTGCTATTAATGTAATGCCTCTCACCTTGGAACATTCCTGTACATGTTGTATTTGTATTTGTATCTGCTTATCTTATCTTATCTTTGCTGCTGTAACACACTGAATTTCCCCACTGTGGGACTATTAAAGGACTATTATTATTATTATTATTATTATATATATCTCTTATATATATAAAAATGAGTTCCTGTCTGTCTGTTCTTTATGCACGACCAAACGATTGGCCCGATCCTCACCAAATTTGGCACACATGTACATCAGGTGTCCGGGAATATTATAGACTGGGTCTCAGCTCTCTTGGACGTACCGTTCCTGAGGTACAGTATTCCCAAAAAATGACCAGCATTAGTCTATACAAGCCTGCAAGTCTTTCACTCATATTCCAACTGCCACACACACGGTCACATGTCCCTTATCAGCCAATAACAGCTCGCAGGCGCTTACTCTCCTCAGGCACACAGGTTTCCATAGCAACCAAGCTATGTATGACCTGTATTAGTCAATAGCAGTTCACAGGACCTTAAATATTCAGTCATATCACGTGTATCAGCCAATATAAGTTCACATTTAATTTACCAGGTTTCCATAACAACACAGCCATAAATAGACTGTACCTATACTGGACTCAGTGGCGTAACTAGCAATGGCAGGGCCCCAAGGCGAACATTTGACATGGGACCCCCCCCCCCCCCCTGGCAACCCCCCAACGCACACAAACTGCATTTCTGCACACACTATTATGCCCCATAGTGGCCCCTGCATACACTATTAGGCCCCATAGTGGCCCTTGCACACAGTATTCTGCCCCATAGTGGCCCCTGCACACAGTATCATAGTGGCTCCTTCATATAGTATTATGCGCACTTCCCACTACTTCTTCAATGTTGGACCAGATGTCACGTGAGCCAGGCATGTATAGCAACGCATAATGACATCGGACTGGCCCACCGACATCTGGGACGCCACCAAGGAGGCCCGAAGTCTGCTGAAAAGACCCCAGAGTATAACGATAGCAGTGTTTGTGGGGTTCACGGCCCACAGGCCTTACTTACCAATCCCCGCTCCCGCTCACAGCCGCCTCTGCAGAAGGTGAAGTGCAGGCGGCCGTGAGCAGGAGTGGGGATCGGTAAGTAAATAGGGCCCGTTACCTGCTCGTGTTAAAAAAAAAAAAAAAAAAAAACATCAGAGGCCTGCCGGGTCCCCTAATGTCCCGGGCCCTGTGGCAGCTGCTACCACTGCTAAACCGGTATTTATGCCACTGACTGGACTGCCATACTGGATTTCAGCATTCTTATAAATTGAAATGTTTTTTAAACTACTCATGTCCCCTGCAGCAAAACGCATGGCTGCTGCTCAAGCTAATGAAAACTCTCAGCAGACCCAAGCCTGTCTCCAATCTGATAAGGTATGTTACAGACAACAGCGAGCTGCTGAAACTCCCCAGCAGACCCAAGCCCATCTCCAATCTGACAAAGCATTGTCAGCCACATGCACACAGCTGCACTCCAGGTTTCAACAACAACCCAGCCATTTTTCTTCACTGCTGTAGGTCAGCTTTAAAGGGGCAGGGCACTGTGGATGACACTGTTACACAAGGTCACATACACACAGCTTTACTCCAGGTTTTCCATAGCAACCGATCACAGGTTTTTCACTGATATCCAAACTTAGATGCACATGATCACATGACACTTATGGACCAATGGAAAATCGCAGGTTCAGTCTTGACATACACACAGCTTTACACCAGGTTTCCATAGCAACCAAGCTATTTATGTCCTGTATGAGTCAATAGCAGTTCGCAGGTCCTTAAATATTCAGTCATATGACGTGTATTAGCCAATGTAAGTTCACATTTCATTTACCAGGTTTCCATAGCAACACAGCCATAAATAGACTATACCTATACTGGACTGCCATACTGGATGTCAAGTGCAAAACTGGCCAATTCTTATGGGGTCACTACACAAACAAAAAATGAAATATACCCGTGCGAAGCCGGGTCCTTCCTCTAGTATATATATATATATATATATATATATATATATATATATATATAAACACATATATACACACACACACACACACACACACACACCTATACGTGCCGACTACAATGTCAAACTGTTCTAAATGCTGTACATGGTAGCTCCCATAGGGGTTCTCACTCAGCTTTTCAATGTGCTTCAATAGCAAATAAACCCAGTATATATGATATACACTACCTCCATGCAAAGTTTAAGCTTGATAAAATATTTATGCCCCATGTCCACAACTGTAGTTTTATACCTATTAATTTCTATGGTCCCATACACACATTCGTAATTTTTTTCAGATGTGTGCCCAGGTCGTATAAAGGAGGGTCAGCGAGAATGATGGGTAACACAGAGATACCAATATGTGCGTCATCTGTTCCGTTTTTACTGATCCGCACACTGCACACAGTCGTGTACATGAAGCATTATGCAGTGATCTACAATGGAAGCTACCTTGTCACGCAGCTTCTCCAAAAACACATTTAGGCTAAGGCCCCATGTAGCGTCTCACAGGAAAAAAGCAATGCGGGAAAAACTGTGGCGGCAATGCATCACAGTTTTTCCTGCAGCACTTTTCATAGGAGGTCTGCAGAGTTTTCCTCTGCTGACTTTCTGCTTCAATTATACCTATGGGGAAACGTTCAGCGTTTCCGTAGGTATAATTGACATGCCGCGATTTCCAAAACTGCGACGTTTTGGAAATCGCAGCAGGTCCACTATACGTATTTTTCCGCAAAGTGGGGATGGGATTCGCTAGAATCTCATCCACTTTGCTGTGACTGTAAAACGCTGCAGTTTCTTTCCATTTACGCCACGTGGGGCCCCAGCCACAAATAAGAAATGGTCAAACAGAATTCCTAACAACTTTTAAGTAAAGGATAAGTCTGGGGCACATATATATTACATATCTATTTCAGGCCGGGGACCCACTTCGAGAATACGCAACGTTTTGGCTGTGGTGGAAACGCAGTGGAGAAAAATGTTGCATTTTACATTACCTGCAAAGTGGCTTGGATTCTGGCTAATCCCATCCACACATTGCAGAAAAAATCTGCAGCAGAAATTCTGCGATTTCAAAAATGCTGGCATTTTCCGTATAGGTATAATAGAAGCAAAAAGTCTGCAGAGGAAAATTCTCTAGACTTTCTGTGAAAAGCTCTGCAGAAAAAAAATGATTCATTTCCGCCTCCCTCTTTTCCGTTTTTTGGTTGTGACTCAATAGTTGGGGTCTTAGCCTCAGATAGAGGTACCTATTGAAAAAAGTCATAAGAATACCATAGAGCTTTATTGAATATCTTGCCTGTACTACATTCTAGTGAGAATGAATAGCATGCTTTCACATACACATGTTGTACAAGATAATTTAGAGGATGTGGTGAAACAGATTAGTAGAAACACGTGTCTGGATTGCAAAATGATCATGAAATCTTGCCAAATAATAGTGTCAGAGATAAGAGCCTGAAGTGTTATCTACTATATATACATATATGTATGGAGGCAAAATAAGACAGTGGGGAGAATTTATTATACATTTAATGCCAGCTTCTGGCGTAAAATGTACTGTGAGTATAAATAACATTTTTAAGTATAAAATATAAGTAAAATTTTGGCGCATAGCCTTATTTGCACCAAAACTTGTGACTTTTCCCTTGTATTCTTAAAAGGGGGCAGAGCTTCATGGTCCGAAAAATGTAGCTTATAGTAAATTTAAGTTTCAGGCTCAGGAGCAGGCAAGGAGTGCAATTCTGAGCTCTGAGACTGTTCACTTTGATTGGAGATTGAATCACACCCCCTTGCCTGCTTCCTCCTGACAGTAGAGAGCCTAAGGCCCTATGAACATGACAGAATATGTCATCCGAGGGTAGTTTCAATGATACGTTCAATTTCGCTAATTATAGAGCAAGTACTAGCTTATTGAAATCAAATCGGATAGAAATGAATGTGGCACACGGATGACTTTTAAAAAATATCAGCACCCACTTGGCCTGCACACTTAGGGTATGTTCACTTAGGGCAGTGATGGCGAACCTTTTAGAGACAGAGTGCCCAAACTGCAAGCCAAAACCCACTAATTTATCGCAAAGTGCCAACACAGCAATTTAACCTTAAATTAACCAGGATCTGTTTTATAGTGACCGAGTAATGTTATTACAGCCTGTAATAATATCACATGTCTGCTATAAAACAGATACTGTGTGATATAAATAGTGAAGTGGCCCCCAGATAGTACTATATGCTCCAGAATGGCCCCCAGATAGTATTATATGCTTCACAGTGGGCCCCCCACATAGTAGTATATGCTTCACAGTGGGGCCCCACACAGTAGCTTATGCTTCACAGTGAGGCCCCACACAGTAGCATATGCTTCACAGTGGGCCCCCCACATAGTAGTATATGCTTCACAGTGGGCCCCCACATAGTAGTATATGCTGCACAGTGGGGCCCCACACAGTAGTATATGCTGCACAGTGGGGCCCCACACAGTAGTATATGCTTTAGAGTGGGGCCCCACACAGTAGTATATGCTTTACAGTGGGCCCCCACACAGTAGTATATGCTTCACAGTGGGGCCCCACACAGTAGTATATGCTTTACAGTGGGCCCCCCACATAGTAGTATATGCTTCACAGTGGGGCCCCACACAGTAGCTTATGCTTCACAGTGAGGCCCCACACAGTAGTATATGCTTCACAGTGGGCCCCCCACATAGTAGTATATGCTTCACAGTGGGCCCCCACATAGTAGTATATGCTGCACAGTGGGGCCCCACACAGTAGTATATGCTTTAGAGTGGGGCCCCACACAGTAGTATATGCTTTACAGTGGGCCCCCACACAGTAGTATATGCTTTACAGTGGGCCCCCACACAGTAGTATATGCTTCACAGTGGGGCCCCACACAGTAGTATATGCTTCACAGTGGGCCCCCACATAGTAGTATATGCTTCAAAGTGGGCCCCCACACAGTAGTATATGCTTCACAGTGGTCCCCCACACAGTAGTATATGCTTTACAGTGGGGCCCCCACACAGTAGTATATGCTTCACAGTGGTCCCCCACACAGTAGTATATGCTTTACAGTGGGGCCCCCACACAGTAGTATATGCTTCACAGTGGGCCCCCACATAGTAGTATATGCTTCACAGTGGGGCCCCACACAGTAGTATATGCTTTACAGTGGGGCCCCACACAATAGTTTATGCTTTACAGTGGGCCCCACTCGTGCCATAGGTTCGCCATCACGGACTTAGGGTATGTTAACACGGCGGAAAATGAAGAGAAATTCCTTTTCATTTTCCGCCGCCGGCATTTTCACTGTGGTCTAGCACTGTATCGGCATCCCATCGCGACATCCCGCTCCTGATTAGGCCTGGATGAATGGGCGTAATCAGGAGGGAGTCTCAAGCTGCGGAATCAGCATCAAGATCCAGTTGAAAACAATGGGAGGCGGATTCCGGGAGGAATCTGCTCCGGATTTGGGGTTGAAATCCACCCCCAAATCTGCAGCAATTTCCTCCATGTGAACACACCCTTAGTCATATGCTTGAGCCCTATGTATCATATCAGGCACCAAGACTATCTGCTCTGATTGTTTGGCTGGGGGCAAGAGAAAAAAAATTCCAACTGTGCTGGAATCAGTGGAGCAGAGCCTATTAACACGCTGAGAACTGGAGATGGTGGAGGTGGTAAAAAGTCCCCTTTAGGCTAAGGCCCCACGTAGGGAAAAATTCACAGAAAGTCTGATTTCCTTTGTGGGCTTTCTGCTTCAGTTATACCTATAGGGAAACTGCTAGCGTTTCCGTAGGTATAATTGACATGATACGATTTCCAAAAACACGACGGTTTTGAAAATCGCAGAATTTCCACTGTGCGTATTTTCCTGCAATGTGTGGATGGGATTCCCTAGAATCCCGTCCACATTGCAGGGACTGTAAAACGCCACCACATGGGGCCCCGATCTTAAAAAAAAAAGTAAAAAATATACTCAAGGCAAATTACATAATCATAAAAGCACATAAAATGTGGTTACCTCACTGCACAATTCATCGTCTTTATGTGGCTGTTTCAGTTCACTAGCTGTTACATTCACCTTGACATAACGATAAATATATTTACAGCTAAACGATCCAAGCCATCACAGTCCTCGGATAAAGATCTGCCTAGAAGGAACAACAGAATCTAGGAAGTTATATGCGGACATTCAAGGGGAGTACAGATGTAGCAAGTTTCTACTTGACACAACACGTTAAATAAGCTGTTACAGCAAACTTTAAATTTACACTCAAAACAAAAGTTGTTGAAACTGAGGGCAGTATGGTGGCTCAGTGGTTAGCACCATTGCAGTGCTTGAGTCTTGGGTTTGAATACAGTGAAGGACAACTTCGGCTTCCATGGGTTTCTCTAGTTTCCTCCCATACTCCAAAGACACACCCATAGGGAATTTAGATTGTGAGCCCTACTTGGGACAGTGAGTGATGACAAGATCTGTAAATGACACAATTCATGTCAAAGATTGTTACATGATTAAAAGAGAGATGTCATGCACCACTCTCACCGCCTCTGTCCCAAGCATCAGTGTTGCCTCAAGTGTTCTGTAAAATATCTGGGATTCAGTCTCCACAATCCTTAGAAAATGTATTATATAACTTACTGGAGGTGAGTCCAGGATTCGCCTTGACTTCGGGACATGGGCATTGTGTCAAGGACAGTATATTTTAATAAAGTATGCATCAGACACAAGCAAGGTGTGCTGTCCTTGGCTTCATCTGCACAATGTGCATTCACCCACAGCGAGGAGATACAGTGCTGGCCAAAAGTATTGGCACCCCTGCAATTCTGTCAGATAATACTCAATTTCTTCCAGAAAATGATTGCAATCACAAATGCTGTGGTAATAATATCTTCATTTAATTTGTCTTTAATGGAAAACCACAAAAAGAATTGTCAAAAAGCCAAATTGGATATAATTCCACACCAAACATAAAAAAGGGGGTGGACAAAAGTATTGGCACCCTTTGAAAAATCAGGTGATGCTTCTCTAATTTGTGTAATTAACAGCACCTGTTACTTACCTGTGGCACATAACAGGTGGTGGCAATAACTAAATCACACTTGCAGCCAGTTGAAATGGATTAAAGTTGACTCAACCTCTGTCCTGTGTCCTTGTGTGTACCACATTGAGCATGGAGAAAAGAAAGAAGACCAAAGAACTGTCTGAGGACTTGAGAAGCAAAATTGTGAGGAAGCATGAGCAATCTCAAGGCTACAAGTCCATCTCCAAAGACCTGAATGTTCCTGTGTCTACCGTGCGCAGTGTCATCAAGAAGTTTAAAGCCCATGGCACTGTGGCTAACCTCCCTAGATGTGGGCGGAAAAGAAAAATTGACGAGAGATTTCAACGAAAGATTGTACGGCTGGTGGCTAAAGAACCTCGACTAACATCCAAACAAGTTCTAGCTGCCCTGCAGTCCGAGGGTACAACAGTGTCAACCCGTACTATCCGTCGGCGTCTGAATGAAAAGGGACTCTATGGTAGGATACCCAGGAAGACCCCACTTCTGACCCAGAGACATAAAAAAGCCAAGCTGGAGTTTGCCAAAACTTACCTGAGAAAGCCAAAAACTTTTTGGAAGAATGTTCTGTGGTCAAATGAGACAAAAGTAGAGCTTTTTGGGAAAAGGCATCAACATAGAGTTTACAGGGAAAAAAAAAAAAAAAAAAAAAAAAGAGGCCTTCAAAGAAAAGAACACGATCCCTACAGTCAAACATGGCGGAGGTTCCCTGATGTTTTGGGGTTGCTTTGCTGCCTCTGGCACTGGACTGCTTGACCGTGTGCATGGCATTATGAAGTCTGAAGACTACCAACAAATTTTGCAGCATAATGTAGGGCCCAGTGTGAGAAAGCTGGGTCTCCCTCAGAGGTCATGGGTCTTCCAGCAGGACAATGACCCAAAACACACTTCAAAAAGCACTAGAAAATGGTTTGATAGAAAGCACTGGAGACTTCTAAAGTGGCCAGCAATGAGTCCAGACCTGAATCCCATAGAACACCTATGGAGAGATCTCAAAATGGCAGTTTGGAGAAGGCACCCTTCAAATCTCAGGGACCTGGAGAAATTGGCTAAAGAAGAATGGTCTAAAATTCCAGCAGAGCATTGTAAGAAACTCATTGATGGTTACCGGAAGCGGTTGTTCTCAGTTGTTTTGTCTAAAGGTTGTGCTACCAAGTATTAGGCTGAGGGTGCCAATACTTTTGTCCGGCCCATTTTTGGAGTTTTGTGTAAAATGATCAATGATTTGACTTTTTTTCATTCTCTTTTGTGTTTTTTCATTGCAAGCAAAATAAATGAAGATCTTATTACCAAAGCATTTGTGATTGCAATCATTTTCTGGGAGAAATTGAGTATTATCTGACAGAATTGCAGGGGTGCCAATACTTTTGGCCAGCACTGTACATTCTGGATGTATCGAAACACATTTTCTAAGGATTGTAAAAATGGATAGTTTTTTTTTTACATAACACATTTTCTAAGTTTATGGAAATTGATTTTTTGCAAAATAAGGCCCCACATTGCGGAAAAGCTGCTTTTTTTGTTGCAGATTTTGCTGCATTTTTTGAGTTATTATGCTTTGTTCCCCAGTTTTCTGATGAAACATTACATTACATTGTCTTCTGTGATAAGCTATCATGGTGCAGCAGTTTAACAAATTGCTACATATATACACACACACAAGATACTATAGACATAAACATAGTGCTGGTTCAGGTGCTATACTATATATGCAGCCATAATGCCAAATAACTAGTCACACATCTGACTGGTGAGACACTTCTGGCTACAAACAGCAGTAAAGTTTCAGCCCTTTCCTTAAACACTGTACAGATTAAAGGTCTAGTAGTAAAGCATATAGACGTCGTATAGAAAACCCCTCTGTATCCATATTGGAGTCTAATACAATGCGGACAATGCTGTTGAATAACTTTCAATCCTGAAGATTGAATCCAGGAGCTGGCTGTATAACACTGTATTATTGCAGTATGGAGTCACCATAAATCCTTAGCTGCAGGGGCAGTTTGGTGAAGATCAATGGGCAGGGAAGGATAAAAGATTTGACAACCAGAGTGTGTATATATAAATATAATTCTAATAGCGCACAAACATACTGTACACAACTAACAATACACATCAATTTCCTTACAGGTCATTTCCTAAGGCTCTGCTCACAAAGTCAATATTTTGTCCGTGGGGTCTCTGTCTCCGATCCATGGTTTCTTCATTGTGCAGTCTGGGATAATCTCAGACTGCACGTTGAAATGTATTTTTCGGATCTGGCAAAATGGAGTCCCCGTGATAAAAACTGAAGTGTGCATGACACTACTGAAATGAATTGATCCATGCACAGGCCAGTATTCTTAAACTGGGTGGTTTATACAGAGACTTAAAAAGTATGAGGAAGAAGAACAAGGAAAGAAACATAACCACATGTGATGGCTGTCTGTGGTATATCATACAACCCCCTCCTACAAGCACATCCTTCTGAAGGAAGAAAGAAAAATTTGCATACTTATGTTTTCTAAAAGTTAAGGGGATTTTCTAGGCTAAAAATATGGGTTGGGGTCTGACGTCACACCAGACACCCCTACCTATCAGCTATTACATAAAGAATGGAGCAGGAAGCAGGCAGCACTGTCCTGGGTGGATGCTAGAATGGAGTGGGTAAAATACTCTGTTCTCTGTGTAGTGGCCAAACCAGGTTACTGCAACTTAGCTCCTAGTCACTTGAATGGGAGATAAGCTGCAGTGACTCGGTTCAGCCACTACACAGAGAACAGAGCCGTCCGCTTCCTGCTCCATTCTTTGTGTAAGGCTAGGTTCACACCTGCACCTGATCTCCTTTCATGGTTTCTATCCCCGAATCCACTTATAAAATGTGGAGTGAAAAGTCCTACAAGCAGGACTTTTCTCCACATTTTTCGGCCTTTTTCTGGTGGAAACCCGGCAGAACACATTATAGTCTATGGCGTCCATGGGTTTCCACGGGTAACCGCTTTTTTAACCCTCGTCAGGCTGCATAATTTTACAACATTACAGGCTCCATAGGAATAGGTACAATTGTACCTACTCAGCCGGACGAGGGTTAAGCAGATTCCCCAAGCGGAACCCACGAACGGAAACCTAATCTGCTTAAAAAACCCAAACGCAGGTGAGACCCTAGCGTCAGCTGCTGAAAAAATATATTTTTATAGCCCGGAAAACCCCTTTTAAGACTGAGGCCACATGCTATGGAAACTCAGTGTTGTGGTTATTGCAGAAATGCAGTCCCAGCAAAGTGAATGAGATTTAATTTAATATCATCCCCACTTTGTGGAAAAAGTAGTTCTTTATAAAGATTTATTCATGTGAATAATGGCAATGTGACGGCTTTTTTGTAATGGCAGTCACATGGCTGTGTTAATAACAATGATAGAGATTGGGCCTATTCACATGTCCTTTTTTTTCCTGACAGACCATTTTTCATGGCTGTCAAAAAAACACTGACATGTTCTACCTTTGTCCGTCAAAATGGACATAGAGCCGTGTGAATAGACCCATAGACATTCATGGGTTTTAAAAAAATGTCTGTAACATTTAGGTTCACACCTGTGTTCGGGTTTCCTTTCGTGGGATCCGCTTGGGGACCCCATGAATGGAAACCTAATCTGCTTAAAAAAGCGGTTCCCCACAGAAACCCCATAGATTATAATAGGGTCCGCAGGGTTTCCGCCCTATTTCTGCCCAAAAAATGCGGAAAAATGAAGAAAAAAGTCCTGCTTGCAGGACTTCTCTCCGCATTTTTAAAGTGAAATGGGGAGCAGAATTCCCGAGCAGAGATCTGGTCCAGGTGGAATCATAGCCTTACACGGCTGTTATTCACTATCATGTGAACAAGTCCTTTACTTGATCAGATAGACATGGCCAGTTTTTATGAACAATAGGAACGTGAAAAGCAGCTCTGTCGTGTGAATATAGCCTAAGAAAATCTGTGTTCTTTAAGACTACAACTCTAGTTTCTCAGTTATCTCATCATTGACATATTTGCTGCTATCTACATGGTGATGTTTACACAGACCTCCAAACTGTACTTTCCCAAGGTGAAGAGAATAGCAGATATATTGCATTTCTCATAATATCTCAGTCAAACCACAATATATTTTTCTAAGTGCTATGGGAAAGCAATTCAATCCCACACAAACTCCACTCAATCTCTATCTCTACAGCCCATCTGAAGGCATTTGCCTGATTTTTCCATAAAAGGTCTGGACCTCATACAATTCTAGTTTTTAGACATGACCTCAAAATACCTCCTTCCAGTTTATCATGTGCATCATTTGCTATGAATCCAGTAACTCCGCAGCCTCCTGCCCTTGACCTCTCTTCTGTTGTTTTACTCCTCAGTAAATTCTAATTCTGTTACATCTGAACGCACATTTCTCCGGAGAAAACCACTCTATTGAAGATTTGCGGGTTGTGGTTTTAATGGGACATTTTAAGACACAGGAGAAAAGGAAAGAAATGGAGTACAAATTTATGCAAAAATTTCAAACTCTGCAATTTGGACTTAATATTCATGCCAGCTTCATGTCACACTATGTTTGAACCATGAACTGAACTCAATATTCATGCCAGCTTCAAATCACACTATGTATGACCTGTGAGGGTCACAAATCACCTCCTGATAGCAAAAAGATAACAGCAAGAATTACTGATCCCTCCGTCACGCACCACAAGTTTCCAGACTGTTTTTTTGACCTGTTGTAAATAACTTCTCTACTTAGATTGCAATTTTTTTTAAGGACTCTAAAATGCTTTGAAAACCATGTGTATAAAAATCTGTTAATTTTCAGTTCTTGTATCACACCATGTCTGATGAAGGGAGCGAGTACTCCTGAAAGCTTACTTATAAATATACTCAGTTAGCCTCTAAAAGGTATCGCCTGATTTCTTCACTCTTCCACTACTTTCAATGGCTAACACGGTACAACATCATACTACTATCAACATCTGAACTGTGTCCGGTTTCTCCAATTCACAAGACATACTCAGGTTTTTGTAAAATGTTAGGCTATATTCATACAAGGTTCATGGTGCCAGACCTCCATACACATACAACTACATGTCTAAACCACTGTACGTTCTGCATAAGGCCACAATTCTGTTCTGTTGTCGACAGTGGTCCTTTCTAAATTGTAAGGCAGGCCCCAAGGAAGAGGAGGCCCCCAATCGCTGGTCAAACATAACTGGGGAAGTAGCAGATAAATTTAGCACAGGCCACTCTATGGATGCACCAAGCACAGGTTTAGTAACATAACTAACTACTCGTGTCGCACTTATTTTTATGTTCTGTGGGTTCAGACAAAATTTTGGTTTGGAGTTTGATTAAAACAAATTCTAAAAATCCTTAACTTCTGACTTTGTCCACTAAGCCAAATAATATGCTGAGACTTCCTGTTTTCTGTAGATTTCTTTGCAGCAGCACCTCACTTACAGCACACTGATGATCACAGCTATCATATATATATGTAGATAAGACACAGAATCCACCAGTCACAATAGAGGATTTTATAGCTTATCTATTCTCCTCTCTATACATTGACCCCTGCCTAGGTCAAGTGAATAAGGTCTGCTCCAGACCATTGTGTTTATGATGGTCTTTCTATAGGAAACAGCAAGGTTCAGAATGTTTTCGGCTTAGTGGCAAAACGTGGAATTTCAGGATTTTTAAATATAGATTGTGAGAAGGTGACAGGCAGAGTGCTGAAGTCCCGCTATATCAGCTCCAGGTTTCTGACATATGTGTGGTCCAGGGCGGGTCTTGAATAGTCTTCAGCCCCAGGTGTAGGTCCCAGGCTCGTTACTGACCCATAAAGGCCTACAGAGCCTGCACTACAGGGAAAATCCTGGAAGTGAGAGGAGGCGCCTGGGTCTGCTCTGAAACACTGAAGCGTCTGGTACTGTGCTACTTGGTTTTGTTTGTGTGGTTGATAGCCACATGTATAGTTCGTTTTTACTGTTTAGTTAGTGCTTGGACGAGCAGGGCTTTGTTTTACTGTTTTGCCTGAAATTGAGGTTGTATTTTATTTTGCTCCTTTTGTATCTGATGTAAGGTTTATTTATTTTGCTATTTTTTCAAATAAACCTGTTTGCACCAGACATTGTGTCCCTGTCTCTTACTGGTTGGGTCTGCACCATTGCTGCTACAGAGTCACCTCCCCTACAAGATATTAACTTGAAAAAAAACAACATCAAAGTTCTTAAAAAATATATTTAACATAAAAACGTGACTTAAACAATAGTTCATTACCTGGCAACACATTCCCTTTAAGGACAAATTCATGGAAGGGGTAGTAGCAGGGGGCCATGTGTGTGCTCTTGGCTGGTGCCTCCCTTACAACCAGCCTGCTGGTGCCCTGTGCGACTGCACAGCTCACACTCCGCTAAGGCTGGCCATGATGAATTGTAATAGTAAAGTATTATCTAACCACTCAAAAATATAATGATAATAAAGATTTAGGTATATTATTGTATCCCTGGTAAATGAACCAGAACAGCTTCTTCATTCCACCATCTGTTTTGTGTCAGTTTTATCAAAAGTGTGTATATAGATCTATATATCATCTGCGAGTCCTCAGAGTATATAGATTTTTCTCATTTGTGTAGTTTGTGCTTCTTAGGCTAAGGCAGGGGTCGGCAACCCCCGGCACGCGTGCCAAGAGTGGCACACGAGGCTTATTCCCCTGGCACGGCAGCCTGAGTCCTCACCCAGCAGCTTCGATCGGACCAAACACGGCCGAAAAGAAGCTGCTATTATTATACTGTGGGGTCTCTTCAGACCCCCGAGTATAATAAGCGGAGCCCCAGGGGAGGTGATCAAACATAAAAAAACAATGTAGACTTACCTTCCCTGGATCCGCAGCGGCTCTGCGCTCTTAGGGCGCTTCTGTCTGACGTAAGAGACCGCTGACAGGGCCACGTCTGACGTCATTACGCATAATTGTGAACCGAGAGCAAGGCAGGTGGTTTGGACTCCGCAACCAGAAATGAACGCACACGCGGTAGTTCAAGAAAAAAAAATATATATTTACTATAAGTTAATAAAGGCTAGTTAAAGGTAAAATGACAGGGCTAAAGACAAGCAAAATATACAATATAGCATGAACAATTTCAAGGCAAATTCTGCAATGGTTTCTACTTTTACTCTGTCCACTTCTGCAGTATGGACACTGAATGAACAATATACTCAAAACTATCCCTAACTGACCCTGACATCACATTTGGGTGCACCCCCTTTTCCCCAGTGGTCCAGGTGGACCGCTTACAGTCCGTAGAAGCGCGCGGTGGGGCCCAAAGTCGGTCCTTTCTTTTATAGTGAAGCGTCCTCTCCTCACGGTTATCAGGATCTTGGGAGAAATGAAGTCCTCTTTAACAGACAGGGAAACCAACTGAATGCAATGTAATCCAACAGCAGATTCCACTCAGCACACTGACAGTCCTGCCGAATCCATACACTGAGCTGGGATGTAAGCCGGGATTTAGCAGGTGCCGTCCAGTACATCAACAGCACTGCGAGTCTCTATCTGTGGTATCCATATACACAGTCACAATGTCAGTCTCACTGATCAGCCACTGAGCACAGTTCCTTTCACGTGGACTCACTAGTCCTGTTGTCTCTTTACACTCTGTTTGTCTCTGGACCAAGATACAGCTTAGCTGTACAGAAAAATCTCCACACCAGTTCAATACAACACTTGCCAAGATGGCTGCTGCTCTCTGTCTCGTCACTTCCTGCTTCTCTGCTCACACTCTGTCTGCAGAACAGGCAGGCTGACATAAAAGGGGGGGGGGGTCTCACTCCAGCATCATGTCACAATTACAATGGCTGCTGTCTTAAAGGAACAGAATCACAGAAATACATTCAACATTAACAGTTTATACAAACAAATGAAGCTTAAGACAACATTGGCTGTCTCTTACATATTCCCCCCCACTTTAAGATTGGCAGTCCCTGCCTATGACTGTATATCCAGAGGGTTGTACTTTTATGCACAGGGTGGTAGTATACCGATGTATGGCAGGCCAAACAAACTCATCCTGCGCATACCGAACAGGGGGAATACCAACATTTGGCCTAGTGGTCCGTCTGAGGACCGGTGGTATATTATGGGGTGCTGCAGCTATGGGCTGAGAAGGACCAGCGGATTCCGCACCAGAGGGGGCACAGGCCGGAGATACAGTAGTCACAGGTGGAACATCCCCAGGAGCAGGGATCGGCCAACAATCATCCTCCTCGTCGGAGGCCCATTCCGCACCTCCATTCTCTGACTGTGGGAGCTCATTCACATTGGCAGGCCCATCGTGATTTGTCCCTTCAGAATGACACAGGCGCAACATATTTCGGTGAAGTACTCGAACACAATCAGTTCCTTCTTTCTGGACCTGGTACACTGGCCCATTCGCATACTTGCGGCCAACAACACGATATGGCAAAGCCTCCCATCTGCTTTCCAATTTCCCTTGGGGTTTCTTGACACGAACTAGCACCAGGTCGCCTGGTTGCAATGGTGCTTCTTGCACTGGGGTCTTATCAGGATGGGGATGTTCTTGCAGGCGCTGCCGCACCAATCGATGGATCGTCTCAAGTCTCTGCCGATGCGCCCGCACCCAAGAGGTTGGATCCCTCGGAGGGAACCCATCCACATCATTCAACTGTAATTCTCCTATACTTTGCCCAGACCGCCCAAAGAGAAGTGTATAAGGAGAGTACCCCGTTGTAGAATGGACCTGATTGTTATAGGCCCACACCATTTCAGACAAGAACTGAGGCCACTGTAACTTCTTGTCTTCCTCCAGAGTCCGCAGCATCTGTAGCAGAGTTCTGTTGAATCTTTCACAGGCCCCATTTCCCTGAGGGTGGTATGGAGTCGTGTGCGACTTCTTTATCCCGTAGATACGTTGAACTTCTTTCATTACGTGTCCCTCAAAGCAGGCGCCCTGGTCGGAGTGGATGCGTTGGGGGCACCCATATACTCGAATGAAATCTTGGCACAGAGCACGAGCTGCTGACTCAGCTGTCTGGTCCTTGGTGGCGGTTACCACCGCAAATTTGGTGAAGTGATCCACCATTACGAGGCAATACTGGTGTCCGCTATTGGATGGGCCCACCATTAGATAGTCTATCATGACGATTTCTAAAGGTTCCTGGGTCACGATGGTTTGCAGGGGAGCTCTCTGTTCTATTGCCTTATGGATCTCACAAGTTCGACAGCTGCGGCATACTTCTTCGACCATTTGACGAAGACCAGGGCAGTAAATCAGTCGCTGTAACCAACGAAAGGTCTTCTCATGACCAAAATGTCCATTCTTATTATGAGCCTCAACTGCCAAGGAGCGAGCCAGTTCACTAGGCACCACAATTTGGTATTGAATGTCGATCTCAGAAGGTAAATAGACCTTTCGGCATAGCACTCCATTTTTCATCTCCAACTTTTCCCACTGACTCAAAACAGATAATATCTCACGTGTCAGTCGTTCTCTTTCCTCTCTACAGGGCTTCTGGCCTTTCTCAACACACTTGATCATCTGCGCCAGCCCCTCATGGGTCTGTTGTATCTGTGCCCATTCCTGTCGTGAGGGACCAAAGAAAGGAGCCATTTCAGTCCCCTCCATCTCAAACTGATTAGTGGCGGTCAAGGCCTGTGAAAATCTGCTGAAATCGGGCACCTCCACATGCTCCAACTCATGATCCACGTCTTCTGTGGGGGTCTGGGCAGTTACCCTAGAAAGTCCGTCAGCATTCTGGTTCTCTGTCTTGGACCGATACTTAATGCGGTAATTGAATGTAGACATTCGGGCTATCCACCTCTGCTCTAACGCCCCGAGCTTGGCATTTTCCAGGTGAGCTAGTGGGTTGTTGTCAGTCAGTACTAAAACTTCAGCACCGGTCAAATATTCTGAGAATTTCTCGGTCATGGCCCATACCAGTGCCAACAGCTCCAATTTAAATGAACTATAATTCTCGGGGTTTCTTTCAGAATCTCTCAAAGACCGGCTGCCGTACGCTATGACCCTCTCCTGGCCATCCTGAAGCTGGGAAAGCACTGCTCCAAGACCATACAGGCTTGCATCTGTATATAGCTGGAACGGCAAGTGGTAATCAGCATATGCCAAGATTGGGGCTGTTGTCAGTGCATCCTTCAATGCCTGGAAGGCTTGTTCCTGTTCAGGTCCCCACTTCACGGACCGGTTCTTTGGACCACCGGATGTGCCTCGTAGGAGAGCATTAAGTGGTGCTGCTACCTTGGCGAAATCCTTAATAAACCGTCGATAGTAACCGGCTACTCCAAGGAACGCCCTCACTTCTCGCAGGGTAGTCGGTATCGGCCAATCTTGAACAGCCGCTATCTTGTCTCTTGATGGTCTCACCCCTTCTCCTGATACGCGGTGACCCAAGTAATCAATTTCAGATTGGAACAACCGACATTTACTGGGTTTCAATTTGAGCCCATGTTCCCGCAATCTTCGAAATACTTGCCCCAACTGGTGGAGATGGTCTTCAAAGGTCGCAGAATACACTATAATGTCATCCAAGTAGATGAGAGTGAACTCAAAGTTGAAGTCACCGAGACATTTCTCCATCAACCGCTGAAACGTTCCGGGTGCATTTGTCAACCCGAAGGGCATCCGGTTAAATTCGTATAGTCCCATGGGCAAGATGAATGCCGTCTTCTCCTTGTCTTTTGTGGCCATCGGCACCTGCCAATACCCACTAGCCAGATCTAGTGAGGAGAAGTACCGGGCTCTCCCTAGCGCTGAGAGGGACTCCTCAATCCGTGGCAAGGGGTAGGAATCTCGTACGGTGCAAGCGTTTAACTTCCGATAGTCTACGCAAAATCGGATGGACCCATCTTTTTTTCTTACTAACACCACAGGAGCCGCCCAGGGACTCTGGCTTTCTTGGATGATCCCACCCTGTAGCATCTTAGCTAACAGTTCTTTCACTTCCTGATACAACTGTGGAGGAATTTGTCGGTAGCGCTCTCTAATTGGAGGGGTGTCTCCTGTGGGAATCTCATGGTAGATCCCTGTGGTACATCCAAAATCTTCAGCATACCGTGCAAAGGTGGCTTGGTTCTCCCACAACAGCTCATCTACCTTCTGCACCCATTCCAGAGAACATGAACTTGCATCCATCTTCATCTGTTCTCGAATTGCACAGCCATTCCATTCAGAGGTGGGTTCCTCATCTTCTCCCATGGACACAGTTACGGTCCACTCATCCCTTTCAGTCGGCTTCAGCTGCATTGGAGTTACTTTCCTTACTTCCTCCGGAGTCACATAGATGTTAGCCAGCAGCCTCCCTGGGGTCAGGTCCACACTCTGGTCCTGAGTGTTTACACATCGAAGTGGTACTCTTCCATTGCGAACTATTGCCAAGGAACGGGCCACTAGCGGATCAACACCTCCTTCGGCTGCCTGCAGTGGTTCTACCAACACAGCTATGCCCTCTAGTTTCCGACAGGTGCCTACGGGCATGGACACTATTGTCTCCCGACTGGGTGGCAGTGTAACTTTTGTATGCAAAGGAACTGAAATTCGAGCCAGAGGACGCTGTGCATCTGAACTTTTCTGTAAGCCACATGTCCGGATCAGCCGCTGGAAAGCTGTTTGAGTAGGCCGATGGGTGGTGGTTTCTTTCCAATAACCGTGACCTTTCTTTTCAAAGAGGATCTGATCTAATTCTTTTAACACATTCATCCCCAAAATGACAGGGACCTTTACTTCATGTGACTCCTGTACCACCACAATGCCTTTCCTACCTAGATCTTGGCCACATACCCGGACATTCATCCAGGCCACTCCCACGACCGGAACTGGTAACTGGTTAGCTGCGATCACTCGTACGAATGTATGGGGATCATATTTCACATGTTGCCGGAAGTACCGTTCATAACAGTCTCTACTCAAGGTCGTTACTTGGGAACCCGTGTCAATCATCCCGGTAACCGGAATACCCTCCATTTCCACCTGTATGACAGGACTTGCAGCGATCAGGTCATCATCAGGGCATTCTCCCCACATAGTCTCCTTGTCAGTCTCCCCTACTACACGCCCTTCAGCAGCAGGGGACTTCAGTTTAACGGCGGTCTCTCATAAGTTTGTCGCTGCTCTGGACATCTAGCAGCAACGTGGCCCATCCGTCCACACTCCCAGCAGCGTATCCCCCGTCGTTCTGGCCATCTGTTTGGGCCCCTTCGGTAAGCCCCTTCGATTTCTCCTGAGCACTGCACTAAATGATTTGGACCCCTTCGGTAGGTCCTATCCTCACCCCTCCAGCGGGGTGGTGGGTGATTCTGACTTGCTGGGTGTGGATGGCTCACCCTTTCATCTCCAGTCTTCTGGAAGTCTGCAATTTTCATAGACTGCTCATCACAACGAGTGTGCAAGTGTTCCATTTGTTCTTGCAGTTTCTGCATTACTGTGAGAATTTCTTTAACCGTCCCTTTTTCTACTGTCTCTGAGCCAGAACTAGCCCCCTGTGACAAAGTAACTCCAACTGCGGTCTGCGGCCTCGGGACCATACTATTGGCACGGGAGATGGCCTCTACCTGTACATCATGGAATTTAGCATCAGTCTCTCGTCGTATAAAATCCTGCATAGTCACAGTTAAACTGCCGTCACGTATCCCCAGGACAAACTGGTCACGGAGAGTCCGATCAGGGTTACAGAAGGCTGGCGAGCCCCCTCTTTCCTTCCTTTGAATATCTCGGAGCAGTTCTTGTAGGGCATTTGCATATTGGGGAAGGCTTTCATTCTCCTGTTGTACCCTCTGGAAGAACCGAGCCTGCAGAGACCCCAGCAATGCAGTTTCTCCATAGATGGTTTCTAGAATCTGGACTACTTGCTCAAATGTCTGCCTTTGTTCAAATGGCCTCAGTATCACCGTGGTCTTAGCATCCCCTTGTAATGTCAATATTGCTAGCTCTACTAGTACTTCTGGTGCGGTCTGGTACATTCGCTGTATCATTCGTATCTGTTCCACCCACATACTCACTGACATATTATTGCCATCAAATTTAGCTAACTGACTCATTATAGCCCCTGCTGGCATTCTTCCTCCAGCACCATTCTCCCGAACGGGTGCGTCACCGTCCATTCTGGTAAGCGGATCCTGCCGACTACGCCAATTTGTGAACCGAGAGCAAGGCAGGTGGTTTGGACTCCGCAACCAGAAATGAACGCACACGCGGTAGTTCAAGAAAAAAAATATATATTTACTATAAGTTAATAAAGGCTAGTTAAAGGTAAAATGACAGGGCTAAAGACAAGCAAAATATACAATATAGCATGAACAATTTCAAGGCAAATTCTGCAATGGTTTCTACTTTTACTCTGTCCACTTCTGCAGTATGGACACTGAATGAACAATATACTCAAAACTATCCCTAACTGACCCTGACTTCACATTTGGGTGCACCCCCTTTTCCCCAGTGGTCCAGGTGGACCGCTTACAGTCCGTAGAAGCGCGCGGTGGGGCCCAAAGTCGGTCCTTTCTTTTATAGTGAAGCGTCCTCTCCTCACGGTTATCAGGATCTTGGGAGAAATGAAGTCCTCTTTAACAGACAGGGAAACCAACTGAATGCAATGTAATCCAACAGCAGATTCCACTCAGCACACTGACAGTCCTGCCGAATCCATACACTGAGCTGGGATGTAAGCCGGGATTTAGCAGGTGCCGTCCAGTACATCAACAGCACTGCGAGTCTCTATCTGTGGTATCCATATACACAGTCACAATGTCAGTCTCACTGATCAGCCACTGAGCACAGTTCCTTTCACGTGGACTCACTAGTCCTGTTGTCTCTTTACACTCTGTTTGTCTCTGGACCAAGATACAGCTTAGCTGTACAGAAAAATCTCCACACCAGTTCAATACAACACTTGCCAAGATGGCTGCTGCTCTCTGTCTCGTCACTTCCTGCTTCTCTGCTCACACTCTGTCTGCAGAACAGGCAGGCTGACATAAAAGGGGAGGGGGGGTCTCACTCCAGCATCATGTCACAATTACAATGGCTGCTGTCTTAAAGGAACAGAATCACAGAAATACATTCAACATTAACAGTTTATACAGACAAATGAAGCTTAAGACAACATTGGCTGTCTCTTACATAATGATGCGACGTGACCGCTGAGACCCAATCAACGGTCGCTGACGTCAGGGAGAAGCGCCCACACAGCGGCTGCGGAGCGTGGAAAAATTGAGTAAGGGTGCGTTCACATATGTCCGACGCAGCTATCAGTTTCCCTCCAGTGTGGTGCACACAAGGGAAACTGATGCCAGGACAGATCCCATAGTTTTCTATGGGATAGGTTCTGGCACAAGAGGCATCAGTTCTGGCGCCGTATTTGTGCCTCAGCCGGATGGAAAAACGTTACCTGCAGCCTTTTTCCATCCGGCTTCCTTAAAATTTCATTAGCGCCGGGTGCTGCCTGAAGATGGATGTGGCAGCACCCGGCATCTGCACAGTCTATGTACAGTAGTGAAGCCGCTAATTGCCGGCTTCACTACTGTACCTGAGTGAATTGCTCAGGATTGGTTACAGCTATAAAGAAACACTTGGATTCATTTTAAAGATGAGAATCTCCTCTTTAAAATGATACCAAGATCACCATGATCGTCCTTAAACATCCTGAGCAATTCGCTGGTGAAAACGATGTTCGGCATTGAAATCCCAATGCAGATCTCAATTCCCCACATCGTTTTAACAGTGAATCGCTCTGAATGTGTAAGGTCAATTCATGGAGATCTTGGTATCGTTTTAAAGATGAGATTCTCATCTTTAAAATGAATCCAGTTGCATCTTTGTGGCCCTAACAGATCCTTAGAAATGGGGCTATAAAAGTGTCACCCCCTCCTGCCTCAGGCAGCATCTTAGAGCTAAGGTAGGAGGGGGAGGAGCTGCAGTCTGCAGAGACAATGATAAATCATCATTGTCTGTGCATAAGCTGCAGATGACCCCAGGGGGGGTAGCAGAGACTTTCATCCATGTTATCCCCTCTCCTATCAATCAGAGAGCATACTGTACTTTTGCTCTCTGATAGTCACATAGAGGGATAATGTAATACCCCTCTGAGCCTAATCACATAACCAGGAAGTTTATTGGCGCTGTGACCCAGACATTTACCATCGACCAGGTCGCAGCGCCAGAAGTGTCACACCAAACACTTACACAACACATGCACAAAGTCACCAATAAAGTTTACATTTTTTCACTGTCCCTGTCCTGTAGAGTAAAATACGCCGCCCGCCTCTCTAGTGATATCTGTTACACGCTAAAATAATAGTAATAGCAATTATCACTAGTATTATCACCATAATACCGTGTGCAGGGGCCGCTATGTGACATAATACCGTGTGCAGGGGTCGTCAGACTTACAATTATTGACCGGCACTCCGAGTACCTCAACTTTGATTTTTTTAATCGAAATCAGCACGCCGAACAAAAAAAGGTTGCCTACCCCTGGGCTAAGGCCTCACATTGTGGATATGCAGCATTTCTGCTGAAATCAGCAAACTGAATGAGATTCACATTATGGGAAAAAGACGCAGAAAAGCTATGTTTTAAAAAATGTCTGAAAAACGCAACATGTTAATTTTAGCTGTGGAACCTCAAATGTTCTCCCTATAGATTTATTATGGAAGTAAAAACACAGCAAAATGTTTTTTTCCCACAGTGTGCCTTATACACTTAGCGTTTATTCAGATTATGTGGTTGGGTGTACTTTAAACTGCATCAATAACTGCCTTGAAAAAAATCATGCTTTAACAAGTTAAACAACAATTTAACAAATTTCACCAATAAAAAACCTAGCAGCCCAAAAATGTACTCTATGTAGTTTATGATGTAGTCTTAAGCCACACCAAACCTCACTTACTCAACAAACCCTTGGAAGAGTGAAGAAATCAGGCGACTTAACAAACCCTTAGGCTTTATACACACATCTGGGAATCACTGATGTATGCTCTGTGTTTTCCACCTACAATTGTTTTCACCTGGTGTAATATCTGTTCATTGAAACCTGCACTATATTGGTCCGTTTTGTGCACCAAACCATCCCACTGAATTGCATAAGTTTGTAAAAATCATGAACATTACATGAATGGCATCCAATGCTACCCATTTTTCAGCTCTAATACATGTTCCCTAAGCTGTTCATAAAGCATGCCACCCCCCCCCATTCACACCGCTGTGACAGAATAATATCCCATAGCAGCCCTCCATGCAGTATAATGTCCCATAGTGGCCCTCATACAGTATAATGTCTCATAGGGGCCCCAATACAGTATAATGTCCCATAGTGGCCCCTCCATGCAGTATAATGTCCCATAGTGACACCATACAGTATAATGTCTCATAGTGGCCCCAATAAAGTATAATGTCCCATAGTGCCCCCCCCATGCAGTATAATGTCAGACAGTGGTCCCTCCATGCAGTATAATGTCCCATTCACACAGTATGTCGTCCCATAGTGGCCCATTCACACAGTATAATGTCCCATAGCGGCATCTCTACACAATATAATGTTCCATAGTGGCCCCTCCACACAGTATAATGTCCCACAGTGGCCCATTCACACAGTATAATGTCCCATAGTGGCCCCTCCACACAGTATAATGTTCCATAGTGGCATCTCCACACAGTATAATGTCCTATAGTGGCCTCTCTACACAGTATAATGTCTCATAGTGGCCCCTCCGTACAATTTAATGTCCTGTAGTTCGGTCTGAACTAAACCACCTGGCGAACCTCGCAAATATTTGCAAGACAAATCTTGTGAGGTTCGCCCAACAAACTCTCACGTCCAGCAGACTCTCATGCCCCGCTACAATAATCAATATTTGATTATGAGGTTGAAATATAATGGGGGAAAATATGTAAATATTTGGAGCTGGGCCCCCTGCAGCCTTGACAAGCAGGCAACCACACATTTCAACCTTATTATGATTTATATATATTAACTAAAAATATTAAATTTTTGTTCATCATATTTTGTGAATATTTGTGCTGGGTCAGAAGTATTTTCTGATGAACACTGACAAAAAAACTAAATGTGAACAGTGCGTTAAACTAATATCTGAATCTATCCTCATGGAAAAAGGAAAACAAAAAATATACATTTTAAAAAAAAAACATTTTTAGTTGCTAAAGCTAACATTTATAAAATCTGTTATTTTGCTATTCTATTTGTGACAATTGAGACAATTGCATTACAGAAAAATAGTGTCCAGAACAGGTGTATGGGAATTTGGCACATAATATATATGGGTATATATTAATGAAATCTCATGCACTGCTTAAAAATAAAAAATGCAATGGCGAGCCACATGCAAAGTTTTCTTGTGAATGTGCTTACAGGCATGTGTGAGAATTTTCATCATACATATAAAATACACCTGATATACTCAGCTGGAATATAATAAATGAAATACAACATATCAACATTAAATCCTCCTACATTCAAAGATCCCACCAATGATATTTTAGCCCAGAAAATGTTGTAAGGCTTTTTGCAAACCTCCGTAGAAAACACCTTCATTTCAGTGAGAACTACATAAAGCTTAACTTCCCAGGCAGAAATACTGAACTGAAAGGATTCCATTGCGGTGTGCTGGTTGTTGTATTAAAGGCCAGCACAGGGCCCATAGACTTTAAAGGATCTATTCACACGACTGTTTTAACAGTCTAAGTGAACAACCTAAGTAAAAACAGAACTTGATATTTCTTGGCCCAATTTCACAGGTCCCTTAGAAGACTCATGTTTATGAGGGATCTATGAAAACGGATTACCCTTGGGTGGCCAAGTGCAGGGCAATGTCTTGGGAATGTATTCTATGTCACTGGGGGTGCCAGGCAGTAGCAGGACAAATCTAGGATCAGCCTATAATGAGAGCACCTTTCTAGCAAAAAGGAAAATGGGGTACATGTGTGACATGCAGGTGGGTCAGATCAGAGAAAACGTGCAACCTATTTGTTCACTATGAAGAAGCAGCACTGAGGAATCATGAGCAGAGTCTGCTGTGTTTGCTTATTGCTGCCTCCTCCATCCTCCTAAGAAACTGCCTCCTCCACTGCATGCTATACAGAGGAGACTGTTCACAATCCTTAGCAAGCAATTGAATCTTTCACCACCAATTTTTTCTTCCACTGAAACCTCTTTAGGCCAAGGCCTTATTCACATGACAGTGCTGTTCTTGAAGAACCTTATATCCATTTGAAAATAGCATTGACCAGCCATTTTTGCATCTGTTTTGTATTCATTCTATTCCATTTTTGATGTGTCATCCGCTTTGCATCCATTTTTAATTGGCCATTAAAAAAGTGGATGAATTTCATTGGTGTTTCTTTTTTGACCCAACCCATTGATCCATTTTTACCAAATGTAACTCTTATCCCAATCGGTTTACATACATTAATAGCAGATACATTGATTTTCAATTGGGTTTGTGTGTCTTTCAAAACAAAGGTAGAGCATGTCCATTTTTTTACTGGGCATGTGAATACACTCATACACTCTCATTGTTTTAAAATAGCCGCCACCATATGACTAAGACCTCATAGCCCTTTGTGTCAGGTCTGCTTCTTTATGTTTTCTGCAGACATCCCACAGTGGCTAAAACATCTATCAGCTGCAACTCCCAGGTGGCTGGCCCCAGTTTTCTACCTTTGCTTATGAGTGAACGCACATCAATAATTGAAATGCTGCATGTTCCAAACCCACAGCTCAATACACTTTGCAGCATGTGGGTGGAATTTCTGTGTCAGGGTACTAGGGGTGTTTTTAACAGCTAGAAGACTGACCCATTATTTTCTATGGCCCTGTGCATTACAAGTCTGTGTAGGGGCCCCTGAACCTGGGAGTAAGACCGGTTGCAAATGACCGTGGCCGTGGTCAGTGTGCTATCTGTGTATTTCATGGATAGCACACTGACCCATTCTTTTCTATGGGCCCGTACACACGACCGTGAATTTCATGGTCCCGTGCGGGCCGACAGTCCGGGACGCAAAATATAGAACAGGTCCTATTCCTGTCCTATTTTGCGGCCCTTGCTTCCGTGGCTCCTATTCATTTAATGAATGGAGCCGTGGAAGCACAGCCCAATGCACGGGCAGCACATGGGGACATCCCCGTGTGCCACCCGTGCTTTTAATTCACGGCAGGTCGGTCGCAGCATGGTCGTCTGCAACCAGCCTAAAACTCAGGACATGTCCTATTCCTGTCCATTTTGTAGTCCTAGCTCACTACAGGAAATGAATGGGTCCCTGGGGGGCATGGATGGCATGCGGATATCATCATGTTTACCTTTCGTATGCACATAGCCTTCGGGTGTGTTCGCAGATTTTTGTCCACATACGGCTGCCATTAAATAAATAAACATATAGCTACCAATCAGGATTAACATTGGTTTGACTGGAGTACAAATTAGCTCAAACCCCCGCTGAGCGGCATCTAAGGCAATTCATCCAGCCATATGGTAACCCTGTTCTGTACTGATGAAGGGAGAACACCCCAAAACAGTGCTGTCTGCAGATGGGTAACTCTGATTTGGCTATTATGAGCTAATATACATTATTTTTCTCCTGGAACATTAGCTGAAAATGGACTCTCTATATACCACTGTATCTTTTCAAAGAGAATAAGTACCCCAAGCTCTGATTGGAAGGCACATTCTGTATATGATCTTAAAGTGGACCTGTCACCAAGTACAAAATGCTAAATGACATACATCATTTGATTCTAGCAGTGCCCCTGAAAAATGTGGAGTTTTTCTAAAATCTTTCTACCTGTTCAAAAGATATGACCCCTGGAACATTATGTGTAAACTAGATTTTGACAGTGAGTTTTTTTTATTGTGACTGCTTAAAGGTTACGTAGGAAGAATTTGTGAAGTAGTGTCACCCTTAGAGCAGTTACTTTATATTAAAAAGAACGCGGAAGATTAGTTGCACAATACACAAAACAAGTTATCCACCGTTTCTGAACTTGCTTTAATATGTATGAAAGTGATAAGTACTTCTGATGAAATACATACACACTTGGACAAAATTGTTGGTACCCCTCGTTTAATGAAAGAAAAACCCACAATGGTCACAGAAATAACTTGAATCTGACAAAAGTAATTTGCCAAACTACATGTTGACAAGCCACAAAGCTTCTGGAAGAATGTCCTATGGACAGATAAGACAAAAATCTAAATTTTTGGCAAGGCACATCAGGCACATGTTCACAGATGGAAAAAATGAAGCATATCTTGAAAAGAACACTGTCCCTACTGTGACACATGGAGGAGGCTCTGTTATGTTCTGGGGCTGCTTTGCTGCATCTGGCACAGGGTGTCTTGAATCTGTGCAGAGTACAATGAAATCTCAAGACTACTACAACTGGAGCAGTTTGCTCATGAGGAGTGGGCCAAAATACCTGTTGAGAGGTGCAGAAGTCTCATTGACAGTTACAGGAATCGTTTGATTGCAGTGATTGCCTCAAAAGGTTGTTCAACAAAATATTAAGTTAAGGGAACCATCATTTCTGTCCAGGCCTGTTTCATTAGTTCTCTTTTTTTAAAAATTCTGTTGAAGCATGGTTGGAAAGCAATGTCTGACTTTCATTTGTTCATTTTCATAGAATTTTTATATATTATTACTTTTGTCAGATACAAGTTATTTCTGTGACCATTGAGGGTTTTTCTTTCAATAAACGAGGGGTACCAACAATTTTGTCCATGTGTGTATATTACAAATATTTATATGTAACATATCTACACCACCTATTTATAATAACCTAATATATGAAGTAAACCAAAGAGAAGTAATGAGCAAAGGGCCACAAAATAAGTGTTTTAGTAGATGGATAGATAGATACCATGAATAGATAGATACAATAGATAGATATTCTAAACAGAGTACACAAACAGAAACCATAGACTGATAGATATCACAGACATATACTGTACATAGATACAATAGATGGATAGATACTGTAGGTAGATTTCATAGATAGACATTGTAGAAGGATACCATAGACAAACATCATAAACAGATACCGTAGATACATAAACAAATACTGTAGATGGATACATAAAGTGAAAAGTATAATAGTGCAGATAGACAGATAGATTGAGGACAAACACTGTAGATTGATTCCAAATACTGATAGACACAGTTGCTAGATATTGTAGATCGATAGAAACTGTAAATTGATAGATACCGTAGATAGATACCTTAGATGGATAGATACTGTAGATGGACAATACAAAAAGATACCACAACAACATACTGCAGATACATAGATAGGACTTACACAGTGCTATATTTAATAGTGGGAAGTTGAAGGTGACACCAAATGACAGATTATCTGCATCAGGATAGTGCATGTGCTGGGTCCGTGGTTCAGCGGCACAGACGGCAGATGGAGGATATGTGTGTTGCGCCCATGATGCCACAGACCCATTAATTTACTCCAGTGAGCCCTGGCCATAAAACAGGAATAGGGAATTTGTTGTAAGGCACGTTATGACATGCCTAGAACAATGACAATGCATACTGTGTGCATGAAGTCTTAATCTGTAACTGCACAAAAACATTTACTGGGAAATCAGAAAGCTATTTGAGATTTTTTTTAATATAAATTCTTTTGGGGCCTTGTGTCAGTGCTGAGTCTACACTAGAGTCATAATGGGCATCCACATACACATGAGAAGATTGGTATGAAAATGAAGCACATGCCTCTTGTATGCGATAAGAAAACCATCAGCAAGTCGAAACCTAGTCTATCTTGCGTATAAACTGATCCAGCTGATTGTCTTGATACTGCTGTTTGGATGTACTGTATATATTTACATAATGCCCTGTTTATAGCCTGACTAAAGGTTTTCATATATACTTTGATAATAAAAGCATACCACACCATGGGATGGGGAGACCAGAGCGCTGCGCAGTAAAGCGCAGGGATCTTGACTGGGGGCGGGCTGTAGGGGGACCAATAACGCGCTAGGGCGCGAAGAATTGGGGGGCGGGGGCTTAACCCCGTTCAAATTGACTATGCCGCGCAGCCCGGGAAGCGGCCATTCCGGAGCTGCGCGGCATGCTAACGAGCGGTCAGCTCCCCTCCCCCCCACCTTTTCACTGTAATGGCATCCCTCGATACCATCCTGGAGCAGATCAGAGCTGCTGCCGGCGTCCATGGTGAGGCCTGGCTGCAGGAGCGGCTGGCTGATATTATGCAGCCTGCCGCCCCCCCCCATTAACCCTTCACTACCCCCGGAGGCGTCTGAGCGGCGGCGGCCACGCAGGACTCGCCCGCCAGCACGTTTGAGCCCTGATGAGCCCCCTAGGGCCCGGCGACATAGGAGTCCCTCTCGGGCCCCTCCAGGCCGGACACCCCGCTCCACTGCTCAGGGGCGGAGGTCCCGGTCTGGGAGGAATCCTGCCAGTCGCCTGGCCCCTGCGGAGGTGGAGATCCCTGCCACTGGCCTTAGTGGGGGGGACCTCCACATCCAGTCTCCATATGGCTACAGCACGTGGTGCAGCGGTCCCCTCCTGTGATGCTCCAGCGGGAGGGGGACTGTGTCTTCAAGTCCCGTTGGTTCCGGCTTTCCAAGTGCCCTCGGTACAGCAGCGGGAAATTCTGAACGACGAGCAGCACGGCGCTGGCCCCTCCTTCACGGCACCACAGCCCCGGTCCGAGGTGCATCCAGTGGTTTCAAGTGCATACGCGGGTGCAGGTCAACCTTCCCAGGGATGTCGGTCGTGCTGCAGCTGTCAGCGGGATGGTTCTCAACAATCAACAGGCGCCAGCGTTCTCCTGTACAGCGACCCAGGTCAGCAGGATGCAGGACCGTCGACTGGTGGGCCCACAGCACCTACGCAGTCTGGTGAGTACCATTCATTGTCGTGTCCGTTTCCTCCTATTCTAATGTCCCAGGGGTTAGGGATAGATAGGCCGCAGTCCCCAGTGGGTGGTGGTGTAGCTTCTGAGGGGATTAGGGAGCTATTGGGTAGCGTGAGGGAGCTACTGTCGCGCTGCGAACAGAGTGTTAGTGGTTCCCCGATGGCGGCGTGGGTCCCTCCTGCGGTTCAGTCAGTAGCGTCACAGAGTGCGCCGGTGGTAGGGGCTCCGGCGGGTGTCACAGTGTCTGTCCAGACAGATAAAGAGAAGGTTGATTCGGTGAGGCTAGACGACAGGGCTCGGGGGGAGGTTTATGTGTGTTTTGAGGGTCCTCTAGGGGCGCATTTAAAAAAGGAAGTGAGGGAGAAGATTTGGAAGGACGAGTACGTCGAAATCTTCTCCTTGCTCCCTTTAGCTAAATTTAACTTAGATAAGAGTAAGAAGGAGGATAGCAAAAAAGAGGAGGAAGAAAAACGTAGGTGGCGCCTGATTCCACAGATTTTTGCTAATTGGCTTCAGGCCTTTGCCATTTTAGCGAGTGTCATTGGTGAAAAGGCTCATGACAACTGTTCGGGGCTTTTTTGCTATCAGGACTCTATAGGTGAGGCGTATCGGGTGTATGGGGGTCAGACATGGCTGCGGTATGATGAGCAGTTCCGTCAGCGCAAGGCGGTTCGGCCCAGCATACGGTGGGACCAGAAAGATATAGGTTTGTGGCTTCGGGTTATGGCGCCAGCTCGCTTTGGCCAGTCCTTTCCTGGGGCGGCCGGTGGAACCGGCCATGGTGGTCTCAGTTACGGCTCAGGGGGGGGCAGGTGCACAGGCCCAGCAACGTTACGGGCTGTGTTGGCAGTTCAATGAAGCCCAATGTAAATTTGGCTTCAACTGTAGATTCAAACATGCCTGTTCATTCTGCGGAGGGGTGTCCCATGGTGCGGCACGTTGCTTGCGCAAACAAAGGACCAAGGCCTTGCCTAATAGTGGACAAGGGGCAGACGCCGGTGAAGCTGGAAGCCATGCTTCCGTACCTAAATAGTTATGTTAACAGGGAGAGTGCAAAGTTTCTGGTAGAAGGTTTTAGGGAGGGTTTTAGGATTCCCCTGCCGACGCACACAGTCCCCTTTTGTATAACTAACTTGAGGTCGGCAGCGGAACACTCGGGGGTGGTGTCCAAAAAACTGGGGAAGGAGGTGGCCTTGGGGCGCATGGCGGGCCCCTTCGAATCAGCCCCTTTGGAAGGTTTAATTGTATCTCCTTTGGGGGTGGTGCCGAAGAAGGAGCCGAATCAGTTTCGGCTCATACATCATTTGTCTTATCCCAAAGGAGCGTCGGTCAACGATGGTATTGCACCCGAGCTTTGTTCGGTAGTATATACCTCGTTTGATGCAGCTGTGCATTGGGTACGGCGTTGCGGTCCAGGGGCCCTCTTAGCTAAGACGGATGTGGAGGCGGCGTTCAGGTTGCTGCCGGTACACCCTGACAGCGTTAGGTTACTGGGCTGCTACTGGGACAGCGGGTATTACGTGGATCGTTGCCTTCCTATGGGTTGCTCAATATCGTGCGCATACTTTGAGGCGTTCAGCACCTTTTTAGAGTCGGTAATTCGGGAGGTGTCGGGGGTTGAGTCAGTGATACACTACCTCGATGATTTCCTCTGTATAGGTCCGGCAGGCTCCGATGTATGCGCGGTTTTGCTGGCAACCACGCAGTGGGTCGCCGGTAAGTTTGGGGTACCGTTGTCACCGGAAAAGACTGAGGGTCCGTGCACTAGATTGAGTTTCTTGGGCATAGAGCTTGACACTGTGGCAATGGAGTTCCGGTTGCCTGGTGACAAGCTGGTTGATCTTAGGGAGAGGGTGAGGTGTGCTCGTCACATGCGAAAAATTACGTTGCGCTACCTCCAGTCATTGTTAGGCAGTTTAAATTTTGCCTGCCGCATTATCCCCATGGGTAGGATTTTTTGTCGCCGGCTGGCAGGGGCCATGAAAGGGGTGTCAAATCCACGACACTTTATTCGGCTGGGGGTGATACATCGGGAGGACCTGGCAGTATGGGACACATTTTTAGACCAGTTCAATGGTAGATCACTGGTCCAGTCAGCAGTGATCGATGTGTTCGATTGTGACCTCTTTACGGATGCGGCAGGGGGCCACGGTTTTGGGGCCTATTACAGGGGGCAGTGGTGCGCCGCTCCTTGGCCTGCGTCGTGGCGTGAACAAGGTCTGACGCGGAATTTGACTGTACTTGAGTTATTCCCGATTTTAGCCGCGGTGTCCATATGGGGTGGGGGCGTTCCAGGATAAAAAAGTTAGGTTTCATTGTGATAACATGTCAGTTGTGTCGGCCATTAATAATGTGACTGCGTCTTCTCCTCCAGTTATCAAGTTGCTTCAGCGTTTAGTATTGCGTTGCTTGTGCCTGAATGCATGGGTGGTGGCAGTGCATGTTCCGGGGGTTAAAAATGACGTTGCTGATTCTTTGTCTCGTTTCCAGTGGGAGCGGTTTCGTGCCCTGGCTCCGGGGGCGGAAGTGGAAGGGATTCCATGTCCTCCAGAATTATGGGACTTGGTTTGCGAAAAGCAGGGACATTGATTCAGGCATCGTTGGCCCCCGGCACCTGGGATAAGTATTCAAGGGCTTGGCAGCTTTGGGAGGATTGGGTGGGAGATTTAGGTCAGGTACATACTGATGAGGATAGGGTTGGGGCTTTATTGTTCTTGTTAAGCCGTTGGTCTTCAGATGGATGGTCCGTGGCGAAAGTTAATGGTGCGGTAGCGGCGTTGGCATTTGGTTTCAAGTTGAGGGGTTTGGCGGACTTTACCAAACATTTCTTGGTTCAACGTGCGCTTAAGGGGTTCCGCAGGGGCAGGGGAAGTAGTGACACACGGCGCCCGGTTACATTTCAGCTTTTGGAGCGTTTGGGGTTGGAACTGGGCCGTTTTTGTTCTTCGCACTATGAATGCGTTTTGTTTCACCTGGCTTTTTCTCTAGCTTTTTTCGGGGCTCTCAGGGTGGGTGAGTTGGTGTCCGTGTCGACTAAGCGGCCGGGTGGTTTACAGGTGGATGATGTGTACATGGAGGAAGGGGTCCTAGTGGTCAGGGTTCGCAGGTCTAAGACGGATCAGGCGGGGGCAGGGAAGTATCTGCGCCTGGGTGCGGTTGTAGGGTCAGATATGTGCCCGGTGCGTTGTTTGCTTGTTTTTCGGGGGTTGGTTCCAGCTTCTGCGGGCGGTCCCCTCCTGCGTCATGAGGATGGTTCGTTCCTTTCCCGTTATCAGTTCTCGGCTGTTTTTAGGGGTTGTTTGGACTCGCTGGGCCTTGACGCCTCTCGATATGCTCCACACTCTTTTCGCATTGGCGCAGCGACTGAAGCAGCTAGTTGGGGGCTGAGCTCGGAGGTGGTCCGACGTATCGGTAGGTGGGAATCGCAGAGGTATAGATCATACATACGTCCACACCTTGCCCAAATGTGAATCATTGTGTTGTTGGGTATTTTCTCCGCCCTCCCCCTACTTTATTTCTTCTTTCGTAGGCCCTCCTGCTCGGTTAGTTTGGATCTTCGGCCATTCTTTTGTGTTCTGGGGCGCGGAGAGGGCCGGCGTGCGGTGGAATGGTCGGCAGCTGGGGTTCGACAGGGCTGCGGTCGTTGTACGTTGGATTGGAGTCCGAGGTATGGTGTGGAGTCGGGTCATGCCCGAAATCCACAGGTGCACGAGGTTGGATCGGTCTCCGGACATTATCGTGATACATGCTGGTGGCAATGACCTGGGGGTTCGTCCCTTTCGCGATTTAGTGAGGGACATAAAGTATGACCTGTTGAGGTTGTGGTCCATGTTTCCGGGGATTGTTACCGTGTGGTCCGATATTGTACCGAGAAAAACATGGCGGGAGGCTAGGTCTGTTGAAAGGCTCAACAAGGCCAGGATTAAGGTTAACCGGGCTGTTGCGGGGTTTGTGTCCAGGAACGGCGGTGTGTGCGTGCGGCACAAGGAGTTGGAGTCTGGGGAGAGGGAGTTTTGGTTGCGGGACGGGGTCCATCTGAATGCAGTGGGTATAGATTTGTGGACACTAGGTATCCAGGAGGGTGTTGAGAGGGCCCTGGAAGTGTGGCGGGTCTCTCACGCTTAAGGGATTAAGGCGTGCTCGCAGTGGCGGGTGGGGTCCTTGGAGTTGGTGGTCAATTGGCTAAAAGGGTGGAGTCAAAGGTAGGCTCCACCTATACATTTGGTGGTAATTGCACATTTTGGTGGATGGCCTGGCGCACGGTGAACGGTTACAGGGTAAATTGGCCCTGGGAGCTGGTACATGGAAGAAGGAGTTCGTCTTTATTTATGGTGCCGCCGAGCCGGTGGTCGCAGCTGGTGGTAAATTTATGGTGTGGTTATGTTAGCGCCAGGCCGGGGGATTGATAGTTTTTTGTAGCTCCAAGGACTCTTACCCAGGTTAAGCGTTTATTGTTAAATTATTTTAAGTTATGCAAATTATAATAAGTTATACTTGTTGTTATTTGTTGTTTGTTAATAAATACGGCTGCTGTGGCCGATTTAATCCAACCCTTTGGTCTTGGTTTATTTCTAAGGGGTGGGGGGTTTGAGAGCTGGGGGGCAGGGGTCGAGGCTGGAAAAGAGGGGGAAGGCATTTAGGCCCAGCAGTTTGGGTATCAAAGGTGGTGGTGGGGTTCATAGGGGGACCCCGTTATCAGCAATGCCCAGTCAGGGGAGACCGGAGCGCTGCGCAGTAAAGCGCAGGGATCTTGACTGGGGGCGGGCTGTAGGGGGACCAATAACGCGCTAGGGCGCGAAGAATTGGGGGCGGGGCTTAACCCCGTTCGAATTGACTATGCCGCGCAGCCCGGGAAGCGGCCATTCCGGAGCTGCGCGGCATGCTAACGAGCGGTCCCTCCCTCCCGTTTTTTCTCTTTCTTGGGCTATTTTAACTTGTTTATCTTTTTGCAGGTGGTGTCATGGTGGCCTTGGCGGGTGGGGTCCTTGGAGTTGGTGGTCAATTGGCTAAAAGGGTGGAGTCAAAGGTAGGCTCCACCTATACATTTGGTGGTAATTGCACATTTTGGTGGATGGCCTGGCGCACGGTGAACGGTTACAGGGTAAATTGGCCCTGGGAGCTGGTACATGGAAGAAGGAGTTCGTCTTTATTCATGGTGCCGCCGAGCCGGTGGTCGCGGCTGGTGGTAAATTTATGGTGTGGTTATGTTAGCTTCAGGCCGGGGGATTGATAGTTTTTTGTAGCTCCAAGGACTCTTACCCAGGTTAAGCGTTTATTGTTAAATTATTTTAAGTTATGCAAATTATAATAAGTTATACTTGTTGTTATTTATTTGTTGTTTGTTAATAAATACGGCTGCTGTGGCCGATTTAATCCAACCCTTTGGTCTTGGTTTATTTCTAAGGGGTGGGGGGTTTGAGAGCTGGGGGGCAGGGGTCGAGGCTGGAAAAGAGGGGGAAGGCATTTAGGCCCAGCAGTTTGGGTATCAAAGGTGGTGGTGGGGTTCATAGGGGGACCCCGTTATCAGCAATGCCCAGTCAGGATTTGAGAGTAAATAGAACACACAGAAGGACACCTGCTGCATTGCTGGAAATACAACTTCAAATACACTATATTAGCTGTAGGCAGTGCCATTCACTACACCAATAATTAAAGGGATATTGAAATCTGAGACTTCAACAGTATATACATACGATAAGCCATATATATTCTATATATGCGGGTCCCAGAGAAGGGATACTCAGCTATTCTCTAAAGTCCTACAGAAGTGAATGGAGACAGTACACATGCATAACATACTCTCCACTCAGTGCAGCCACAAGACAAAGGACTGAGACCCCAGTACTCAAGATAAATGTGGGTTACAGAGGTGGGACCTTATCTATAGGACATTTAGGACATATCCTGCACTGTAGGATCTCTTTTGTTCAAATCCCATTCTATATTGCTACAGTACTTTGCAATGAATATTAGTCTTCATTGATATAATATTGTATAATATTGTATATTATGATATATACAGTATAATATTGATTTATATTAATGTATTAAATGCAATTAATGTAACATGATTTGCTTCTGTCTTAGATTCTGTGATAGTTCCAATTTTTAATATAAAATGATTAGACATACTGGCCAGACTATGTGAGTAACCTTATCCAAGTTCCACATATCTGAACTTGTGATCTGAAATACAAACAGTTATATACCAAGATATATATATCTACATAGACTTACAACTCATCCTGCTGGCTAGATGCTATGGACCATATATGTACATGTCATTTATATATGAATGTGATTGGTTGATCAGATGTATGATTGGTTGTCTGAGTGAAAACTGAGACAACTCCATTGACCACTCCTGTTTGTCAGTGTGTTTGTCGCCCTCTGGCTGGTGACGTTGCCCTTCCAAAAAGAGGGAGAGCTAATTATAACTTTATATAAATTGACGCTGGGTTCACACCAGTGCTTGCGCTACACCCGGGGATTCCGTTCCCCTCTCCGCATGAAAAATGCAGAGAGAAAAGCACTGCAAGCAGAGTATAATAAGCGGAGGCTCAGGAGAGGTGATGAAACAGAGAAACAATGTTACTCACCTTTCCTGTGCTCCGCGGCGGCTCTGTGCTCTGCAGGCGCTTCTTGATGATGTAAGAGACCGCTAACAAAGTCTCAGGAGTCACATCCGACGTCATTACGCATAATGACGCTGGACGTGACCCCTGAGACCCAATCAGCGGTCTCTTACATCAGGAAGAAGAGCCCGAATAGAATAGAGCTGCTGCGGTGCGCAGGGAAGGTGAGTAACATTGTTTTTTTATGTTTTATCACCTCTCCTGAGCTTCCGCTTATTATACTCTGGGGTCTGAATAAAAGTTAGAATATTATACTTTGTGCAGGGACCACTATGGGACATAATACCGTGTGCAGGGGCCGCTATGGGACATAATACCGTGTGCGGGGACAGCTATGGGACATAATACCGTGTGCAGAGGTCGCTATGGGACATAATACCTTGTGCAGAGACCACTATGGGACATAATACCGTGTGCGGGGACCACTATGGGACATAATACCGTGTGCAGAGGCCGCTAGGGAATATAATACCATGTGCAGGGGCCGCTATGGGACATAGTACCGTGTGCAGGGGCCGCTATGGGACATAATACCGTTTGCAGGGACCACTATGGGACATAATACCGTGTGCAGGGGCCGCTATGGGACATAATACTGTGTGCAGGGGCCACTATGGACATTATTCTGTATAACGGTGTGTTTTCTGTATTAAGGATGTGTTTTTGCACAGAAAACTCAGGCAGTTTTTTTTGTGCATAAATGCACCATGTGAACGCAGTTTTACATCAAATTAAAAGTTCCAGTGGCCTAAGAATATAGTTGCATCCAGATACATAATGTGTTTTCACCATAGGATGCTGCCATACGGTGCTCCTGGACACATACAGTACATTTACCACTAATTGCGGGATGCACTTGTACTTTCATTGCTTCTAATCGGAAAGTACAGGTGCATCCCAGGAAATAGCAGTAAATGCATGTGTCCTGAAGCATCTTGTGACAGCGCATCTGTTATAATTTGTGGTATATGACTTTAGTTTATCTCCGAGTACCTCATCTTAGATTTTTTAATTAAAAAATTAACAGAAAAGGTTGCCTACCCCTGGTCTATGGGGTCCACGGGTTTCCTAAGGTAACCTCTCAGCTATCTCAGTGTGAGTACGCAAAGTGTGTCCCATGCCCAGAGGAATAGCTAGAAGGAGGGTGGGGGGGCGGCAGCCCCGGGTGCATTAACTTTGTGAGGCCCATTCTGGAGTCATTGCAAACAAACATAGATATTTCATCACCAAGACATTGATACACTTGAAATACATAGTAGAGCAGGAAAAACAGCTTCCTGCTCTACCATTCTGTTAACCTGGAGGCCGCAAGCTCTTACAGCTGACAACCTCTAAAGCCATCAGCGTCCTGACCCAGGGTGCAATGACGTCATGACTACATGGTCCTCCTGAGCCAAGATACTGATGGTGCCTGGTGCGGGTAGCGAAGAAGTGACAGTGACAGATCCGTGTACCAGGGGATTGAAGGCAGGTAAGTTATTAGGTATGCTGGGGAAACTGCTTTTTACAGTACCAGCAAAGTGTATGAGATTTTGTTTAATCTCATCCACATATTTCAGAAAAAGACACTGCAGAAATGCATTTTTCCAATATACTTATGGAAGAAAGGAAGGGAGAAGTGAAAAACGCAGTGTAAAAGTAATGACTAAGTAACTCTTTTGCAGCGTTTTTCAGCTGCATTTCACTACATGTGCCCTCTGCCTAAGCTAAGGCCCCACATTGTGGAAACACAGTATTTTTGGCTAATGCGGAAACGCAGCAAGAAAAAAAAGTCTGAGTGTTACAGTACCAGCAAAGTGAATCAGATTCTGGTTAATCTCATCCACACGTTGCAGAAAAAAAGAGCCGTGGAAAAGTTGCGTTTTTGAAAATCATAGCATGTTAATTTTAGCTGTGGAATCAAAAGGGTTTTCCCCATATATTGAATAGGGGAAGGAAAAAAGCAGAAAAAAATGCATCAAAAACCTTTTTAGCTGCGATTTGCTACGTGGGGCCTCAGCGTTTTTTTCTGCAGCCTTTTTCATTGTGTTTTTGCTGCGTTTCCACAGATAAACTTGACATGCTGTGTTTTTGCTAAAATAATGCTACGTTTCACAATACCAACAAAGTGAATGAGAATCCACACATTGGATAAAAAAAACGCTGCAGAAAAGCTGTGTTTTCAAAAACAGAGTATGTCAATTTTCCCTGCAGAAACGCTTTTGTTTTCCCTATAGATTTATTAAGGGAAGAAAAACCGCAGAGAAAAACACAGCAAAAACACAATGAAAAACGCAGTGGGAAAAAAAAACATGATGTGCTTCTGCCACGTTTTTTTTCCGCATCGTGGGGCCATAATTTAAACTAGTATTATTACAGATGTAGCAAAGTCAACCGTTGCAGCAATCTTTAAGGCTGCGGCCACACGCTGAGAAAACGCTGTGACTTACATTACTTGCAAAGTGGATGGGATTCTGGCAAATACCATCCACACATTGCAAAAAAAAAATCTGCAGCAGAAAAGCTGCATTTTCAAAAACATGTTTTTGAAAATCACAGCATGTCAATTATACCTACGGATACATTGGCGTTTTCCGGATAGGTATAATAGGGGCAAAAAGTCCACAGAGGACTTCTAGCGAATCCCATCCACACATTGCGAAATAATATGTGCAGTGGACATGCTGCGATTTCCAAAATGGTCACGGTTTTGGAAAATGCAGCATGTCAGTTATACCTACGGACACTGGCAGTTTCCCTAAAGGTATAAAGGTTTTCTGTGCAAACTTTCTGTGAAAATCGCTGCAGGAAAAACCGCAATGTGTTCCCGCCGAGGTTTTTCCCGCAGCAATTTTTTTGCTGTGGCCTACTACACTATGCTATACCTATAGGAAAACCGACGGCGATTCGTAAGTATAATTGACCTGCTGTGATTTCCAAAACCACAACGGTTTTGGAAATCGCAGTGTTTCTGCTGTGCAATATGTGGAAGGGATTCACTAGAATCCAATCCACTTTGCAGGGACTGTAAAACGCCACGGCCTCAAACAGCTTTTCAGTTGAAGAAATTTCTTCCGTCAAATCTACCAGGTGTGTTAATGCCCTAAAACTCCACCCCACATCCAGATAGGGCTCTCTTGTAGGTAGAAGCACCTAAGGTGTAGCAGACATGGTGTGAGTTGTAATGGTAGCCATTTTAGTTTTTCTCTAGTAAGAAACATCAATGATCTTTCTTGTTATTGTGTTGTCGGGCCTGCATACGGCTGTCCTACAATTTCACAATGGAAAATACAATTAAATGAAATCACTTTTCTTGAAACGTGAAACACTGCATTTTTTTTCGATACGATTCTGCAACGGCCAAAAACACTGGATCAAATTTACTAATATAGTTAGCAGGGCTGTGGAGTCGGAGTCGGAGTCGTGGAGTCGGAGTCTATTTTGGTGGAGTCGGAGTCGGTATAAAATGGACCGACTCCGACTCCCAAAATATATAATAAATTGGCACAGTTAGTAGTACAATGCAGTATGTGCTGAATATATTTTCATAAGAATTTGGGAAAATGATGAAATGTTGAAAATGATGAAATGTCCTGTAAAGGTCTGTTTTATTCCTCATATAATGATGGGACTGAGTTCTGAGTGAACCTATAAGGTTTAGCACCATTATCTGGAGTAAGCAAGTCGGAGTCGGGGGAAATCGAGGAGTCGGAGTCGGGGCTTTGGCGTACCGACTCCACAGCCCTGATAGACAGGGTAAACTTAGACAGGTAGTCTGAAAATACTCCAGATTTATCACAGTATCTGCTTCTGGATAATAAATCTGATGTAACTGTCTATGTTTATACCAACATTTTGGTTGGTTTACTTAGAACCAGTATTTTTACGACACTATTTTGGCGCTTTTTTGGAGCATTGTGACACATTTAAACTACACCTGACAAGCCACACCCACATGTCTAGCATGTAAAAAAAATTTGCCCAAACTAAATGCACCAAAGATGCGCCACACTGCAACAGTGTCTAGTCTTAACCACAATAGTAAATCTGGATTAATGTGTTTCTGCAACGTGTGACTTCTGCCGAAGGCTGCATTGACATCTGCGGTGGAGTCACCGCAGATAACGCCCAAAATCGGTGGAGAAAAAATTCCTGCAAGGAGGACTTTTCTTTCCGCCGGTTTTATACCTCCGTGGGTAACTGCTTTTTAAGTGGATAGGGTCTCAGACTTTCGGGTCCACATGTGGACCCGAGCGACAGAGACCCGAATACTAGTGTGAACCTAGTATAAGAGTGATACATACTGATTTTAGAAAAAAATGCCTGTTTTTTTTCCACCATTTTTTGACACTTTTTGCAGTAAGTCAATACAAAATTCCAAACCATGTTACAAACAATGATTGAGGTGTTTTTTTTTCGTCACTGCACCTGCAGTGGTGGTTTTACAGATTTACCACAGACAGAAGGTCACAGGTTCCAACTTGTCCTGGACAATGTATGGTGCCAAATAAGAGTTAATAGTGAGTTATTACAGGAAAGATACATGAGTATATATGAATATTTCTTATGGTCAGCACAGTATGGTCCTATATAGGAATTAATACTGGGAAGATGGATGAGTATATATGAGTATTTCCTATGGTCAGAACAGTACAATGCTATATAAGAGTTATTACAGGAAAGATACATGAGTATATATGAATATTTCCTATGGTCAGCATAGCATGGTCCTATATAGGAGTTAATACTGGGAAGATGGATGAGTATATATGAATATTTCCTATGGTCAGCACAGTATGGTCTTATATAGGAATTAATACTGGGAAGATGGATGAGTGAGTATATATGAATACGACCTACGTTCAGCACAGTACAATGCTATATAAGAGTTATTACTGGAAAGATAGATATTGGGAAGATGGATGAGTATATATGAATATGACTACGTCCTATGTTCAGCACAGTACGGTCCTATATAGCAGTTAATACTGGGAAGATGGATGAGTATATATGAATATGACTACATCCTATGTTCAGCACAGTGAGGTGCTATATATAGAGTTAGTAAAACCCTCAGACACTATATACAGTAAGATTTCATTGCATCCTGGTTCAGAACCAAATACAGCAGCTTGTAACAATATATCTCCCAATGTATGTGATGTATGTAGAGTATATAGTGATCTGCAGGAGGGACAAGGAGATGATAATCCATTATATTGCATCTAAGGATGGCTGTGCTGTGGCCTCAGATTCACCAGATTACACAGATGTCAGCGGCTGCAGATAGAAATATCGCCATAACACATAATGTGAACGCAATGCAGCATGCTGGGCAGTGGACATGACGTGCCTGATAGACAGAGGACAAGAGGAGCCGCTTCCACCCGGCAGACAATGGACCCCATGTCAATCCCAGCACAGACAATGGACGCATCTATTACACCCAGGCTATACATCTGCAGTCATGTGTCCGGCAATATAGATCATATACACGACATCACACAGCTTGCCAGGTCCTTACCTCCGTTCTTATGGAATTGTCAGCGACCACTCTGTTTATCTCTCACTCTCATCTGTCTCAGCTTCCTCCCTGCTAAGACTCTTAGTTAGATTGCAGATGTAGTGAGCGCCTCTTCCGGCCAGCAGCTGAACTGCAGCCCTGGAGATAGCTCATTGCTGTGATAGAGATAGTGGGAGCGCCCCCTCCTCAGGTCAGTGACAGGTACCCAACTCGCTGGAGCTAGTATACAATCATTCCTGTCATTACACGTGTGAACATCGACAAGGAGAACAACTTGTGCTGCTGGTACCTGTACACACCCTGCTGGTGCTGAGGAGTCTCAGGACCCCTTTGTGGCTGTGCCTGGAGGTGCAGTATTAGGTCCAGTGCACTCTGCTGCAGCACTCCAGCACTATGAGGCTGCTGCAGCAGGGTCCCAATCCACAAAGTAGATAGAACTGCCATTTATGCTGTGGACATATTAGTAGCTACCTCAGCTGTAACGCTGTGTATGGTCTTTATTTCTATATCCATTGTGTTTGTGGGCCTCATTGAACTAAAATACAGATTAAATGGCTTTACTGGAATCTGCCGCCAGAGCCCAGCATACCCACCCAGCCCACAGATAGATAGGTTAGGGTCAGCCAGCACTGAAAAAAACCCCTACACTTTGGAATCAGTACACATGCTCCAGAACTTGGCCAACTCATTGGACTCAACTCTAGGTAAGTATCAAGTTTTATGTTTTTTAATACTGACTTGAACTGCTGAATACAAATTCACATCATCATCAGTGTTTGGAACTCCCAGGAAAACAGGCTTTGATGCTCCAAGGATCTCATATATATGAATCATAAGTCATATTGTCTCAGTATTACAATTATTCATTTACACAGTACAGGTATTGTTGTGCCTAGTTAACCTATATGGCACTTTGAGGCTTCGTTCATATGTGCGTCTGTAAGAGACTCCATCGCAGATTCCGCCGAAAATCGGCAGAGAGAAAAGTCCTGCACAGAGGACTTTTCTCTCCACCGTTTTCAGTATAAAACCAGTGGAAACCCGCTGGACACCCAGCAGACCCCATTATAGTCTATGGGATAACCACTATTTTAGCAGGCGGGCTCTGTCATTCGGGTCCCACAGTGTATATTAGGGGTAGGCAACCTTTTCTGTTCGGCGTGCCGATTTTAATAAAAAAAAATCAAAGATGAGGTACTCGGAGTGCCGGTCAATAATTGTAAGTCTGCCGACCCCTAAACTAAAGTCATATACCACAAACCATAACACAGAAGTGCTGCCAACAGATGCTTACTGCTATTTCCTGGGACGCTCCTGTACTTTCTGATTAGAAGCAATGAAAGTCCATGTGCAGCCCCCAATTAGTGGTAAATGTGTCCAGGAGCACCGTATGGCGGCATCCTTATGGTCAAAACACACTATGTATCTGGATGCAGTTATATTCTTAGGCCACTGGAACTTTTTCATTCGATGTAAAACTGGTACATTTTTGCACAAAAAAAACCAAAGCTTGAGTTTTCTGTGCAAAAACACATCCTTAATATAGAAAACACAGCGATATACAGAATAATGTCCTATAGTGGTCCCATGGCACTGGTATTATGTCCCACAGCCATAACAGTCCCTGTATACGGTATTATGTCCCATAGCAGCACCTGCACACGGTATTATATCCCATAGCAGCCCCTGCAACATGGTATATGTCCCCTAGCGGCCTCTGCACACGGTATTATGTCCCATAGCGGCCTCTGTACACGGTATTTGTCCCATAGCGGTCCCTGCACACGGTATATGTCCCATAGCGGCCCCTACAGACGGTATATGTCCCATAGCGGCCTCTGCACACGGTATTTGTCCCATAGCGGCCCCTGCACACGGTATTTGTCCCATAGCGGCCCCTGTACACAGTATTTGTCCCATAGCGACCCCTGCACACAGCAATATGTCCCATAGCGACCCCTGCACACAGCAATATGTCTCATAGCGGCGCCTACACACGGTATATGTCCCATAGCGGCCCCTGCACACGGTATTATGTCCCATAGTGGCCCCTGCACACGGTATTATGTCCCATAGTGGCCCCTGCACACGGTATTATGTCCCATAGTGGCCCCAGCACACTGTTATCCTCCATAGTAGCCCCTGCACAGGGTATAATATTCTAACTTTTATAATATTCCAATTTGTGCCACTCACTAGCTATTATACTGTGGGGTCTCTTCAGACCCCCCCCCCCCGAGTATAATAAGTGGAGGGCAAAGAGAGGTGATGAAACATAAAAAACAATGTTACTCACCATTCCACGCTCTGCAGCCGCTCTGTATCTTCAGGCGCTTCTGCCTGTAGTCAGCGACCGCTCATTGAGTCTCAGGGGTCATGTCGCGTCATTATGCGTAATGACGTCAGATGCAGACTTAACACCTGAGGCCCTGCCAGCTGACTACAGGCAGAAGCGCCTCAAGAGTACACAGCGGGTGCGGAGCGTGGAATAGTGAGTAACATTGTTTTTTATGTTTCATCACCTCCCCGGGAGCTCCGCTTATTATACTCGGGGGTCTGAAGAAACCCCACAGTATAATAGCAGTTTTGTTTCAGACGTGTTTGGCCCGATCGAAACTGCTGGGTGAGGACTCCGCTGCCGGGTGCCAGGGAAATAAGCCTCGCGTGCCATAGGTTGCCGACCCCTGGTGTATATAAATAGAGAGCACGGAGCAAGGCTGAACCTAGCCTTACTCATACCCAAGCTGGCAGATTCATAATAAGAGGGAATCATAATTTACTTAAAACAAATCTCGCTTTGGGTTGTGTTGTACTTTTTATACTTTTATATATTACACAATGGACAAATCCTTTTCTCCTTTATTGCTTCATATATGCAAAATTCATTAGATTAAGTACATGATATCCAGTCCTCCAGAGTCTAGCTACTGTAATTGTCCATGACACCCCCCTCCTCTTTGTAAGTGTGTTTCCCTCCAGACATCATTCATTTAAGGCTGAGACCACTCATTTTATGGGTCTTTTTGGCCTCTTGATGCACTGATCTATCATTTCAATAATTATAGACCATCTGTTGAAGTCAACTTCCTTTCACCTTCTTTCCTGCCATCTGTGATTATTGGACTGCCATTGGCTGGATTTGTTTTCAGTGATGAAAAAACATAATGACATCTGTGACTGTTTTCAGAACTGTAGATACCATAGGCAAGTGGAGTAAAGATTTAGTTTATTCCCCTAAATTTCTATATAAGGGGCTGTTCACATAGCTGAAAATTAAAAGGTGTTGAGGCAGACTCAGGGGTGCACCTGCCATGAGGTGAGCAGAGGGGTGATCTAAAATTTTAATAGGGAGGGGTGAAGGATGACTCAGCTTATGTATCCTCCATTTTGTATTCCATGGCCATGTGGGACCATGCCTGTAGCCATTTAATATTCATTTTTTAAGAGAGCTCATCCCCCACCAGATGTCTTAATGGGTTGAGGCTCCTGTTTTGTTTGTTGTCCAACTGCCAAACCTATTTTACAGCTTTGTCACCAATCATGTTATGCTAGTTGTACTAGTTCAACCTATCCTGTCTACACACTGTATTTAAGAATACCTTTTTCCCTCCATTAAAGCAGAACCCACTATATACACAATAACTGTGTATGTGTCTCTCTCTGAGCTTGCTCATACATCAACTCTATGAATTTGGACTTCAATACGGTGATACTTTGAACTGATTGCGCTCACAGGAGGCCATCATACAATCAGATCGCGAGGTCACCCTGCGACTCCTTCATTAAAGGGGTTGTCCAGGCAAAAATTTTACTTTAACTTTTAAATCAGCCGGGGCAGTGAAAAAAATAAAAAAAATTCATACTCACCTGTCCCCGATGCTCCGGTGTCCTCCCAGCACATTCCAGTTCTTCTACTCAACGGGTCTCTTCTGGAGTTCTGCTGAAGCCGCTGATTGGCCTCAGTGGTCACGTGACTGCTGAGGCCAGTCAGCGAAGGGCATGCGATGTCACTGTGACATCACAGGTCTCTTCCTGAGGCCACTGAATGACCTCAGTGGTCACGTGACCACTGAGGCCAATTAACGGCTTCATTGAAACTCCGAAAGAGACCCATTGAGCAGAAGAACCAGAACGCGCTGGGAGGATAACGGAGCATCAGGGACAGGTGAGTATGAATTTTATCTTTTTTTTTTTCACTGCCCTCGGCTGATTTAAAAGTTAAAAGGGGGGGGGCGTGGCTAGCCGGAGCAGCGATAAGACGTTTACTTCACAGCTCCTGCTGGACTTTGCTGGGATCTGCTCTATATCATCGGAATCCCACTCCTTTCGGGCCTACACACACCCAGGGGCCTTCCCCCGTGCCCCAGTCAGTTGAAACCGGTGTTTGGCCGTGTCCACAGCCACCTCAAAGTCAACCTGGTGTTGGGGCCTGTATCCACCTCCCCTCGCCGCCCGCCATCTTACCCGCACCCTTAACTGATCAACCCTATTGACGCGGGCCTCCGCTCACTTACCCACCTCCACAGCTCCTGACAGCGTTATCAGCCTGCGGGATCGGTCATCTGGCATAGCGGCGGCTCAGGGCGGCGTCGGCAACAGCGTGGAGGGGAGGATTGACGGCTCGTTCGGGGTGGAAGATGCCTACGCAGGGGGATCCTGGGACACCGGAGCTCTTCCACCAAGCGGAGGTGGATATCTCCCACTCCTCCCTGCCGATCTTACCGAGGGGCCTCCACTACCTCACGGCCCGGTGAGCAGTCCGCGCAGCTTTAGGTTCGCAGAGCGGACACAAATCAGGGAATCGCTGCCTCTGCTGCTGGTCAGCGGAGACGGGCCTTGAGCTGATCTCCATCCTTGCTCTGCCCTGACTGCGTGGAGGCCGGGAGTAGGCCTCTATCCCTGCTCTAGTTCATCGACAGGTGAGGCTGGTACGGGTCCCCGTGTTCATCTCAGCTCTGCGACGCACAGGCTCATATAGGTCCTCACCTCCATTGCAAGGGCCCAAAGTCAAAAGTTGGCAGGCTATACCGTACAAAAGCCCAGTGGCCTACTCGACTCTTCAATCGTTGATCACTGCCGGGCCTAGTACTACAGCATCCTAGCTACAGCATCAGTAAACCGAAATTTGCATCCTTTACATAATTTTCTCAGTGGTTACCCTCCTCTGAAGTAATGGCGGCTTAACTCTGGGGCTCAAGTGCACCTTCTAGCAACTCTCCACGACTGACAGCCTGTACTGGAATATCTTCCTTTGAAACGCTACCTGCTGAATGCGCATAATTGGCATCATGGTGAAAGGTAGGAAATCCATTAGGAGACCAGATAATAATTTAACTAATTATTTTGAATGGGACCGTATCGGAGAGGGAGAACCAGGCCCCGTGAGCTCGGAACACGAGGGGCTTACACCCCCGTTGCTCACGCCCGCAGTGACGAACACGGCGGTGCCAATGCCTGAAGTGGCTCCCACACACTATAAATACGCCAGCTCTGCATATTCCTCCAACTCTGGAAGACGTCCGAGTAGCGGCACAACACAGATATAGTGCCTCATCTCAACCTGTCAACGAGCATAATCCACCCCCACAATACCTACTGTCTCCTAGTAAAAGTCCGATTAAACAGAGACCGCATATAGAATTCTCTGGAGATCTAGACCACTTCAAAGACCAACCTTCTCCTAACACTCTTTCATCAACCCCAACAAATGACCTTGATAACTTCCAAACTACTAATGGCCCAGCTTCTGAGGATACCCTGAGAGAAATGCTCTTGGCCCTCCGCAGTTCCCTTCAAACAGACATTTCCCAACTACTTCAACCAATTCAGTCATCCATCAAAGCTTTAGACGGACGAGTGTCACACATTGAAACCAAAATGGGTGACTTCGCTACGTCACATAACAAAGTCATCGATGCTCATAATGATATAGCGGAAGACGTCGAGACTCTTAAGGCGAAATTGGCTGATATGGAGGACCGCTCCCGTAGAAACAACATAAAATTTAGAGGTATACCAGAACAAGTCCTAACATCTGAATTGCTCCCTTACATACAGGAATACGTCACCCTCTTGCTGCCTGATTCTCCAACTACAGACATCATTATTGACAGCGTACACAGACTCCCTCACCCTAGGCATCTAGGTGAAGCAGTTCCGAGAGAAGTGTTGGCAAGATTCCACTTTTACCATGTGTGAAGGATCCGGGTTTACCAGGGCCTCGCGCCTGGCCTACCTGCGATCACTTCGATTACCTCACACCCACTTTCCGTGAGTGAGGCGGGTTAACAGAGGGTAGTACGCAAACGAGCCTTCTAAATTTTATATATTTATTAACCCCTAAATGGGACGATACTAGACACTCAACACATACATAGAATACATGCAGCGGTTAACAAGCAGATACAAGTGGAAATAGCATAACACGGTACATAAATAAAAAAATGGGGATAAAAGAAAGAAAAGGATATATATTACCAACACCAGCTTGTGCAGGTTATCTCTGGCTTCCAAGTGGGATTCAGCCAGGGCACTTTCTTATGGGACGACCGGCAGCACAGCACCTTAACCAGGTCAAATGGCACAAGAACCCTGGAACAAGCAGTTAGGCTCAGAACAGTCTTGGGCAAAGCATGTGTTGCTTACATGCAGTGACACCTCTTCCAGGGTCACAAGGCCTCAAGCCTGGCTGCTAGGCCGCATGGCAGCCACATGTTGGTCACATGGCTCCCCCCCCCCACAGCTGGCCTCCAAGAAGCGTGCATCTCCAAATTCACAAGACAACAGAGTTTGGTTCAGCCTGGGCGGAGCCTTTTTGTCTCCCCTGGTCTCCTCCCTGAGTGAGGTCACCAGGGGGAGAAACCCCGCCCCCTCTCTACATCTCTCAGAATAACTTTTCAGTATAAGTCTATGCCTGAAGTTTATAGAGTCTGGCTGGTAGTATAATGGGGTTCCTGTCGAGATCCCCAATACATAGACTCCAAGTTTGACACTCCAGCTCCCTTTGGGTAAGGAGATCAGTGCCTGGACCTCTTCTGGGCTTTGAACTGTAACATGTGTATATTCTGAGCGTGCGCCTTGACTGGACGCATCTGGGGCATTTATCGGGGCGACTATAAGATGTTCCCCAGGCCAGATATTGTCATAAAACCATAACTCCCCAGAACTAGCACTGGTGTCACTGAGTCTCTCAGGGATATGCGGATCGTTTGCATAGAGCATCCTGTCTAAATGAACCCCCGCTGGGTTAGTGAGGATGGCAGTCTTATGCAGATGAAGGCTTTTGACCAAATGGCTGATTGCTTCAGGGACAGGACAATAGTCCTGAACTAGAGACCACTTTCCAGGTGCTCTGCTAAGCCTGATTCTAGGCACCAACCCCCGCTGTGCAGTAATATAGAGGGATATTGATATTCCAAGACTATCCCTGCACCTCATATCATCACACCATGTAAAGGAAAAATTACTAGACGCAGCTCACAAACAGAAAACTTGGCCTCCCAAATTTCAGGACATACAACTCTTCACAGATCTCTCAGCTACGACCCTCCGTCTTCGTAGGGAACTACTCCCGATTACAACAGCACTTCGCCGAAATAAAATTCAATACCGATGGGGGTTTCCTGTGAAGCTGCTTATCATTAAAGACGGGACCACCTTTACCATTCGTGACTTAAATCAGGGTAAGGCGTTGCTATCGACATGGAAGATATCACTATCGTTCCCTCAAGACGAGGAAAATCCTACTTCTTGTCCAACTACCGGGCGTAAGTCTCCTATAAGCTATGAAATTCCACAAGGGCCACCACTCTTCTGATATGGTGCATAACCCCTTTATTTTGACGGCTTAGCCGGCTAGTCTTTGAACAAGACCCTCCGAAAACATACAGAAAACCTGTATCTGTCTCCAAACTATTCGTTCCTAGATTTTGTTTATAAACCTCACTAGTGATACTACTCCCCTTTCCCCTGCTGACTACTATACTCTCGATTTCTTTACTCTAAAGTGGTAACATGGTGCTCAAACTGGCATCTCTCAATGTTCGAGGCCTAAATAGTCCACAGAAACATACTTATTTTTGGAAAGAGGCTCTCTCGCTATCCGCGGACATATTCTGCGCTCAGGAAACCCACCTCCTACAAAAGGATGCATTCAGACTAACACTCCTCTTTCCCAACTATATACCACGCACATCACCGTACAAAGAAACGCGGAGTCCTTGTCGCGTTCAGAGACTCAATGGCATTCTCCTTGCTGGCGCATAGGGCAGACCCCCAAGGTAGATTCCTCATCATTGTGGGTCTTACTAACAACGTCCCTTACACCATTGTAAATATATATGCTCCACATCGAAAGACCCTAGCATTCCTACATAAAGTCCAAAGAAATTCGAGATGTCCAACAAGGTGCGCTAATCATCTGTGGAGACTTCAATAGTATCATGGACCACTCTATGGATTCGACTAATATTAACAGAGACAACTCCTCCTGCCTATACCAATTCCAGTTAAACGAAAACCTCTACGACATCTGGTGGGCACAACATGCGGGCGAGAAGGACTACACCTATTGCTCAGCAGTTCACAACTCATACTCCCGCATTGATATGTTCCTGGCAGATTTCCACATCCTTATGAGTTCGAAACAATCTACAATTGAACTGATTACCTGGTCTGATCACACAGCCATCACTCTCAAAATAGAAGAAAAAATTTTATCCTCTGTCACTAGATTGTGGAGAAATAACACGTACCTCATGAGCCATCCTACATACCGTCCAATCATAGAGAAAGACCTCCAAGATTACTTCCAGACTAATGCCTCCTCTACAGATAATCCCTATACTCTTTGGAATGCTCATAAAGCATATATTCGTGGTACCCTTATAAAAATTTCACAGAAACAGACGAGATCGTCAGGGAAAGGTTGGAGGCAATGTTAAAAATCCGCACCCTGGAAGCTGTGAACAAAACTAAACCTAACCCGGTTACTTCTGAACAACTCTATCAGGCCAGACAACAACTACGTCTTCTCCTTTTACAAGACTATGAGAAAGCATTGAAAAAATCTAAAGCCCGCTTTTACTCCCAAAGCAACAAAGCTGGCAGATTATTAACAAGAATGCTACGCACCAGAGCAACTAAATCAAGGATACCATACATCAAACATCCTTCTACCGGAATATACTTAACAGACCCTAGAGACATTGCCAACTCTTTTAAGGATTACTACACGAGACTCTACAATTTACAGGAACATATTCCTCTCCCATCAGATCATTCCACCTTGGTGTCCAACTTCTTAAACGACATTACGTTACCAGGTCTTACAGATGATCATCTCTTGGTCTTAAACACATCTATCACTCTTCCAGAGGTGTTGAAAAACATACAGACCCTACCTAAGGGGAAATCCCCAGGACCGGACGGCTTCTTTAATGAATACCTACAGCAATTTCAACAAACGCTTGCGCCATCTCTTCTGGACTTTAACCATGCCATGTCGGGTGCACTGCTTCCACACGAATCTTTAACAGCACTAATTGTCATTCTTCCCAAACCTGGCAAAACAGCCGACGTCCCACAAAACTTCAGACCAATTTCGTTGTTGAATTCGGACCTTAAGCTATATGCAAAGATACTGGCATCTCGTTTAGCTCCTATCCTTCCAGAACTAGTTAGCATGGATCAAGTGGGCTTTGTGAAAGGTTGTCAAGCTCCAGACAACACTAGACGTGTTCTCCATCTGGTGGAACTATTGGAGCGAAAGATTCCGTCACTCATGGTTGCCTTAGACGCGGAGAAAGCGTTTGACAGGATCAATTGGACATTAGCTTTCTCTGTCCTGCAGAAATTGAGATTCTCTGGCCCTATTCTAAACGCTATTTCGAATCTCTATTCTTCTCCATCAGCTAGGGTGTTCACTAATAATACGTTATCGGACAGCTGCAATATTAGAAACGGAACAAGACAGGGATGCCCTCTTTCCCCACTGATATTCATACTCACCATTGAACCCCTGGCACAGACCCTGCGGCAAAACGAGAGATTGCAGGGAGTGAGAGTGGCCGACTCCTCATCTCATCTCCCTACATGCTGATGACATCATACTATCTCTAACTCATCCAGAAACATCTTTACCAGCGGCCATCGCAATTCTTAAACAATATGGAGTCCTTTCCTTCTACAAAATTAATGAGACAAAAACACAAATACTTCCTCTAAACATCTCCACACCACTTCTGGAGCTTCTGCAGAAGAACTTCCCTTATGACTGGAGATCAACGGAGTTGGATTATCTAGGGATCAAGATCACTCCCTCAATTTCCCAGGTGTCCAGAGCCAACTACATACCTCGATTGTTTGGTTTAGAAAAGGAATTTCAGGCTTACACGAAACACAGCCTGTCATGGCTAGGTAGAATTTCTGCATTCCAAATGATGCTGCTTCCAAAACTCCTATACTTATTTAGAACTATTCCTGTAGCACCTCCTCTCGTATTCCTTCAAAAGATCAACGCCACACTCAACAAGCTTGTCTGGAATTCTAAGAAACCAAGACTTCCGTCCTCTATCCTATACAGGAAGTGGGACGCAGGAGGCTTGGGAGTACCAAATATTTTCGACTACTTGGCCTCTCATCTTTCTACTTTGAAGGACTGGTGGCATAACAACCCCTACAAATCCTGGATACATATTGAGTCCCATATGATACCACAGCATAACCTCAAATCTTGGCTCCTCTATTCCCTTTGGACTGAGATGACACCCTCTCTCCTGTCCCCAATTCTACAGCACCTCACGGATATATGGCACCATACCCACCATGCGACAGGAAAGAAGCAGACATTTAATATCAAGCGGGCTCCGATTGAATTCCTGGAACAAGCGATCATGGACTTGGACTTGTCTCAATGGAGAGCATGCGGTGTTACCTCTGTCTCCCAGATATGGAATGCAGACTCGATAGTCTCATTTCAATTTCTTCAATCTACCTTCTCATTACCCTCTCAATGCCTTTTTTCTTACCTGAGAATTAAACATTTTCTCTCCTCCAATCACAACAAACAAGTGACCTACAATAAATCTCTATTGGATCTCCTCAAGACTCCTAATCCTTCTACCAAAATCCTCAGCTCAATCTACAACACCACGGGCTCTAAAGATCATCTGATTAAATCCACTCCACTGCTTAGTTGGGAAGCTCACCTCCATCAAACATTTTCGAGCAAGCAATGGCAGAAAGCGTTGGCCTTTACTAAGAAGACCTTCAGATGCGTGACCCATTATGAAACTACTACCAAAATTCTCCTTCACTGGTACTATACTCCGGAGCGACTTCATAGAATGTACCCGCAGACCTCGAGTTCCTGCTGGAGGGGATGTGGACATGTCCTCATGTGAGGCCATACTGGCAAGACGTCTTCCGATGGATATTGTCCTTGGTTGGATACTCTATTCCTCTCTCCCCAGCCTTAGCTTTATTGTTCCTGCAGATTGATTCCTTCCCGACAGCTCACAGAGTGATGATAGGCCATACATTACTCAGCATCACTGGCTCTCATACGAAACTGGAAATCACCTACTATTCCGTCCAGGAGGGATTTGGTGAATATAGTGGAGCAGACTTAAAAATTCGAAAAGATCCTTGCCCATGGAGTCTTTGGCGACAGCATGTTTCAAAAGAACTGGCTCCCATGGACATTAAAAGCCCACAACCAACTGCTGTAAAACTGTCCTTATCTTTTTCAGCCTATCACTTGCCTCTGTAGTATCACACCAATATTACTATTTCTAACGTTTTTATTACCCTAGGTTGCCGTGCATTTGCTTTACTTCTTTTATATTGGTCAAGGGACTTTGTTTCTTCTAGGTAATAGCGGACATTTCTTTACTTGCTGTTCCATTGATCATTATGCATCCATCGTAACCTATATCTCTCGACCTGGTTATATGCAATTATCTTTCTTGTGTGTTATACATTCTTTAAAAATTCTAATAAAACTGATTGAAACTAAAAGTTAAAAGGGTTGTCCATTTTTGCCTGGACAACCCCTTTAATGTTGGTGAGCCACAGTGCGACCCCTAGTGTGCTGTGTCCACAACTTCCAGTTACAAAAATGCTGAGCAGTGTTTGACTCAAAGTTGCAGTCATGGGTTTTTATAGTTTATTGTCTCTTCTGTGCCTTTCTATAGTTCTCCTCAGGCAGCAGAGAGGCTAGGTTCTGACTTGCCCCTCAGCTTCCTCTACATTATCTGCCCCTCTGGCTCCCCATGGCAGAAAGATAAAGCAGAAATGTGGCTGTTGTGGTTTGCATTGGCTGATCAACTCAGGCAGAGGTCTCTGGTAGAATCCACAGCAAGATCGAGCAGGGCGCTTATTTTTTTCATTATTCTGCTTCGATTTCCAACTGCCATTGAAAACAAAGGGAGAATCAGTGAAGATATGTGAACATACCCTAAGTCTCCTACTCATGGCTGTTGACTCATTGTTATTTATTATTAGTGTGAATTTCTCTATAAATCGACATTGTCCCCTAAGTTAGTTCTGCTTTTATGTAAAAAGTTATTCATGTTTAAGCTAGATATGGGAAAACTGATTCGTTGCGAGCTGAATATTCCTAATAGTTTGTTTACCAAAACCAAATACTTTGCAATTTGTCTTGGGCAAACCAAAATAGTGACATGCATTTTGCAGTGCAAATACAGAGGAGATACGTGTGTGTGCCGTCCTGACATCACATTGACAGGCTCTCAGCTGATATTCAGTGGTAGGTAGACACCTTACAGAGCTGATGTCACAGGCAGAATAAAAGATGCTGTTGGCAGGAAGACCAGCCATTTTAGAGATAGTGAAGCTAGGGGATAGAGTGAGTGAGGGAGAATATCTGCAGTGCGGTGCCTAAGACTGCTGTAGCAGTACAGACAATGGACAGTTAACCCTTTCATTGCCAATAAACTAATTTTATCTGTTTTGCAATACAGAGGTTTGATCTGTCCACAAAGTGCCTAAGGCTGGGATTGCAGCATTTACTCACTGTTCAGGTATTCCATCCCCCATTCTGCTTGAAAAAAGGCAGGGAAGAAAAAGTCCTGTAAGCAGTTTTCAGGAGGAAAGCCGGCGGACCCTAATATAGTCTATGGGGTCCGCGGGTAACCGCTTTTAAGCGGATTGGGTTTCCCTTTTTGGGTCCCCAAGCAGACCCGAAGAATGGAAACCTGAGCGCAGGTGTGAACCTAGGGTTACTTTGTTTTACTGACAGTAAGTCAGTCCTGTTAGTGAAAATTCTTTTGTTAATGGTTTTTTTGGGCAGGAGTTTATTTTTTTTTTTGTTAAATACATACAAACTGCCATTCGCCTGTGCTAATCTGAAAAATCTCCATTTCTAGAGGGTTTTTTTTGGGGGGGGGTACCCAATATACATACAAACTGCCATTCTAATGGCAAAATACTGCCTCAGCCTATGCTAATCGGAAAAACACAAACTGCTGTTGTAACAGCTATTTTCTTAAAATATCTTTTGTAAAAAAAAAACAAAAAAGGGAGTCTATCACCTATGCTATCCGTTTTACACTACTGCCACAGTAATGTAGGAGTTCAAAATACAAGTCCAGGCATACCTTTTATATGGAGATTATCCTGCCAGGTTTCTCATAATAAGCGTTTTTATAATTATGCAAATGAAGCTCCGGGAGAACAGGGGCCGTTCACTTTCCTCCTGGAGCACAGCCGTGTCATTGCCAAGTACACTGGAGTCCGTCCCCCTTACCATCTTCAGAGCTGCGCCATCCACAGCTCTTCATGTAGCTGAGCACTGAAATCTCACGCTCCTGTATTTTGCACATGCTTGTAAGTGGCACGAAATACAGGACCGCGAAAAGCATACTGACCCATAAATGTCTGTTGGCCCGTGTACATGACGGTGTATTACACAGATCAGTCCGGGCCACAACACTCAGGACAGGTCCTTATTCTGACTGGTTTGAATGAATACTTCAAAACAAAAATAAAAACAACAACGCCGAGCGGCACATAGCGTGATATTGCTTAAAAATAGGTTGTACATAGATAATTGTGTTGAGAACAGGAGGTAGTCAAATGATTGGAGAAACAACAAGGAACATCCACTGAAAGTATGGTAGAAAGCCACTAAGTAGCACAAAAGCACTGGTCTATATTATAGTGAGTGTTCAACTGGCTGGGTCTGATGGTAAACAGTACCCCTTCAATTGGTGATCTCACAACCAGGATAGTTAGATATTATGGATGTTAATATAGGTGGGTTCTCACCTTTTCAAGTTGTGCTGGCCCACAACTAACACAGTGGATGGATCCAGAGTTCCTCAAAAGGCATGCTACCACGTAGCAAAATGCAGCAAAAAAAAAAAAAAAATCATGTGTTTTTCTGCAACATTTGTCACTGCATTTTCGTAGACTTTCCTCCGCAGACTTTCTGCCGCTAAGCAGTGGATTTTTTTTTCTGCAATGTGTGGATGGGATTAGCCAATATACCATTCACTTTGCAGGTAATGTAAAATGCAGTGTTTTTTGCCACAGCGTTTTTTACAACAAGGGGCTTCAGCCTTACAATGGCAGCAGTGATTGATTTGTGTACTATTGTGCAAGATTCCAACCCAAAACCTTGCACTCAATTTCTTTGTAAATCTCTAGGAGCTATAACAGAAGAACAGCATGGAGTTCTAAAGGCAAATTAGCACTGAGAAAACTGGAGTGGTGTGCCATCTCAAATTCCTCTTCCAGAACTAGCCATTTGGAACGTGTGGCTGAAGCCGAGCCTCAACATTTCACCATGGGGTTGCATGTTGATTAGCCTCATATACAATAGGGCTAATCTGGTGTGTGTCTTGTGCTACTGTTTTCACGGTGATCCTGTGATCAGCACACTGAAAAAAGATGTCTGCCATTGAAAACAGGAAGAAATTATAGCTGATTTTGAAGTAAAATCCAGAATTTTATGTTCTATATTTTATTTACAAAGGTAGCAGTCACACTCGTGCCGGGTGCTTCAGGAGCCATCCACATGAGACGACACCAATATTATATTATTCATACATAATATCCCACATATGTTGTATGGAACTTGCTTTTCTTACATAATATTTACAATGACAAATACTTGATTTTACATTAAAAGGGTTGTTCATTTATCCATGTATTATGATACATTCTCTAATTAATTAATTAATTTGATTAATTCGCCCTTAGGCTAGTTGCAGATGACCATGGGTATTTTACAGTCAGCAAAATAGTAATTAGTCTTTAGTTTTTGCGGACAGAGTGTGTTCAGTGTGTGTTCAGTGGTTCTTCAGCATCAGTGAAGTAGGTCCTCAAAAACGGACAGTGTGTCTTCAGTGTGCCATCAGTGTGTGATCCTAGTTTGCGGATCCACCATAAAAATACACAGGTGACATCGTTATATCCCTAGCTTGTCTGCGAAAATGGATGGCACAGTGATGACACACGGAGTACATCTGTGTGCCGTCCTAGGTTTTTAGTCTCCCATAGCCTTCTATGGGCGAGTCCGTTCCACAAAAACTGAACAGAATAGGACATGTTCTATCTGACGCGGTGCGTAATCAAGGCTCGCACACTGATCAGTGAAAAATATGGTCGTTTGCAAGTACCCATAGAAATTAATGGGTCAGTGTGCAATCCGCGAAAAACTAGGATAGCACACGGATCTCGCCCACTCAGGAAACCCACTCAGAAGCAGAGCGAGTACCGTACCATAACTGCCGAGTCTCTGCTGTATTACACAGTGGAGATCCCGCGGTATTCTCTCGATCACAGTTCTCTCTGATCGCGAGCATTAAATGCTTATAGAACCGCAGACAACCCCCCTCCACGAGACAAATCTCCATTTTTTCGCTGCTTTGCCCCCCCCAAAAAATGTGATCAAAATAATGGACATCCCCATAATGGTATGAATTAAAACATCTGCTGCAAAAAAAGACACTTTACACAGCTCTGTACACAGAATTTGGTGACTAAAAAATTTTTTTTTGCATTTTTCAAAATAAAAAAATCAAGATTCAAATCGAAAATCATCCCAAGGCTTGAAAAAAAAAAACGAGATTTACTTCTTGCCAAAATCGCCCAGCCCTACTGTATATACTAAAACACACAAGGCAGGATTGAGAGATCCTTTTTAACACGTTAAGGACGAAGGATGGTTTCTATGGTAATAGTTGGCAACTTTTTTCATATTTTCCTTCCCCGCCTTCTAAAATTCATAACATTTTTTATTTGTCTGTCAACATGGCTATGTGAGAGCTTATTCTTTGTGTGATGAGTTGTACTTTCATTTTGCATCATTTTGTTTAGCTTTTATTAACGTTTTTGGGGGTTCCATAAGAAAAAAAGCACAATTCCATCATTATTTTTTGTATTTTGTTCACTCTGCATTAGAAATGGTAACTGGCAACTTTGTCCGGCGGGTCCTTATGATTATTACACGATACCATATTTATATTGGCTTTATCATGTTTTACCGCTTTTACAAATAAAATGTCACTTTTTGAAAGTGAACTTTTTTGTTGACAGAGATATATAAGGGCTCCTTATTTGCACAAGGAGATACTTTTTTAGATTTTACCTGTCTCACAAGGTGACTTGAATCTGGGATCTCTGATCCCCAGTGCAATGTACTGCAAAATGTATTGTATTGCAGTACATCATCCCACATAGGCTCCCTATGTGTCATAGGTAGCAGCAGTCAGCTCCTGACTACCATGGTAACCCCTTGGACCCTGCAATCTCATCCCAGTGGATCCGATCGGTGATTGCTATTGATCATGGCATCCAAGGAGTTCATTTGCCAGAGTCAGAGTATTTTCTGACTGACAGGTAGTCTCAAGCCTTGGCTGTGTAAAGCAGGGTTCACACTACTGTTGGATTCCGTTATGAAGGTGTCCATTAAAAAAAAACAAAAAACAGACACCTATCATAACAGACATTAACGGACACTAACTGATGTTAATGTGTCTGTTTTTTTAACTGATCCAAATAATGGATCAGTTAAAAAAACGGACACATTAACATCAGTTAGCATCAGTTAGTGTCTGTTTTTTAACACTGTCCATTTTTTTTTTTTTTGTTTCTGCTTTCTGAGCATGCACAGAAAAAAAACGGATATAAAATAACGGACAGTAACTGATGGCTATCAGTTACTGTCCGTTAAAAGTCCATTACCCATAGACTTCAATGTTAAAAAAATAACGGATACTTGCTATCCATCAAGAATCTGTTTTTCCAAACGGAGAAAAAAGTCCTGCATGTAGGATTTTTTGTCTGCAGAAAAAAAACGGACTTCTGACAGATTGGGTGTAAACGAACACAATATAAAAACCCATTGAAACGAATGGAAATTTTAACGGATTTCTGACGGTTCAGCTAGTGTCCGATGCTAAAATCTTGTAACGGACAATAGCAACGGACACTACTGACGGACGCCAACGGTAGTGTGAACGCCCCTTAATACAGCCAAGTGTTGGAAATAATGCTGAAGGTGCAGAGCATGAAAAGGTTAAATGACAACCTCATATCTGCTACAGTCATGTAATACATTATATACAAAATTACCAAAGTAAGATACACTGTCACAGTATGACTTTTATAATGTATGAGTGAATACAAGCATTGAAAGTCTGAGATGGTGCTTTCTTCAAACCAAGTGTAAAAAAAAAAAAAAAAAGTGGGTGTGGGGGGGAAAAAAAAAAAAAAGGGGGGGCGCCCACACACAAAAACACAACAACACCCTCAACACAAAAAAAAAAAAGAGAAAAAAAAAAAAAAAATTTTTTTTTTTTCCCCCCTTCCTTCTTTTTTTTTGGAAGGGAATTTTGTTGTTGTGGGGCTCTTTGGGGGGGGGGTGGGGGTTTTTTCCCCCCCGCAACAGGCTCTGGCGCTGACCTGTGTGTATAATGGGACCTGAAGCCTTCGCTGAAAGGAAGAGTGGGAACATATATGAAATATATCAGTGCCTCCACCCAGGATAGAGCCTCTGTATTACAGGGAGAATCTCTTCCTGGGACTTACCCATGAAGTACAGTTAGTAGCCTTAACAAGGATCACTGTACTAATCTCACAGTCTGAAGAATACATACAGATACCACATAAGGTTATAACAGTAGCTTTATAAGAATCAACAGGGTAATAATACATACATAAAATATACTCGGAACACAGCAATACTACAACAACCAGCAAGTCCTCAACCGTCTTAGGTTATATACCCGGGTATATATATAGATATATAGCAAGAGTCCAGTGCACAATACCTCCAGGCAACAGAAGAGATGCAGGGGCCCCTGTGGATGACTGTGGATCCTCGGATTCTTCCAGGAGATAACAGACAGCCGATCAGGAGATGATGATGATGGTGAGATTCTTCACAGGCAGCAAACAGGGCGACGGTGACGGCAGTAGATGCAGGCCTGACTACCCTAACACTGAGTCCTTAACCTGCCAGCTAAACTACTAGTGCCACCGGGCCTCTAACTAGCTAGTTGGCCTTCGGAAGCCTAACCTATCACTGCCCTGAACTATATATATATATATATGGATCCCTAACTACGGTTACTAGCTAGGTCCTGTGAGTATATAGGGGGTAACACATACCTAACTATATACTGTGAAGTAAAGAGGAACAAGTGGCTCTTAGACTCCCCCAGACATAACATGTCTGTCTCAGCAGCTCTGCTCACATCTCTCCCCCCCAGCAGCTCTGCCTCACATGTCTCTGACTCACTGTATTTACAAAACAAAACTTGCACTGAATGCCTGGGGTCTCTGAAGCCAAACTGCAGGGGCAAACAAGCCAGATACATTATATACTAGTAGAAATGGCAGTTCCCTACATAAGCATAAGGTGTCTTACAGGTCATGCAATACTTCTCTGGAAAAAAAAAGATATGTATATTAGCTGTCTAAACTAAGCGAGGTAATTTGCATTGTAAACGACATGGATGTACCTAACTAAAAATAAAGCTAGCATAAGACATGAAGAATGGTTTATTTTCCTGTGGCCAAGTAGGAGATACAGATAGAAAATTCATTACAATGTTCCAATATTATTTTCATTTCCATTGCAATTATATTATCATGAGCAGGTCAGAGCGCCGATGTTTGCTTGGAAACATGTATTGTGACATTGTATATCGAAATCACAACTAATACACAGCTCATATAATATATATTTTTAATAGGTCTTATTCACATTCAGTAGCAGTAATGCAGTACAGAGGTGTACCAATGTCTCATTAAAAAGAATGTATAAGTAATACAGTGGTATTGTATTAATAATAGTAATGTCTATGGAATTTTTCTATATATAATATCTGTATAAACATCATATTTTGATGGGAGAACCAGTAGAATATAGGGTCCCAACCCGTGATGCATCAGATAAAGAAACTTCAGCACTCCAATAGATATTTAATGGATTTTAATTATCCACAATGATATGCTAACAGAGTGATTTGTGAATGTTTTTGGCCAGGGGCGTAACTTGAGGGGGTGCAGAGGGTGCAGTCGCACCAGGGCCCAGGAGCCTTAGGGGGCCCATAAGCACTGGCATCAGTATTGAGATTGCAGCTTCCTTCTGGCCCATAAGCCAAGGAGACCCACAGATTACCCTAACCACACTAAGGTTGATTAAACTTCTTAGCAGCCATAACCATCACTTTCAAAAATTTGCTGTACGGATGAGGTAGGGGGCCCCAGACAAAAGTTTGCATCGGGGCCCACAAGACTTTAGTTACGCCACTGTTTTTGGCCTATATTGGCCTTCATTAGACTCTCTTGTAGTCGGTGATTATAATTAGGTACAAGGGGATAGTCCTTAGAGGAATTCCAGACAATGTAGTCCAATGTTGGGGTAAGGAACCCCTCAAATTGCTGTTAGTGGTACATATAAAAAAGGTTAGTTGTAAACTCTTATAATACATTTTTCTGTATATTTATTAGTTCATGCAGTGTGCAGGTATATAAATGCTATATTGAGTGACAATTTATATAAGAAAGGAATATAGATACAATGTCTTGTAGTATGCTTACTTACATAGAGATAAATGAGCAGCATGCAGGTATATAAATGCTAGAATAAGTGGCAGTATTTATATGGTAGAGGATACTCAGTGCCTGCTCTAAAAGCAGTGCTCCAATATTGTAAAGTACTAAACTCCTCTAGTATAGTAGGAAAGGGCAGTAAATAATGGCAATAAGGTGGTTTGTTACCAGTAGTTAAAGCGCAGTACATTGTAGCAGAATCCCCCGCTAAGTGAGATGTTCTTTTCCTATGTTAACCACTGCTTGACTAATATGAAGAATTTTCTAAATCTGTTTAAAACAGGCAGGATGCAAAATTTACCTGAAACAAATTACACAAATTTCAGTTTCATTAGAAATCCAAATTCTTGAGAAATTCAGGCTGAATATGGTTCGTTACAAACCAGTTTGCCCATTTCTATGCCTCATGACAGCAGGTTAGATGCCAAAAACATGCTGGTAGCTATCCCGCTGTGAACTACAGTAGAAGCATAGTAGATGAGATTAAACAAATTGCATCTAGATACTGCAAATAAGTCAGAGCAAAGAGACCTGCTACAGATTTACATAGATATATAGAGTCAATGTTAAAAAATGGATCCATTTCTATCTGTTTTTTTACATTCTGTGTCTGACATAAAAAAGTGGACAGACAGACTCTGGGTGGCCTTCTGTTTGCATTTGTTCAGCATATCGGAAAAGCAGCTTTTTTTTTTTTTTTTTTTAATCAAGTTTTTTTATTCATTTTTTACAGTTTTGAACAGGACAAATGCAATAACAGTACAGTGTAAAGCAAGTCAAAAATGCAGCTTTTTTTTGTTGCAGATTTTACTGTGGTTTTTTGAGCCAAAGCAGGGAATGGATTGAGTAGAAGGGAGAAGTATAAGTACTTCCAATATATTTCCCATTCCTGTTGACTTTGGCTCAAACAACCACAGCAAAATCTGCATAAAAAGCAGCTTTTCACAACATAGGGTCTTTGCCTTAGGTAGTTTTTAGTATTTACTAAACTTAAAATAAAGCAAAAAAACCTCAAGTTAGCGCCATATTCTGAAACCCTTAACATTTCTTAAAGGGGTTGTCCAGGCAAAAATGGACAACCCTTTTAACTTTTAAATCAGCGGGGGGCAGTGGAAAAAATAAAAAAAATTCATACTCACCTGTCCCCGATGCTCCGGTGTCCTACCGACGTGTTCCAGTTCTTATGCTCAACGGGTCTCTTTCGGAGTTCCGCTGAAGTCGCTGATTGGCCTCAGGAAGAGACCCGTGATGTCACAGGTAGTGACATCGCATTCCGTTTGCTAATTGGCCTCAGCTGGTTGCATTCACAAATCCTTATTTCTAAGTTCTTGATCTTATGATTTATAGGTCACACAGGAGAATTTTAATTTAATTTTTTAGCCTAATAACTAAACTTTTACTAACTATGATAAGTTATGTTTTAACAAAGTAACAAGAGAAAGCAGTGTAATTCTGGTTTCAGTTTTGAAATGGTGGACATCCAGCGCAACCCATTATAGTCAAAGGGGTCTACTGGTGTCCATGTGTAACCTCTAAAACAACGGTCCTCTCATGTTTGGTTCCCCCAGCGGACAAGAAGGACCGAAAGATTGGTGCAGATATGAACCTAGCTATATTCACACAATGGATGTAGTGTTTGTTGGTGTGTGCACCAAGAAAGATCCCAGCTCATAAAACATTTCCATAGGCCCCTCATTTATTCAGTGGAAGTTGGTGTTCTGTTGAGCTGGTATACTAAACGTGGAGGCATCCCATAAAAAAATATGTTCCATGATATAAGTTTTTCAACAGTCGAATTCAGAGACATCTGTTGGAGATACATATATGGAAATCCAACCAATGTATACAATTCTGATACATAATAATAATAGAATTTTGATCTCATAGTGTAAATATAACACTTCAAATATAACACTCCATTATGACAGCTGTCAGTACCTTCTGTATTATCATATAGGCTGACCATGCCTCTTTTCCTAGCGTCAAAACTGTGGGCGGGATCAAAACATTTTATTGGTGTGACATGGTGGAGAAGGGGCATGGCCTTGTGTGGCTCGGCTCTATAATAAGCCGGGCTGTAGCAGACACGTTGGCTATTAAGTACCAGAACCCACCATCAGGGCTGTGGGAACAGCAGTTTTTACTGCCTTTATGTGGACTTTTTGGGTCATTGTTTTTCTCCTGCAATCTAATAGATTCCTGATGATCTAGAATATTGCCTAGTGAAACGCATAGAGTCGCTACTATCTGAGTTATGAATCATTGTTACCTGAGCTATTACTATCTAATAGAAGCTCAATGCCTGCAGCTAAATCAGGGACTTAGGTGTTATATTTGCTGAGACATGGCCATTGAATGGAGCTTATGTTACTGGCTTACCTACACACATGGACAAAATTGTTGGTACCCCTCGTTTAATGAAAGAGCCCACAATGGTCACAGAAATAACTTGAATCTGACAAAAGTAATATATAAAAATTCTATGAAAATTAACAAATGAAAGTCAGAAATTGCTTTTCAACCAGGCTTCAACAGAATTTTAAAAAAAAGAAAACTCATGAAACAGGCCTGGACAGAAATGATGGTTCCCTTAACTTAATATTTTGTTGCACAACCTTTTGAGGCAATCACTGCAATCAAACGATTCCTGTAACTGTCAATAAGACTTCTGCACCTCTCAGCAGGTATTTTGGCCCACTCCTCATGAGCAAACTGCTCCAGTTGTCTCGGGTTTGAAGGGTGCCTTTTCCAGACGGCAGGTTTCAGCTCCTTCCAAAGATGCTCAATAGGATTTAGGTCAGGGCTCATAGAAGGCCACTTCAGAATAGTCCAATGTTTTCCTCTTAGCCATTCTTGGGTGTTTTTAGCTGTGTGTTTTGGGTCATTATCCTGTTGCGAGACCCATGACCTGCGATTGAGACCAAGCTTTCTGACGCTGGGCAGCACATTTCTCTCTAGAATCCCTTGTTAGTCTTGAGATTTCATTGTACCCTGCACAGATTCAAAACACCCTGTGCCAGATGCAGCCCCAGAACATAAGAGCCTCCTCCATGTTTCACAGTATGGACAGTGTTCTTTTCAAGATATGCTTCATTTTTCTGTCTGTGAACATAGAGCTTATGTGCCTTGCCAAAAATTTCGACTTTTGTCTAATTTGTACATAGGATATACTCCCAGAAGCTTTGTGGTTTGTCAACATGTAGTTGTCAACAAATCATAAATCAAAAGCCAGACTGGAATTTGCCAAACTACATTGTGGGTTTTTCTTTCATTAAACGAGGGGTACCAACAATTTTGTCCACGTGTGTAGGTACCTGAGTGGTGCGGTGGCTTAGAGCTAGTGCTTCACATATCTTTGCTGCTGAATATAATTCTATTTGCAGTTTGCTCTGACACAAGGGTGCTATATTTGCTGGGGAAGATATATCTGGGAGATCCAGTGCCTCCAGCTGCCCTGGGTATCTGAGCACTGCCTCGATCTATTTGTATTGTGCCCATGGGAGTCTGCCAGAAATAGAGGACTCTGGCACTAAGAGTGAGACTGAGATCCCTAGATTAAAACATAAGGAGGGCAACATCACATTCACACTTAGTCTGTTTAGGCTGACTTATATTTAGTGGATTGCCCATATTATCTGCTTAACAAAAGGATTTCATGAGTCTATCTCTATATGTTTGTAGATGAGCAGCATGTGAGACGCCCCTGCCTCAGATGTCCCACACTTGTATTTTATATACTGGGGTGTTCATATCAGTAAACTGGACCTGACTATTTTACATCATTGTAGTCATTGGTCTTTGTAGATTGGCTGGTCATGACCTCTCATGATTACACCCCTTCATCTTTGTATTCACTCCGTTTGTCCCCTTTATTATGTTCTAATGTGGTATCCCAGAGGATGCAGGTGTTATAGTAGGACCTAATAGGGGTAATAGTCCCTCTGGTAGCTGAGCTATTGGAATGATTATGGTAGCTGTAGTGGTGGTCCACACTGTGGGCACCTCTCGTGGACACACAGCAAGTCAATTTTCAAAAGTAGAATAGCAAGAGACACAGTCCTTTGTTAGCCAAAAGTTTTACTGAGGAGCATTTCCATAAAGTGCAGCCATATCTTACAGCAATACAGTCTCTCATGTACAATACAGCGGGGTGCATGTGGGAAGGATTCCCTTGCAAACTGACTGGTAAGAGCTGAGGCTGACACACAGCTTTCCTCAGGTTTTGTAGTCTAGAGTGTTGAGGAAACACAGTCCAGATTATAGCTACAGAAAAGGGATCTTCGGTTGGCTCCCGGCGGGTGACCAATTTGGGATAAATGTAGTTACTCACGGTTACTGGGCCGTGGTATCCGGTAGTTGGACACAGACCTAAGAGACACGTGGCCTGGAAACCACGGAGCACTGGACTTGACCGGAGGCCTACTTTAAGGTCCAGGAATGCAGAAAGGCTCCTTTATAGCTCCTCCTTTCTGTCAGGATTCACTCCTACTTGGAGGCAATAGAAGTGTGCTTGATATCCTCTCTGTATGGACTGGAGAAAGGTCCTAGGAGAATCCGTAGCTCACATGGGCTGTGAGATTCACCATGCAGCTCCTAGGTTTGGCCGGAGTAATCTGAAAATCCTGCTTGGTGTTGGCCTAGCAGGAGGTGAAGTTACCTCACACACTACACTCTCCAGAACATGGCTGGACTGGTTTTCTGTCCCCTGCTAAGAGGAAGGCTGGGCTAAAGTTTCCACCCACAGCTTGCTAGAAGCTTCGGTGCAGAAGCTCGTTCTGTGTATGGAGTGATTGGGATCCTACCATTACATGCACATACATACAGTGAACCATAGGCAGGGGCGTAACTATCGGGGTAGCAGTGGTAGCAGCTGCCACAGGGCCCGGGACATTAGGGGGCCCCACGGGCCCCCGATGCTTTCTATTTTTAATAGGCTGTTACCTGCTGGAGTAACCCCAGCAGGTAATGGGCCCTATATACTTACCGATCCCCGGGGTCCCGCTCACGGCCACCTGCGCTTCCAATTCTGTGGAGGCGGCTGTGAGCAGGATCGGGGATTGGTATGTGAGGCCATGGCCGAACCCCACAATCTCTGCTATCATTATACTCCGGCGTCTTTTCAGACCCCGGAGTATAATAATCGGAGGCCCAGGGGAGGTGAGGGAACATAAAAAACACTGTACTTACCTCTCCTGCGCTTCTCCAGGCTTCGGGCCTGTTTGGTGACGTCCCCGATGTCATTTTGCATCGCGACGCCTTGCCTGCATCACGACACGCCGGCCTGGTCCAATGGTGAAGGCGGCCGATGCAGCAGGGAGTGGACTGGAGCGAGGATCAGGTAAGCAACGTTGTTTTTTTATGTTTGTATCCTCCCCTGGGTCTCCGATCATTATACTCTGGGGTCTGAAAAGACCCCAGAGTATAATAATTGTTCATGGGTGGTCCACAATGGGACATATAATAGTGTGTGCAGGGGCCACTATGGGGCAAAATACTCAGTGCAGGGTCCACTATGGGGAATAATAGTGTGTGCAGGGGTCACTATGGGATATAATACTGTGTGCAGGGGCCACTATGGGACATGATACTGTGTGCAGGGCCACTATGGGACATGAAACTGTGTGCAGGGCCCACTATGGGACATGAAACTGTGTGCAGGGCCCACTATGGGACATGATACTGTGTGCAGGGCCCACTATGGGACATGATACTGTGTGCAGGGCCCACTATGGGACATGATACTGTGTGCAGGGCCCACTATGGGACATGGCACTGTGTGCAGGGCCCACTATGGGGCATGGCACTGTGTGCAGGGCCCACTATGGGGCATGGCACTGTGTGCAGGGGCCACTATGGGGCATGGCACTGTGTGCAGGGGCCACTATGGGGCATGGCACTGTGCAGGGGCCACTATGGGGCATGGCACTGTGTGCAGGGGCCACTATGGGGCATGGCACTGTGTGCAGGGGCCACTATGGGGCATGGCACTGTGTGCAGGGGCCACTATGGGGCATGGCACTGTGTGCAGGGGCCACTATGGGGCATGGCACTGTGTGCAGGGGCCACTATGGGGCATGGCACTGTGTGCAGGGGCCACTATGGGGCATGGCACTGTGTGCAGGGGCCACTATGGGGCATGGCACTGTGTGCAGGGGTCACTATGGGGCATGGCACTGTGTGCAGGGGCCACGGCACTGTGTGCAGGGGCCACGGCACTGTGTGCAGGGGCCACGGCACTGTGTGCAGGGGGCACGGCACTGTGTGCAGGGGCCACTATGGGGCATGGCACTGTGTGCAGGGGCCACTATGGGGCATGGCACTGTGTGCAGGGGCCACTATGGGGCATGGCACTGTGTGCAGGGGCCACTATGGGGCATGGCACTGTGTGCAGGGGCCACTATGGCACATAATAGTTGGAGGGGGTGGTCCGGGGGGGCGATTGGGGGCAGCGGTTCGGGGGGGGGGGCATGTCAAATGTTCGCCTTGGGGCCCAGCCATTCCTAGTTAAGCCACTGACCATAGGTGTCAGCAAAGTAGCACTGTACAGTCATGGCCAAAAGTTTTGAGAATGACACAAATATTATATTTTCACATGATCTGCTGCCCTCTGGTTTTTATGTGTGTTTGTCAGATGTTTTTATCACATACAGAAATATAATTGCATTCATATTATGAGTAACAGAAGCTTATATTGACAGTTAGAATGAGTTAATGCAGCAAGTCAATATTTGCAGTGTTGACCCTTCTTCTTCAGGACCTCTGCAATTCTCCCTGGCATGCTCTCAATCAACTTCTGGACCAAATCCTGACTGATAGCAGTCCATTCTTGCAGAATCAATGCTTTAATTTTGTCTGAATTTGTTGGTTTTTGTTTGTCCACCCGTCTCTTGATGATTGACCACAAGTTCTCAATGGGATTAAGATCTGGGGAGTTTCCAGGCCATGGACCCAAAATCTCTGTTTTGTTCCCTGAGCCATTTAGTTATCACCTTTGCTTTATGACAAGGTGCTCCATCATGCTGGAAAAGGCATTGTTGAGCGCCAAACTGCTCTTGGACGGTAGGGAGAAGTTGCTCTTGGAGGACATTCTGGTACCATTCTTTATTCATGGCTGTGTTTTTAGGCAAGACTGTGAGAGAGCCGATTCCCTTGGCTGAGAAGCAACCCCACACATGAATGGTTTCAGGATGCTTTACAGTTGGCATGAGACAAGACTGGTGGTAGCGCTCACCTCTTCTTCTCCGAATAAGCTGTTTTCCAGATGTTCCAAACAATCGAAAAGGGGATTCATCAGAGAAAATGACTTTACCCCAGTCCTCAGCAGTCCACTCCCTGTACCTTTTGCAGAATATCAGTCTGTCCCTGATGTTTTTTCTGGAGAGAAGTGGCTTCTTTGCTGCCCTCCTTGAGACCAGGCCTTGCTCCAAGAGTCTCCGCCTCACAGTGCGTGCAGATGCACTCACACCTGCCTGCTGCCATTCCTCAGCAAGCTCTGCACTGCTGGTAGCCCGATCCCGCAGCTGAAACACTTTTAAGAGACGGTCCTGCCGCTTGCTGGTCTTTCTTGGGCGCCCTGGAGCCTTTTTGGCACCAATGGAACCTCTCTCCTTGAAGTTCTTGATGATGCGATAGATTGTTGACTGAGGTGCAATCTTTCTAGCTGCAATACTCTTCCCAGTTAGGCCATTTTTGTGCAGTGCAATGATGACTGCACGTGTTTCTTTAGAGATAGCCATGGTTAACAGAAGAGAAACAATGATGGCAAGCACCAGCCTCCTTTTAAAGTGTCCAGTGGTGTCATTCTTACTTAATCATGACAGATTGATCTCCAGCCCTGTCCTCATCAACACCCACACCTGTGTTAATGGAGCAATCACTGAAACGATGTTAGGTGGTCCTTTTAAGGCAGGGCTGCAATGATGTTGAAATGTGTTTTGGGGGATAAAGTTCATTTTCTAGGCAAATATTGACTTTGCAAGTAATTGCTGTTAAGCTGATCACTCTTTATAACATTCTGGAGTGTATGCAAATTGCCATTAGAAAAACTGAAGCAGTAGACTTTGTAAAAATTAATATTTGTATCATTCTCAAAACTTTTGGCCATGACTGTACATGGCAATGAACACAGGAAATGCAGATTATACAACATACATACAGTAGTGATACCCAGTATTGGTACATTGTGAGAAACCCTCTGCCATACGACAACTACTCCTATCATGGCAGGAAGGCGTGTACTGGGACACTAGACTAATAATAAAGGTTATGTTTTATTTTTATCTGTATTTTTTGAGGAAATCCTCTTCTGTGATCTGTTTTTACTCTGTAGGATCCTGGTTGCACCATCTGTGATTTCTTACATAAACCTAACTCTCCACAGGACAGGTGATAACTGTATGATCTCTGGGGTCACTGAGGATAACAACCCTGAACCAGAAATTCGGGGCTATTATTGACCATAAGCACTCTTTGGAACCCTTGCCCCAAATAATAGCCCTGTGTAATAGCGCTGTTAATCACCCAATGAATGAGCGTTTGTTCATTCATTAGGTCATTGCTTGGTTTCAGTGGAACATAAAAAACATTTTTTGCCAGCAGCTCATCGCCACATCGCCCTGTGTGTTGCCAGCATACAATGAAAGTAGATGTTTTAGCGATTGTTCCTCTTACACGTGCTCTACATTGACCTACATAATAGGGCGGGGCAGAACGAGTGCTGATCGGTGAGTTTGTTGCTGCTCACAATTGATTTAAAAAAAAATCTGTCTATCGAATACTGACTGCCTGCAAACTGCCCATGATCTGTATGCTAATGAGACACCTAGGAGAATTGTTGGTAAGAGGTTAGGAGTCTAGGGTATACAGGGCAATGCACAGGCCGGTCACCATCTGGGGGGTGCAGAGATAAGAATTACATTGTTGGAATCTGTCTCTGCAGCTATCCACACATTATAGCAGTTAATTGCCTTCACCATGGCCACAGATCTCTTTAACTCATTCCCATATTGTGTTTTATAGAGTTAGAAATGTGTGTGAACTAGTTTTTAAAGTTTAATGGTTTAAAGTTACGGTATGTTTTTACTCCTCTGGCATTAAAATATTATTTGCACACTGTAACTGGTCTCAGTGAGTTGATTTTTTATTACCATGGATTACACAGTTATGAAATCTTTATGATATACACCCAACTGCAGTTGGAGGTTAATATGAGTGATTCAGGGCTGGGTCTTGTTGTCTCACCCATTTTAGCCAGGGTGCCACTGTTTGGTGCTATCTAATTGTAGCACACCCGTGGGTGGGCCTTGATTTGATTATGGGCTGTAACCCCTGCCTAGAGCCTTGGTGACACCCCAAATATTCCCCAACTTTCTGACACAATTTTCCTTTGTCAGCAGAAAACATTTATTGGAACAGGTTAGTAGAATTTCCTTAAAATAAGTTATAAAGTATATAAGTAGAAATATAAAATGACAGAATATCAAATGATTGGCTAAATAACCATCAGTAATGACATTAAGGTAATGTTGTTAGTTCACATGCATGCATCTAATCACACAATAACTCCACTTCTATGGTCCAACTGGTTCAAAATGCCCTCAGAAGCTTGTGTCTGAGGTGAGGGAAAAAACCGGTTTAAGGAGAACAAAATGTGTCCATAGTCCTCTAGTACCAAAACAAAGAGTCCGATATATCCACAACTGTGCAGCTCCCAAATGAATCCCAAATAACCATGCAGAGGTGCGGATGAGCTTTAGGTGTAGTCTCTCTCCTTACAGGCAGGTGGGGGAACCTCAGGCTGCTGGCTCTCACTTGTTCCCCTTACTGTTACAGATACACTTCACATCCCTGGCATTTATCTCTGTATTTCACTCCAATCTGCAGAATTATAATTGAAAACTGGGGCTGCATCTGGTGTGGCTCCTGCATGCATGTGCCACTGCTTTTTTCCTTCAGTTGAAATGGCTGACTGCATTACAATTCCAACATGTGTCTTTAGTGAAATGGTGGCAGCCTCACACCGTGCTGTCTCTCATCCAGCTATCTAGTAATGTCCATAAACTGTAACTTGTACTCACGGCCCGGGCACGTGTCTGCTAACAGGCAGGTTCTTTACAGGTCCTTTCTGAGGTGATCCACAAAATGTCCTCTAGATCAAGAAAAACAACCACCCACTCTCTTCACTTCCTCTCTTCTCTCCTCCCCCAACCACGATCCAACGGGAGTGAGGTCCTGTAGTTTTTACACTGTCTCTCCACTGAATAGCTCTGAGTGTAATCTGATCCCAAAGCAGTCTGAACTAAAACATCTCCCAGTGGCCGCACATTTCTCCGGAGAAAACCACTCTATTGAAGATTTGCGGGTTGTGGTTTTAATGGGACATTTTAAGACACAGGAGAAAAGGAAAGAAATAGAGTACAAATTTATGCAAAAATTTCAAACTCTGCAATTAGGACTTAATATTCATGCCAGCTTCATGTCACACTGTTTGAACCATGAACTGAACTCAATATTCATGCCAGCTTCAAATCACACTATGTATGAACTGTGAGGGACACAAATCACCTCCTGATAGCAAACAGATAACAGCAAGAATTACTGATCCCTCCGTCACGCACCACAAGTTTCCAGACTGTTTTTTTGACCTGTTGTAAATAACTTCTCTACTTAGATTACAATTTTTTTTAAAGACTCTAAAATGCTTTGAAAACCATGTGTATAAAAATCTGTTAATTTTCAGTTCTTGTATCACACCATGTCTGATGAAGGGAGCGAGTACTCCTGAAAGCTTATTTATAAATATACTCAGTTAGCCTCTAAAAGGTATCGCCTGATTTCTTCACTCTTCCACTAAAACAACATTAACTGTTTACTTGCTGAAGAATGTCACTAGCAGAGGGACTCTACATTCTCCCCCCACTTAAAGTCTTGAGTCCTCTCAAGATGAGAAAGCAAAAAAAAAACATGGGTGAACATCCAATGTAAAACTATTAATATACCATCAAATGAGCATTAGCATTATATGCAAGAGGAACATCCCACCAAGGTACATTACCACACTTTTCCTGGGGCGGGGGTGTCACCAAGTGAACTAATGATTAAGGGAGAATGGGCGAAGGTCAGTCGATAAGTAGTCCTAATAGGCTCTTGAGTACTATGACCCAGGGAATCATAGGTAAGTCTCTGTGGAGGTCTAATGGTTCTTGAAGGTCTTGTTTCAGCACTTGGAACAGAGGAGCTTGACTCATGACCTGGCCCAGACACATCTTGTTCCTTTTCTTGACATGTGTCTTGCACAACTTCATTTCCCTTATCCTCATGACTAGGAAGAGTTGCTTCAGCAGAATTTTGAAGGTCTTCATCAGGAGAACCGGTGCCATCTCCACTGTCACTTGGCAAGGAATCATCTGCATCTGGGGCAGACTGATCATTCAGCTCCTTTTGAATTTGTTGGGGAATGAATTCTGGAGCATTGATATTCAAATTAATGTCTAGTGGAGGATCCACATTCCAGTCATAGAAAAACTCATCCAGCTCCCACTCATCCTCACTTATATCTGTGTCTTTTATTGGGGCAATATCTTCCTGAGTTAGAAGTAAAGGTTCCCTTCGCCTGAGTCTCCTAGACCGCCTAGAGTTGGGTTTACGCTGAGCCATTCTAGGTTCTGGAGTTATGATCCTCGCAGATTCTGTCAAAGGCATAAGATTATTTCGATGCCATGACTTTATGGGTCCATCCTTCCCTTCTGGTCGAATTTGATACACTGGGATGTTGGACAACTGCGAGCAGATGATGTAGATTTGTGAACCCCAATGATCTGCCAGTTTGTTCTTTCCATGAAGGCCCAGATTTCTTAGAAGAACTCTCTCCTGGTTGTAAGTCATGGACCTTCACCTTTTTGTCATACCGAGCTTTATTTTGATGGTGACGTCGCCCAGCAGCAGCTTCAGCCTGTTCATAGGCCTGTTTCAAGTTTTCCTTTAATCTTTTTACATAGCTCGCATGTGACTGCACTGATGTGTCATCGGCAGTAACACCGAACACCAAATCAACTGGAAGTCGAGCCTCTCTTCCAAACATGAGGAAGTATGGAGAGAATCCTGTAGCATCACTTCTGGTACTGTTGTATGCATGGACGACAGTAGCTACATGCCGGCTCCAATGGACTTTCTTCTCAGCCGACAGTGTGCCTAACATGTCCAACAGGGTTCTGTTAAAGCGCTCTGGCTGAGGATCCCCTTGTGGGTGATATGGGGTTGTACGACTCTTTTGTACCCCCAGCAATGTGAGTAGCTCATGAATCAAATTGCTTTCAAAATCACGCCCTTGATCCAAATGTATCCTCCTCGGAAGGCCATAGTGCACAAAGAACTTTTCAACAAGTATCTTCGCCACTGTGATGGCTTTTTGGTCACATGTAGGGAAAGCCTGAGCGTATCTTGTATAGTGGTCAGTCACCACTAAGACATTGCTGACTCCGCCTTCATCTGGTTCAATGCATAAGAAGTCTATACAAACAAGGTCCAGCGGCCCTTGACTTTCCATTTTCCCTAGGGGATCGGCTCTAGCAGGCAGGGTTTTCCTCTGAATGCAGCGAAGGCAAGACCGGCAGTAATCCTCTACATCTTGCTTCATACATGGCCAGTAGAATCTGTCCCTGACTAGGCTTAAAGTTCGGTCATAACCCAGATGACCATGATCATCATGCAGTGATTGGAGTATTACTTCCTTGTACTTTTGAGGGAGTAGTAGCTGCCATTTCTCACTGTCTAAATGACTTGGGGCTCTTCGGTAAATCAGCCCATGGCGGATTTTCAACCGATCCCATTCTTTGACAAGGAGTCTAGCCAACGGATGATCATCTGTGTGCAGTATATCAGCTTGCCGTTTCTGTAAGGCCTCTACAGCAAGCCGACATAGTGAATCTTCTCCTTGATCTCTCTTCAAATCACTCCGCGTAATAGCAGGAAGAGGTGAAGCTTGCAAAGTAACCAGATTACAGTAGACTTCCGGCACACTCTCCTCATGAAGCCCCAGCTTTCGTGCCCAGCACCCATCTTGAGAACAGCTGACATATTGACACATGGTTCTCACCCCAGGTGCAGGAATTTCCACCCACTCTTCATCAGGGTGCAGATGGCCATGAGGTCTTCGGGACAGTCCATCGGCATCCCCATTTTCCTTTCCTGGGCGGTACTTGAGGCTAAAGTTGTAATTTGACAGGGCAGCCATCCACCGATGTCCTGTAGCATCCAGTTTGGCAGTGGTAAGGATGTAAGTCAAGGGGTTATTGTCAGTTTGAACTTCGAATTCAGCCCCATACAAGTAGTCATGCAATTTGTCAACCACAGCCCATTTTAGAGCCAAGAATTCCAATTTGAGCTGGATAATTCTTCTCCGTGGGAGACAAACTTCTGCTCACAAAAGCCACTGGTCTTAGTTTCTTATCATGTTCTTGATATAACACTCCTCCAAGACCTTCTCGACTTGCATCCACATGTAGTACATATGGCTTGGCAGGGTCAGCGTAGGCTAGCACTGGAGCATGGGTAAGGCAATACTTCAACTGTTCGAAAGCCTGCTCACATTCAGGACTCCAACGGTCTTCAATATACTCCTTTGAATTTCTGGGCCCCTTTGGTTTCCGAAGAGTCGCCTCTTCATCAGCGTCACCAGGTTCCACCTCATTCTGCAGCAGCTGATTGAGCGGTCTTGCTATTTTGGAGAACCCCTTGACAAATCTCCTGTAGTAGCTGCAGAAACCCAGGAAAGAGCGTACTTGAGTGATAGTTCGAGGCCTGGGCCATGATGCCACAGCTTCCAGTTTTGCTGGGTCAGTGGCTATCCCCTCAGCTGAAACCACATGCCCTACATACGTAACAGACGGCTGGAAAAACTTACACTTCTCCAGAGACAGCTTCAATCCTTCTTGCCTAAACCGGTCCAAGACTCTCATCAGCCGGTCGGTGTGTTCTTCCAGTGTTTTCCCAAACACTATTATATCATCCAGATATACAATCACTTCCAGCAGATGCATGTCGCCGACCGTCTTCTCCATGAGTCTCTGGAATGTAGCTGGAGCCCCCATGAGCCCTTGCGGCATCTTGTCAAATTCGAAAAATCCACCTGGGTAGATGAAAGCCATCAACGCCTTGTCTTCAGGGCTCATTGGAATCTGATAGTATCCACTCCTCAGATCCAATACGCTAAACCACTTACTCCCCACCAAACAATTTAAAGCATCTTCAATTAGAGGGGTGGCGTACTGATCAGGAATGGTCCGCTGATTTAAAGTCCGGTAATCAACACACATCCGGATGGTGCCATTCTTCTTGCGCACCACAACTATAGGCGAAGCATAGGGACTTCGGGACTCTCTGATTATCCCGGCTGCTTTAAGTTCTTCCAGATGCTTTCGTAGATCCTCCAAATCACCGAGGGCTACTCTTCGAGGGCATTCTCTGAAAGGTCTATCATCTTTCAATCGTATCTAGTGCTGCGCACTCTTTGCACATCCCATATCCAGCTCGTGTGCGGAGAAACAGTTTTTTTGTGCTTTGAACAACTCTCGAACTTTGTCTATCCACTCTGGTGACATCCGACCTCCTCCTATATCCACCTTATCAATCGGCCTCAACAGCTTCTGGCCTTGCTTCAAGGAGGGCTGTGGTGGGTAAAGGGGTAGCATTGTAAACCTTTCCGAGGCGTACAGAGGGCCGCAACACTATTGGAGCACTCCCAGTATTCTTCAACCCCACTAGAAGAGAGTCCCGTGGATGCTTTAATTTGTTCGATGGCCAGACTTCTGGCACTAACTCTACTCCAGGAGGTAAATCTGCTTCAGGATCCATCTCCATCATAAGGTGAGAACTGGTACTGTCACGGTACATTTTAATCTTGGCCCTCAAGCAGGTAACTTTACCGGGCAAAACAATATATTCTTTACTGGCTTGAGTCCACACATGACCGATATCTTCCTTCTGGTATCTTTCTTGAGACTTTAGCAGGGCAAACATTGGCCTCAACACTGGGTGCACTGCCTCTGGCTCTTTCACCAATTTTGGTGTCAGCATTCTTCGCACAAAGTCGGTGTTTGTGCCTATCAGCATGGCTGCTTCCCCACCTTCTCTTGGCCTGGGGCAAACAACAGCCAAAGTTTCGAAGACTTCAGTTGACCCCACCACAGAGGAAGGAAACTCCAACTTGAGAGATACATAACCATCAAAAGGGAACTTTGTGTCGCTGAGGCCCCAGATCTCCAAATTCTCTAACTTGTGAAGAGGGAGATGCTTTAAATGCTTTTGGTAGAAGTCCCTAAAAAGCACTGTTATCTGAGCGCCAGTATCCAACAGGACTTTGCTGTACACTCCTTCAATCCGGACTGAGACTACTGGGGAAGGCCCTGTTAACTTAGGAGGTATTCTTGATCTTGTGTCTGTTGTGCCTGACACAACCTTCTGGGGTCTGGTTTTGGGCTGACTCGTGGTACTTTGAGAAGGGTCATGCATGGCGGACTCTCCTGCACTGATCTCCCGTGTTATGGCTTTAGTTTTGTCTCTCACGCACTTTAGTGGTAGAGGTTGGGTCTCCGTTTTGATTTTAGCTTGAGAGTTGAAGGTGGAATGGTCGACCCTACGTTTGGCTTGATTGGAGTTCCTTCCTTTGGAACGCCCAGCTGACTCCTTCACTGGGGCCCCCCTGAAGTTTCCCAGCTGCTTTCCTGTCGGCACTTCCTTTGAGGTTTCAGAGCTTGGGCATTGTCTCCTAACATGCCCTCTTCCTCCGCACTTGTAACAGATTTATGGCATCCTTTCCCTGCTTTTCCTTCTGGTCGGCAGTACCCGGAAGGACAGTCTCAGTCTTTTTATCCGGTTGTAACTGAGTACCAGCTACTAGGGTCACCAGCTCAGTTAGCATTGACACTTGTTCCCTCAGCTGAGCTAACTCCTCCCCTGCACAACAAGCTTGTGCTGTCTGCACTTTAGCACTGAATGTTCCTGGGACCCTTACACTGACCCCCTCTTCCTCCAACATGGCTTCCTCTTCTCGAACCAACTTGACCAACTGGTTATATCTAAGTGCACCACAGCCCCCTTGGGACCTCAACTTGAGCATAACCGGGTCCAAGGGTAGAGCTCCTCGAAGTAGCTGTCTCACTCTGACACTATCCACCGAATTGACATCCATATCTTTCTTTAGCATTATTTGATGCAATATTTTATCCAGCCGCTGTAATATAAAGAGACAGCTTCTCTCCCTTTTCTTGGTAAGTGTGCTCAAACTGGCACAGAAGTTCAGAAACCCCCTCTGTCCTGCCGAACACATCCTGTAGGGCCTCCAGGTAGTCACGTGCAGTGCACTCTTTCTTACGCAGCTTAAGATTCCTAATAGTATCAGCCGCTACCCTTTTCAAACTTTCCGCTATCCTTTGCCTTTTTAAAGGTTCTGAAACTTCCCATTCATCCAGACCTTGCAGAGCCTGTTCCATCCAGGCCTCAAAGCTTTCTTCTTCAGTTGGGAGAGGCTGAGTCCCTGAGAACATTGGCAGACGTTTGTATCTAGCCGTTGAATGTCCCGACTTAGCACACTTTTCCACTAAATCACCAAGAGCATTCAGAAACTCTGGGCCGATTTAAGGCGGTAGTAGTTGTTTGAGCCGAAGGATGACTTGGAAGCGGTATCTGCTGGTCTTCGGCTGGTACGACTATTTGCACTTTGTATTTTTCAGCTCCTACTTCAAAACTGTTATGCACCACTAAATTAGCGACAGGGCAGTCTAATTCCAATAGGACTCTCATGCTGTTATTGCTCTGGTCTTGATTCAGGCCTCTAATGAAACGACTGCCGGGTAAAGTCTCATCCATTATCTGGTAAATCTGTCGCTGGGTAAGGATAGCAGTGGAGACTAACAGGCCTAAACAGTGACTCTGGTCTAGTTGAAAGCTTCTGCACCACTCTGAAACAGCCAGTGAGTCCAGAGTTGTTTCTGCCATCTTTGCTGTCTCTGGCTTGTTTGAGACACTTTGGGGCGGAGTCACTCACCAGTAGGCAGGCCACAAATTATCCCGGACGAGCCCCCAAAAATGTAGAACACCCGTGGGTGGGCTTTGATTTGATTATGGGATGTAACCCCTGCCTAGAGCCTTGGTGACACCCCAAATATTCCCCAACTTTCTGACACGATTATCCTTTGTCAGCAGAAAACATTTATTGGAACAGGTTAGTAGAATTTCCTCAAAAAGTTATAAAGTATATAAGTAGCAATATAAAATGACAGAATATCAAATGATTGGCTGGCTAACCACCAGTAATGACATTAAGGTAATGTTGTTAGTTCACATGCATGCATCTAATCACACAATAACTCCACTTCTATGGTCCAACTGGTTCAAAATACCCTCAGAAGCTTGTGTCTGAGGTGAGGGAAAAACAGGTTTAAGGAGAACAAAATGTGTCCATAGTCCTCTAGTACCAAAACATAGAGTCTGATATATCCACAACTGTGCAGCTCCCAAATGAATCCCAAATAACCATGCAGAGGTGCGGATGAGCTTTAGGTGTAGTCTCTCTCCTTACAGGCAGGTGGGGGAACCTCAGGCTGCTGGCTCTCACTTGTTCCCCTTACTGTTACAGATACACTTCACATCCCTGGCATTTATCTCTGTATTTCACTCCAATCTGCAGAATTATAATTGAAAACTGGGGCTGCATCTGGTGTGGCTCCTGCATGCATGTGCCACTGCTTTTTTCCTTTAGTTGAAATGGCTGACTGCATTACAATTCCAACATGTGTCTTTAGTGAAATGGTGGCAGCCTCACACCGTGCTGTCTCTCATCCAGCTATCTAGTAATGTCCACAAACTGTAACTTGTACTCCCGGCCCGGGCACATGTCTGCTAACAGGCAGGTTCTTTACAGGTCCTTTCTGAGGTGATCCACAAAATGTCCTAGATCAAGAACAACCCACTCTCTTCACTTCCTCTCTTCTCTCCTCCCCCAACTCACTCCCGTTGGATCGTGGGTCCTGTAGTTTTTACACTGTCTCTCCACTGAATAGCTCTGAGTGTCATCTGATCCCAAAGCACAGTCTGAACTAAAACAACATTAACTGTTTACTTGCTGAAGAATGTCACTAGCAGAGGGACTCTACATAATTTTGCATGGGAGTAGCTTTCTTGAATGTCAGTATGAGTGAATCCCTAAGTGGGTGACTTACAGTAACTCAAACACTATTCCAGAACAGTTGCTATCAGTGTGTCCCTGACTAGGGCAGATTGGTATGGAACTGTAATAGATCCGCAGATACCAGTCTGCAAGACCTATGTGCAGACTTTATGATGTGTGATGTCACAGTGGCACCTAATATAAAAGCGGGCGATTGGTGCCATTGGTGTATTTGCCATGACTAAGGCTTTTCTGTATGTTAACAGCGTACAGTTTTGGACCTCGGACACTGGAAACCAGCCTACATATTTTGAAACTGAGCCAGGTACTTCGATAAGCCCTTTCACATACCCCTCCTCTGGGACTGTGGTTGGAAAAACTGTGCATTTGGGACTGTATAAACTCAACAATACTGGTCTACTGGTATTTCTGTCAGTTTGGATATTAAATAAGTTTGCTTGCATCCAGAACTCTTGGGTGACTAACTTCTAGGTCAGTGACAATTTTCATTTCACACTGGCAACATGTGCTAAATTTATAGCTTGGCAAATGTACACTTAAAACAACATGGCATAAATGTATGGCAAGGAGATGGTGTTGGCCTGCTGACACTCTGCTGCAATGCCCAAGTTTGGAGATAACGACTATATTGGGAATTTAACCCCTTAGATTTCACTGACAATAGCAACTTTTGTATCAAAAGGGTTCCTGACATTTTTGGTCCCTGTACTTCCAAAAAAAATCAATAAAAAATGATCAAAAAGTCATATGTACCCAAAAATAGAATCAATAAAAATTACAGCTTATCCTGCTAAAAACAAATCTGTTCTTATTTATTTTATTTATTTGCTCATGTGAAAAAGACAGTATAAACATTAGAATATTTTAAACCTAGAACAAACTGTATCTATGTAAATTACTTTGGTCTCAGTTATTTTTGGTATAAATATCCCCCAAGGTCACATCCTATTATACATCCGTTTATTCACTGTCCATATTCATTCTCTTTTGGTTTTAAAAAAGATGTGTGGTTCCTGGATCTATTTATATTTTTGGCACTAATTATATTCTAACATGTTAAAGGGGTTGTCCGGGAGAAATGGAAATCCCTACACTACTCTAAACACCCTCCCCCCTCCTACTTTCTAAATAACATAATTAATCAAAAATGTATATTTGCCCTTATTCCTGACATTTGCTGGTTATCCAGTAACGATCAGTTTCCCCGTTTCTGGAAACGGAACATCGCTACTACTCTTCTCCCGCCCCCCCTTCCCCCTCCACTCCATCATATTTACCTTCCAGGCTTCTTTCTGCAGGATGGCTCCTCCCTCTTTTCTGACTGCAGGCGCTTGTCCCAGCACTGCTCTGCTGCCGATAGTCCACCTCTACTGCACACCTCCCATGCATGCACAGTAGAGGTGGATTGTCGCTACAGAGCAGTGCTGGGACAAGAACACGCGCCGGCAGTCAGAAAAGGAAGGGCAGGAATAAGACAGGTAAGTATATAATGGGGTCGGGGGTTAAGCTGAGTAGGTAGGGAAGGGCTAGTAGTTGTGTGCAGGATAGCTAGAGAGAAAGGAAGGGGGTGTATGGGTGGAAGGGGGGAGGGAGGTGAGAGGTAGCTAGCATGGAAGTTACATAGCAGGAAGATGAACCATGTAAACAAATGCAGAAGATACCAGGAGCTCCCAGAGACACCCAGAAATCACTCAAAACACAGCTAAAGGTATATGGGTACATTTATTAATCCATTAATAGAACAGACCTTTTTTGAAAAACATATTTTGCCCGGAAAACCCCTTTAAGGCCAAAAAAGATCTTTAAATGGAAATCATGCAGTTGCCATGCCACATTTTTTCTCCATAAAGCTAAGGCCCCACATTGCGGAAACGCAACATTTTTTTGTTGCAGATTTTGCTGTGTTTTTTTTTTAGCTAAAGTCAAGAATGGCTACAAGAGAAATGGGAAATATATAGAAAGTTCTTATACTTCTCATTTCTACTAAATCCTCTCTTGCTTTGGCTCAAAAAACCTCAGCAAAATCTGCAACAAAAAAAGCTGCTTTTTTGCAATATGGGGCCTCATCCTTAATCCTCAAATTAGTTCACATTATATAATTATCTCCTGTGGGTTAAAAGACAGCAAAACTAAGATCAGGCAGATTGCTGGAATGCAGGACTACTAGTGCATCTCAATAAATTAGAATATCATCAAAAAGTTGTTGTTTTTTTTTTTTAGTAATTCAATTGAAAAAAATGAAACACATATATTATATTGAGTCATTACAAAAAGAGTGAACTTTTTCAAGTGTTTATTTGTTAATGTTGATGATTATGACTTACTGCCAAGGAAAACCCAAAAGTCATTATCTAAGAAAATTAGAATTAACCCAAAACACCTGCAAAGGCTTCCTAAGCGTTTAAAAAGGTCCCTTAGTCTGGTTCAGTAGGCGACACAATCATGGGGAAGACTGCTGACTTGACAGATGTCCAGAAGGCAGTCATTGACACACTCCACAAGGAGGGTAATTCTGATGATATTCTAATTTGAGATGTACTAGTATTACTTTTTTTTTTTTTTAACAAATCATATATATGGCTGACTTGTTTCATGTTGGGATCCCATCATTCAGCAGTAATCCTTGATGAATCTGGAATCAAGAGTTTAGTTCCCTGCAGCACAACCAAAGTGGTCATGAAGCACAATTTATTTCCAACTGAAATCAATGGTCTGCTCATGTAATGCATAGACATGCTGGGTCCGCCAGATTGACAAACACTCTTTATCCAGGGCATAGCTATAGTGGGTGCAATGGTAGCAGTCGCTACTGGGCCCCAAATGTCCCTCTGCCACATAAAATATACCACTATTTTGTATGGTATATGGTAGGTAGTGGCCCCTATAACAGAGGGTTCCTCCCTCTAATATGTAATTTAGAATTCCCTAATCCCCTGTGCTCTGTGCTGTAGATTACCTCCCCTAACTGCTGCCCAGTTTAACCCTTCATCCTTTTTACAGCTAGAGAGCAGGGCGGTAGCTAGGGGAGCTAATCTACAGCATAGAGCAAAACCCGGGGAAGAAACGCTTCCAAAGCCTCAGAATTCCCTGATATGTCCTTTAAAAAAGATGTTTTATTTCAACCAGGCACTCCCTTTAATTCACAAAACCCAATCCCTTCATTGCAATCTGGGAAAAGTTATCAAGTGTTTTTATCTGTACCTTTGTCAGTCTATAAGTCTGTATTTCCAGTACTGTCACAATTTATCTTATTTTTGAAGATATGAAATGCTCTTTTCCATAATCTTTTGCTTAGTACATATTGCACCAAAATAGAACAGGAAAAAGTGCATTAGAGAATGGAAGATACAGGGTCAGGTAAGGTCCTCCATAAAAGCTTTCTTTTGGCAACGTAGTTGGAAAATTAAAAACAGAGCAAGCTGTAGAGTGAAGCTGACATTATGGCTGTAAACCATCTCAGTGTTTTACAGTTTACAAAAGAAAAACGGTCTTAATATTTTATCTAACCCAGAAAGACAAATCAGTGCAATTTCACAAGCAGATATAGAATTACAAGAAAAACAAATTACGCCCTCTTAGAATTCTATGGTTTTACTTATCAGGTCATAATGAAAAGAAAACAGGTGTTTAAAAAGTCTTAAAATTACAGTAGGTAAATACAAACTCATATGAACAAACGCACATTACACATTCAACCGTTTAATTAACAAAAGCTTGGCCAAAATGCAGAAGCAGTATGAAAAAAGTTAAGTAAACTCTTGTGGCCGCAATAGGAATAAGGCTACGTTCACACTACCATTATTAATGTCTGTAGCTTTCATCCGTCATCGGATGACAGATGGAGACTTCCTCCGTCTGAGTCTGTTACTATTGACTATAATGATGGACGCTTTCTTCCATCATATTTGTTTACTTTTGCAATGGAAGAAAGTCCTGTATGCAGGACTTTTTCTTCCATTAGAAAAGTAAAAAACTTTGGTGTCAATGGACAGACTCCAGATGGAGGGGGCTGTGTCTGCATCTGTCATTTTATGTCCGTTGCTCTCATCCTCTGACAGATGACAGCAATGGACATTAATAATGGTAATATGAACCCACCCTTAAGAGGGTATGTAGCAGCCAGTTGCTGATCAAATTCCCTTGATTAACTGATCACCAGCAGTTGTGATAACCTCTATAAAAGCAGGTTTTGGCAGTTTGCTGGTATGGAACATTCAGACATGTATTAATGCAATGCCAAGGAGGAAAGACATCAGCAATGATCTTGAGAAACAATTGTTGCTGCCCATCAATCCAGGAAAAGTAAAAAGGTAATTTCCAAAAAAGTCCTTCTTTCTACAGTGAGAAAAGTCATTCAGTGGAAAACATTGAAGACAGATGACAATCTTCCTAGGAGTGAATATCCAGGTAAATTCACCACAAGATCAGACTGTACAATGCTCATAGAAATTAAAAACATATATAAGAGCTACATATAAGAATCCTAAGTTAGATAAAAATGTTCAAATTCATGACAGTACAGTTAGAAAAAGACTGAACAGGAATGTCTGATTTCTAGAAAGAACATAGAAGCACAGTTGTGTTTAATTTTTTTTTATTATTTTCCTTGTTATTATCTTGCCAATAATCCAACATGTGCCACTAAGCCTAAAATAGGTCATTGCACAGAATGGGAAGTACTGTATATAAGCAGTGAAATCACTATTGTGACTGGTGGATTCTCTGTCTCATCTACATATACATGATAGCTGTGATCATCAGTGTTCTGATTAGTGCTTTGGTGGCTGCAAAGAATTCTCCTACAGAAAACAGGATATCTTAGCATATTATTTGGCTTAGTGGCCAGAGGCAGAATTGCAAGATTTTTAGGAATTTTTGAATATAGATAACATGGAAAATTAAAAAAAAACCTCACCAAAAATTCTTCAAAAATATGTTTAACATATAATTTTACTGCAACACATTAACTTTAAGAATGCAAAGTTGCTTATGAACAAACCACAAGACTTTTGAAACAATATCCTTTGGTCAAATGAGACCAATGTGAAGATGTTTGGCCACAATGCACAGCACCACGTTTGGCAAAAAACCCAGACAGTATATCAACATATCACCTCATACCCATCAAGCACCGTGGTGAAGGGGTGATGGTTTGGGCTTGTTTTGATACCACAGAACCTTGGCACCTTGCACTCATTCAGTTGACCATGAACTCCTCTGTATACCAAAGTATTGTAGAGTCAAATGTGAGACCATCTATTCAACAGCTAAAGCTTGGCCAAAACTGGGTCATGCAACAGAGCAAAGATTCCAAGCACACCAACAAATGTACTACAGAATGGCTGTAAAAGAAAAGCATTAAGGTGTTGCAATGGCCCAGTTCAAGTCCAGACCTTAAGCCAAATGAAATGCTGTGGTTGGAACCTACAGTGAAGGATCACAGAAGTAGGTTCCTACGATACGCTCAATAAATTAAAATATAACTTTTATTCCCCTTACGTCCGACAGCAGCACAATATGGGGTATCTCTGCCCCTGTGTGGTGTTTAGGACAGTGGAACCTTTAATTAGCACCAAATTTAAGGTGCCTCCTATTGGCCCTATAAGAGGGCACCTGAGACCTCCCTCCACTGTTTTTTTTCTGTCCTGTGGGACAGGTGGACGGAGGTCTCTGGTGACATCCCGTTGCTAGGGGTTTGTTCCTAAAAAAGCTCCTGGCTTACCTTTTTGGGGGTACCTTGGTCCTTTCCTACGTTCCTAAGATCCTTCGGGCCTTTTTCCGCCCCGCAGCGCAGCGTTACCAGGCTCATCGCTCTGCAGGCAGCGCGATCCCGGAAGTAAGCGGGGAACCTCTTCGGCCGGAACCTTTTTTTTTGGTCCCGTGTTCCGCAGGGAAGGAAGCCTTTGCGCACCACCGCGGCCTACTTCCGGTTTTCTTGGAAAAGTGCGGTAAGTTTGAAAATTGGAATTTTAATGGCAAAATATAGATTTGTTTTTTGCTGCTTGTATGTTGAGCCTCTGGCTTAGGCATATGCTCCTCTATGTTCCATTATGGCATTTGACCTCGTTTGGCACTGTATGAATATTTTCTTTGTTTGGCTCCTCCCCTCGCTGCTGTATTACATTTAAAAGGGCTTCAGTCCTTTACTTGGTGAGCTCGTGGTTACTAGCTCCTCTGCTGCGGTTTGCGGTGTCTGGGTTTTTCCTGACTGGATCTTTTTTTTTTCAAGTGACCGATTTAAAAAAGTAAGGTACCCCTTGGTTTTTTTTCTTCTTGTGCGATGCTTGGCAATCTTCTATTTTACATTGTCATGTGGCTTTTGATGTTTCAGAGGTCATCTCCAGTTCCCCAGTGGGTCCTTGCGGTAGTCCTTACAGGCCTGTGCGGTCCTCCATTTGAACCCTTGGAGACTACGGAGCTAAAATATTTGGCCTACAAAAACCTACTAATTAACATGCAGGGTAAAAACAAAGGCCTCAAGGCTTCCAAGCCTACTCTATCCACATGGATCAAGGAGACAATTAAGTCTTTCTTCCTTATTCAGGAGTTACTCCCTCCAGTTTTTTTCTACGGCCCACTCGACCAGGGCTGTGTCGACTTCTTGGGCTGAGTACCAGTCCTTACCTTTGGACCAGATTTGTGCGGCTGCATCATGGTCATCTCAGTTGACCTTTGTTAAACATTATCGTTTAGACGTCCGCAGTTCCCAGACAACTGCCTTTGGTCAGACAGTCCTTGACGTTGTAAAGCGAGGAAACCCTCCCTAGGGGAATTACTTGCTATCTCCCCATATTGTGCTGCTGTCGGACGTAAGGGGAATCGTTGATTGTAATGTCAATCTGTATTCCCTTAGTCCAGACAGCAGCACAAGGCTTCCCTCCCTAGAAGCTTGTTTTCTTTTACTTTATAATTTACACAGTGGAGGGAGGTCTCAGGTGCCCTCTTATAGGGCCAGTAGGAGGCACCTTAAATTTGGTGCTAATTAAAGGTTCCACTGTCCTAAACAACACACAGGGGCAGAGATACCCCATATTGTGCTGCTGTCTGGACTAAGGGAATACAGATTGACATTACAATCAACGATTAACACACAATAAAAACATAGGACAGACGTCAACTAAACCTATAGTATAGGGAATATCTCATCTATCCCAAAGAAAAAAAAAATGAGTATAAGCGAGGAATAGTGCGGTAACAGTAGCCTATTCTAAGTACCGGAGCCCACCATCAGGGCTCTGGGAACTGCGGTTGTTAATGCACTATTCCTCGCTCATACTGTATATCTACTCCTGATGAACTTGCTGATATTGAGTGCAAGGGAAACGCGTTGAGTTTATTTAGGTTACCGATAGATCTACTTTTTTATGGAACACTATGCAGGTTTAGATCTGCTATGTTTTATCTATTTAACAAGATCTAGGCTTTGACCTGCTAATATAGTGGACAGTGCAGGTGTGTACTTAGTCTCATCTAGGTCACTGGCAGATGTATTTACCTATGGAACACTATGCAGGTTCAGACCCGCCATGATTTATTTATTTAATATCTATGTAATATCTAGGTATTGACTTGCTAACATAGTGTATGGTGTAGGTGTGTACTTCAGCAGTGGGTGGGGTGTTTTTATGTCCCTAGCTAGTGGGAGAGAACCGACATAATATCTCCATACCATTTAGCTGTGTTTGGACTACACCTTTCACCTCCCTATGCGCTGTTAACTCACTGGCTTTTGGTTACACCATACACCAGGATATATGTTACTTTATATCTAGTACATCTACTGAGAGGAGAATTATCAGTTCCCCATTTTCCTGGCTCAGATAGTGTTTGGAGATGGTATAAACAATCCTATTTTTGATACTCATCCTCACAATTTGGATGTATGAGTTTTACATCAGTTTATATATTGCTGTCTTATCTATCTGGGGTTAGGGATTAGGGACCTTTTTTATAGGAAAATCCATTTTTTTTTTTTTTGGGATAGATGAGATATTCCCTATACTATATATTTAGTTGACGTCTGTCCTATGTTTTTATTGTGTGTTAATAAAAGTTATATTTTAATTTATTTAGTGATCCTAATATTTCCCTTTGGGTATTCCTTTCACCATCTGTGATGGAACCTACAGTGAACCTCCAATTATAAAACGACTTCCATAAATTTATAGTACATGTGAACAGAAGAAACTTTGTAATATATCTTATGAAGGAAATCTGTTTCTTTCTCCATTTATTAGGCTGCTCTCCTCCTCCTTATCTTCACCCAGATTATTTGTATACATAGAGTCCTATCTGTATTTAGCTCACACACAGAACTCTATGGAGAGGCAATGGGAAGGAAGCTGTTAATTTATTTATTGCATCATTGTATTAAAAGAGCCCCCATGAGTTACAGTGTAGCAGAGCTGTAGTTATTTGTGTCTGTTTTCCTGCAGTCTCATATTCTCCCTCCCTTCTCCACAGACTAATATGTAAAAAGAAATTATGCTTGATAAAAGGAGGAAACAGATTTCTTAAATTATATATATTATAAAGTGTATGTCACTTTTGTAGATTTGGAAAAAACAACTTAGAAGTCTTATGCAAATGAGGCAATAATGCACTGGAGATGGGCCTTCATCACCCACGATACTTTAGCTGCAAGAGCAGTGCTCCCAGCATTGAAGGCCTGCCCCCCTCATTTGCATAAGACTTTAAAATTGTTTCTCTCCAAATCTACAAAAGTGACATACAAAACAAAGGTATGTTGTTTATCAATGCACTATGCTCTGTAGCACAGTGGTGGCAGTTGGATATGCTTGGGGGATTTGGAAACCTCCCTTTAAGGGAGCTGTGCATGAACAAAATGATCATAGACCTCAATGAACTGAAGCAACATTGTAGAGAAGAGTGGGCCATAATTCCTCATGTGAGAAACTGATAAAGTCATACAGAAAATGATTACTTCAAGTTATTACTGCTAAAGATCATTCTACAAGCTCTTGATTCATGGAACATCCTTAGGTTTTCACACAGGTCTTCTCCATTTTTAGTTCATTTTTGTTAAATAATGAATCAGTGGGATCTGTTGTCCTGATATTTATTATGTCCTGATATGTTAAATCATAGAATTCAAAAGGGAGGATTTTGACTACAGCTTTAAAACCCAACTTCAGCAAATTTTATTATTCCTTGGCCTTGTAGGACAAGACAGTTCTAATGCCCATTCGCCGGGCACATCGTTCACTTTATTTAGCTCCAGACTGACCTGCTGATTCTCACACCGTCTGGAAGTCCCTGGTTTCTATGTAAGTTTATGAGAGAGTGGAATATCCAGACTCTCATACACCAACATAGAAAAAGTGACTTCTGGCACAGTATCCTTGTCTTACCGATACTTAAAGAGGACCTTTCACGTCCTCATGTATATGCTGTTTTACATACCGCTAGAAAGCAGACAGCACGCTGAATTCAGCGCGCTGTCTGCTTTCCCGTTATTTGGCCCAGGGCTGGAGCTATCGGTACCGGTAGTTCTGTGCCCCATCGTCAGAAGGGCATTTCTGATAGCTGCGCTGTGAGGAACGCCCTCCCTGACAGTACTCCTCCATAGCCTGTAAAGTCAGAGGGGGCATTCCTTACCGCCCATTGATGACGTTGAGCTGTGACGAACGCCCCCCCCCCCCAGTTCAGTGCTATGGAGGAATACTGTCAGGGAGGGCGTTCCTCACAGCGCAGCTAGACTGTCAGAAATGCCCTTCTGACGATGGGGCACAGAACTACCAGCACCGATAGCTACAACCCCGGGCCAAATAACGGGAAAGCAGACAGCGTGCTGAATTCAGCGTGCTGTCTGTTTTCTAGCGGTATGTAAAACAGCATATACATGAGGACGTGAAAGGTCCTCTTTAAATAGCGAACAGACCAGACTCCCAAGTAATGTTGAACTAAGTGGCCTCAACAGCCTGTTTTATTTCATACATACAGTGGGGGAAAAAAAAGTATTTAGTTAGACACCAATTGTGCAAGTTCTCCCACTTAAAAAGATGAGGCCGGCCTGTAATTGACATCATAGGTAGACCTCAACTATTAGAGACAAAATGAGAAAACAAATCCAGAAAATCACATTGTCTGATTTTGAAAGAATTTATTTGCAAATTATGGTGGAAAATAAGTATTTGGTCAATAACAAAAGTTCATCTTAATACTTTGTAATATATCCTTTGTTGGCAATTACGAAGCAACTCTATCGTTGCCCTGGCGGTGTGCTTGGGATCATTGTCATGCTGAAAGACCCAGCCACGTTTCATCTTCAATGCCCTTGCTGGTGGAAGGAGGTTTGCACTCAAAATCTCACGATACATGGCCCCATTCAGTCTTTCATGTACACGGATCAGTGGCACTGCAGGATCTGAGTCCTTAGCGGTGTAGTGTGTTACTGACGGTAGCCTTTGTTACATTAGTCCCGGCTTTCTGCAGGTCATTCACTAGGTCCCCCCCGTGTGTTTCTGGGATTTTTGCTCACCGTTCTTGTGATCATTTTGACCCCATGGGGTGAGATCTTGCGTTGAGCCCCTGATCGAGGGAGATTATCAGTGGTCTTGTATGTCTTCCATTTTCTAATTATTGCTCCCATGGTTGATTTCTTCACACCAAGCTGCTTGTCTATTGCAGATTCAGTCTTCCCAGCCTGGTGCAGGTCTACAATTTTGTTTCTGGTGTCCTTCCACAGCTCTTTGGTCTTCATCATAGTGGAGTTTGGAGTGTGACTGTTTGAGGTTGTGGACAGGTGTCTTTTATACTGATAACAATGTCAAACAGGTGCCATTACTACAGGTAATGAGTGAAGGACAGAGGAGCCTCTTAAAGAAGAAGTTACAGATCTGTGAGAGCCAGAAATCTTGCTTATTTGTAGATGACCAAATACTTATTTTCCACCATAATTTGCAAATAAATTCTTAAATCAGACAATGTGATTTTCTGGATTTGTTTTCTCATTTTGTCTCTTAGTTGAGGTCTACCTATGATGTCAATTACAGGCCTCTCATCTTTTTAAGTGGGAGAACTTGCACAATTGGTGGCTGACAAAATACTTTTTATTCCCTCACCCCTAAAGACGTGTTTCATGTGGACAGCATCATAATACATCCATCCTGAGTATATATAATCCCTAACTCCAAATATTACAGGGAATTATAAAAATGGAGCGAAGGACAAGCATTCGTTAATCCCTCCCGGAGATGTCGATTTAAAACGGTGAATCCATCTGCATTAATGTTGCAACAGAAGTCTATCCCAATTGCCACCCCTTCCTGGTGGTCGGATCAGTTGCAATCCTATGAATCTGAAGGATTCAGGATGTCCGTCATGGTGGCTATGCGCATGTTTAGCTATTGGTGTGTCCTGATTGTTGAGAATATCATTAAAGTGCTCCCTTATCCTTACCCTAAATTCACGTTTAGTCTTACCTATGTAATATTTCGGACAGGGGCACTGTGCTAGATAGATCACTCTTTTACTACGACAGTTGATAAAGTCATTAATTTGGCAGACCTCACCAGTAATTGTACATGTTGCTGTTTTAGTTTTTTGTACCTGTCCATATGCGATACAGTTGCCACATCTGAAGGTGCCATTAGGCAGAGATATTGGCCCTTAGGAATACCCCTTTTGAGGGCCACAGGATGGGCACTCTCCCACCTAAGGAGACTTTGTCGCAGTCTCTTTCCTGTAGACCTTAGTTTCAATTGCTCCTGAATGATCTCTAGTAATAAGAACATACAAAAATGGTAGATCACTGATACTCCAGGTAGATGTAAACCTTAGGTCCAGAGGGTTAGAGTTCAGACACTCCACAAACTCCTCGAATGAAGTGTGATCCCCACGCCACAGGATAAAGATATCATCGATGTACCTCAGCCAGAGGCAGATATGGTCCTGCCACCGGCTGAGGTCATCAGCATCCACGATGGCCGCCTCCCACCAGCCCAGGAGCAAGTTTGCATAACTTGGCGCACAGGGACTACCCATAACGGTGCCCCTGAGCTGGTGGTAAATGCGGCCATCAAAGGTGAAAAAGTTATTGTTCAGGCAAAAACTCAATAGTTCAATGACAAACTGATTATGTGGTCTCAATCTAATGTCCCTCATCTGAAGATAATATTCCACTGCTCTGATCCCCTGTTCATGATGGATGGACGTGTATAATGCTTCTACATCAATTGATGCAAGAATCATATCATGCCCTAAGTAATACCATCTAGTTTCAGCAGGAGATCAGAGGTGTCTCGGATGTATGAGGGAAGGGACTCCACAAAGGGCCTCAAGATCTGATCAATATAGCTTCCCAAGTTTCGTGTGAGGCCACCAATACCTGATACAATTGATCTTCCTTTCCCAGGATTGGTCCCTTTGTGGACCTTAGGGAGGGCATAAAAGGTAGGCATCACCGGGAATTTTGGATACATAAAATTCATCTCATCCTTGTCTATCAGTCCTTCCTCATAAGCCCTCTGTAACAGTGACTGTAAAGCTGTCAAACAGGCCTGTGTCGGATTAGTGCTCATAATCCCGTAAAAAGTTGTTAGACAAAAGCGTCAAACACATCACCCTATAGTGTGGTGAGTCCATCACTACTATGTTCCCCTTTATCGGAGGGTTTTATCGTAATATTAGTGTCCAGTTCAAGATCTCTCAATGCCCGTCTTTCTTCAATGCTCAAATTATGCCCCCTACATCTATCATTAGATTGTGCCAACTGTTCAAGTTCCATATTGACCATAGATGAAAAAATTTCTATGTGGGCATTATCACTTGGAGGTGGCATTTTGGAGCTTTTAGGTTTTAGGTTGGTATGTGGGGCCCTTAGGTGACCAAAGTCATTATCATCCATTAGGCCAGCCGATACCTGCACAGCTCCCAAATCCTCCAATTCCAAGTTAAGTTCAGCGCATTGTCTTTTCTTAATGGCGGTATGGTACTTATGCCACTGTACCTTTCTAATAAATAGTGCAATATCTTTGGTCCAATTAAATAAGTCAAATTTTACTGACGGGACAAAAGATAAACCCCTTGAGAGGACATCTTTCTCCGCTTTTGTCTATCTTTTACAAGATAGATTTATTATCTGCATCTTGCTCATGTGTCACTCTCTGGGTTCGATTTCTGAGGGGATATGGGCCCTGGGCTTGTGCAATTCCCTGAGATAAAAAAACAGTCCCTGTGTTTGTAGTTGGAGAGGATTGAAATGAACTTCTACTATTCACAACCCCTCTCTTGCTGGTTCTGTTTCTACCCCTAGGGCCCCTAAAACATCCTACTCCCCTTTCAAAAAATGATGTCTCCGTCTCACTCCCAGAGAGATCAGCTTCAGATGAGGAGAACTCACCGTCAGGTTTATTATTTCTAAGATCTTTTTTAAGGAAGCTATAGGCCCTATTCTTGAAATCTTGCAGGTCTCTTACGAACTGTTGATGTTTCCTATCACTAAGATTGGTTTGAAATCTCTCAATCTGTAGTTGAAGGTTAGATTCCTTCTGCTGAAATAAAGGGTCAGTTTTTAATTTAAGGACCTGTTCCCTCAGTTCGTTTAATTTCTTATTTTTTGATTAAAAGGCCAACTTTTCTTCTTCCAAAAGTAATTTCATAAACCTAATGGAGCTCTCTGTTGCTTCCTTTTCCCACTTAGAATTCGAAACTCATCTCTTATGACTATCAGCAGGACTAATATTAATTCTTAAGCCCTTCGGTACTATATCATGTTTGATGTAACTCTCAAGAGATTGCACCTCCCACCAAGACACTATATAGTCCTTATATACACGTGTTAATTCCTTGAATGCTACCTTAACATTAGTTGTTAATAATTGTTGTGATAGTTCTTTCTCTGAAAGGACTGTCTGTGCTACTGTACTCCACTTAGCTAGATCAGGCGTATCAGAGAGAAAGCCCGCCATAATACGCTATAATACTTTTATAAATATGTTAAAGACCAGTTAGTCTGGATGCAGGCGGTCCAGCCCTGCCTAAAGCTCTATCAGGATTTATATATCTAAATTTCAGAAGGGAATTGATAGAGTAGAAAATAGTAAAACTTAACTTTTATTTCTTATATAAATAAAAATAAATATAAAATCGTATTAGAAAGACGAGACTCACTAGTGCTCCCAAGTGCTACCATGTGGTTAGTGAAAGAGAAGGAATGAGATCACATAAATTGCATATATAGTGTGCACTAATGTTTATAGATGCCCAAAGCAGATATTAGCCCTGCTATTTTATTTTCTAATGACCATAATAATGATAGCAATATGAGTCATATAGTTCATAGCATCAGTGTCATTTAAAGGGAGTGTATGAAGGGTAACTAAGACAAATAAACAGGGAGGGGTTAGACAAACAGGGAGCAAAGACAAACAAACAGGGAGGGGTTAGACAAACAGGGAGCAAAGACAAACAAACAGGGAGGGGTTAGTTTAGTATTCAGCAAAAGTCCGCATATTGCTTCTCATAACAACTGAAAGAGTGAAGAAATCAGGCGATACCTTTTAGAGGCTAACTGAGTATATTTATAAGTAAGCTTTCAGGAGTACTAGCTCCCTTCATCAGACATGGTGCATGTCTGATGAAGGGAGCGAGTACTCCTGAAAGCTTACTTATAAATATACTCAGTTAGCCTCTAAAAGGTATCGCCTGATTTCTTCACTCTTCCACTACTTTCAATGGCTAACACGGTACAACATTATACTACTACATAACAACTGAGACAGCGTCTACTCTGCCCGAGGTATAAACATAGTCTGGTGCCTCAAATAAAGCCTCAAATGTATATGGACACACAGTCAGTGGTAATGTTCCCCAGTGGCCGCCAGGTAAGTAGTCATGCTTTCCACTGGTGTTCACACTGTAGATCTGTCATATAAATCAGAAAAAAAAAAATTAACCACCCACTTCCCTGGAACTCCTCTGCTCTTATCTGCAGCTCGATGCATCAGCTCTTCACGAGACATCAATAGCAGATGCCTAATCAGTAGAGCATTAAGCTAAAGGCTTCTTGTTCCACTGTTCAATTCATCTACAGTATATCAACTACTTGAAAGAGGACATGTGGCCATTTCCCCTCCAGATTGTCACGGCACCCTTGGAAAGTCTCCTCAGCACCCCGGTGGGGAATCACTTCTCTAGGGGATCTGGCGCCTGTATTAATGACAGTCAATGTGAGGTTTGTTGTAAGGGGGAGTCTATTCTGAGCTTTATATTGGTGGGATTGCCTAGGCTCTGTTTTAAGAATGCTCTAATCTGAGATCTGTATTAATGCAAAAATATCCAATAATACAAGTTTGAGTTCTCAAGCACACAACAAAAATACTGCCTGAAAAACTACACAAAAAAACTTTAATAAATAGTCCATTAAAACTGGGACTGAAAACTTGCCAAAGCAATATATTCCAATAAATTAAGGATTCTAGGGGATCCTAATGGGGTATATGGGACTGGCTAAAAGGATACAATTCACTCCTCTCCGGAGGTAATAGTCTAATATCTCATTACCACAATTAAAATGTGTAAACCTCAGCTCTACATGTAGACAGACATGTACGAATATAGAACAAGAGCCCATACACTTATCTTTCACACATACAAATATGCACTGGAGCTCCAGACAAAAGAAAAATCAGAAAAACTAATGGTAAAATAACACAAATTATCTAAATTCAAATGGGAAAACTTGTCAGTACTGAAGCCACATTATATCTTGCAGTGATATCACATGTCATATGACATGACCATTTATGGGGAACAAAGAAATGAAAGGAATGTATAGTAACTGATCAGTAACAGATGTTATCCTTGTTGACCATATAATGATAGCCAGAAATACATACAGACTGATCAGTATCAGACTGTAACCCTGTCATGTCCATCTTTGGATATCTTAATGACGTGATATCAAGGAATGCATAAAGAATGATTAAGACATTAACCTTGTCATATTGCGTCAATAACATGGTCTTAATTTGTGGAAAAATATGTTTTATTACAGGTCCAAACCTAGATTAACAGCTCTCAATTTACCCACCCATAGAAACACCTATAGAAACAGGTGACATATTTCCACATTGGCTAAGCCTCAATGCCAATGCTTCTTCTGGCCTGTGGCTGACATCACGTGTCCCAGACATCACCACTGAGGCCTATGATTGGGCCTCAGTGGGTACATGGGGTGCTGGAGTCATAATGTCAGTGTGCCCCACATGACCACTGAGGCCCAATCACAGGCAGGGTCGGACTGGCCCACCGGGGAAGCGGTGAATCCACCGGGGAAGCGGTGAATCCACCGGTGGGCCCCGAGCCCCGACTATAAGTCTTCATGTTACCAATGCAGATGCATTAGTCAGGGGCCCGATCAGGATCCTGACCATTCCGATCGGGCCACTGACCAGTGGCGTAACGATCGTGGTCAGCGTGGTATGGTGCCCGTGGCCAGCTGGAGATGGCCAGGGCCCCGGACCACTATGATAGCGGTCGGGGAAAGCCTGGTTCCCCGACCGCTATACATACTATTATTGGAAATGGGCCCTGGCATATTGCAGGCCCCTTTCCAATAGATTACAGGGCAGGACACCCAGGGGAGGTGACTGAAAACAATAAATACATATTCTCACCTCTCCTGGGCGCAGCGTCCTCTCCGACGCTCTTCCGTCATGACTGAGGCCTGTGATTAGGCCCCAGTGGTCACATGGGGGCGCGGCCGCGTAATAACATCAGTGCGGCCCCACGTGACCGCTGAGGACCAATCACAAGCCTCAGAATCGACATCGGAAGTGGGCCTGAAGACGGCAGGATGGAGCGAGGATGCCAAGGAAAGGTAAGGCAAGGGGAGAATGAATGTTTGTTATTTTTAATCACCTTCCCTGGACCTCCGATTATTATACTCTGGGGTCTGAGGAGACCCCAAAGTATAATAATAGCACTAAAGCGGAGGGGGGCTATTGGGCGCATATAATACTGTGTGGGGGCCACTGTGGAGCTTATAATACTGGGTGGGGCCAACTGTGGAGCATATACTACTGGGTGGGGGCCACTGTGGAGCTTATAATACTGGGTGGGGGCCACTGTGGAGCTGATACTCCATACAGAGGCTCCTTCACTGGTCCCCTATACTATATGGGGGACCATTGATAGGTCCATTATATTGTTGGGGGCGGACAGTGATGGAAGCAATAGCCTGGGGGACATTAAAGGGGTTGTGCAGGATAACATTTTTTTTTTAAATTACGCCGGGGCAGGTGAAAAAAACAAAACAAAAAAAAAACAAAAAACTTTCTCTCCTGTCCCCAGTGTCTCCCACCGCAGTTCGGTCCTGCAGTTCTGTTGTTTTCTTCCAGCTGAAGTTCCCCCTGCACGTGACTACCTGTGATGTCACGTGACCCCTGAGGCCAATCAGCGGACTAAGGGAAGGGACCTGGGACGTCACAGGTAGTGAGGACTTTCGGCAAAAAGAAGACAGCGGAACTGCAGGACTGGACCGTGCTGGGACCTGCTGACACCAGAGCACCGAGGGCAAGTGAGTATATTTAGTATGTTTTTGTTTTTTTTGGGGGGGGAGGGTAGGGAGGATTCACCTTCCCCGGACTAATTATAAAAAAGAAAAAAAATTATACTGGACAACCTCTTTAAAGTGTGGCGCATTAGGGGGGCCCTAAGAAGAAAGCTCTGTCCTCTGTGTATTAGCCGGGCACTTTCACTGTATCTCAGCACTTAATGAAGTCAGTAGGAGCTGAGCTGCAGTGAAGGCGTCGGGCTGCTATACAGCGGATGGAGCTTTCTGCTTCCAGCCCTGTGTTGTGTACAGAATGGGCTCCGGAAGTGGCTCCGAACAGCTGATGGGGCCATGTGTCAGCTCCCTACCGATCAGGTATTTATGACCTATCCTGAGAAAAGGCCATAAAAAAGATTAACCCTGGACAACCCCTTTAATATGCCCCACACAGTTTAATGTCCCCCCCACAGGATGTTAGCTCCCATCACTGCTCCCACACAATATAATGACCCCATCACTGTTCCCCATACAGTATGGGGGACCAGTGAAGAGGCCACTATGTGGGGAGACCAGTGAAGTGACCATAGAAAAATTTGGCCCAGACAACCCCTTAAAATAAGTTGTCCATAAACTGGAGCGACCACTGTGGCGGCCGCCAGGGAGGTGTAAAAAGAAAATTAAAAAAAAAAAAGCATATTCACCTGTCCCCAGCACCCCGTTGTCCCCTGCCTGTGTCTGTTCGGTCTCATGGTGGCGCCTCATTTCTGGAAATCCTGTACCTAATTGGTCTTAGCGGTCACATGAGGTGCAGGACTCCCAGCAAGGAGTCGCCGGCATGAGACTGAATGGACAATGGCAGCGGACAACGGAGCGCTGGGGACAGGTGAGTATGCTTTTTAATTTACTTATTTTTTACTTTACACCTCCCGCCAGCTACATTGGTTGCTCCAATTCCTGGACAACCTCTTTAAAGGATTTATCCATCTTTCTAATATTGATGGCCTGTCCTTAGGATAGGCCATCAATATTACATCTGCGGGGATACAACATCCAGGACCTCTGCAGATCAGCTTTTCCAGGAAAGTGCGGCTACAGGTAAAGGTAACAATTCTTGGAGCCACGCTGTTCACTTGACATACAAGATGTAGCAGTAGGTTTAGGTAGTGCAATGGTGCACATGGTATAGTGGGTGAGCAGCATGGCTCCCGGCATATTACTTTTAGCCGCCCTGTCTCGGTACCGCTGATCTGCAGGGGTCCTGATGGTGGGCCCCTAGAAACAATTCCACTGGTGGGCCCTAGACATCCCAGTCCGACACTGATCACAAGCCTCAGCGGTGATGTCCGAATGCGTGACCTCAGTCACAGACCTGAAAAGGAAGCTAACGGAGACAGCCGAATGACGCGAGATTGCACAAGAGAGATGAGATAAGGTGAGAATAACTGTTTGTCATATTCCCTCACCTTCCCTGAACTTCCACTTATTATACTCTGGTGTCTGAAGGAACCCCGGAGTATAATAATAACACCAAACCTCACAAATATTTGTTGAAATGAATTTCGAAGGGTTCGTCTGAAGCAGCCCGAAGCTCTTGGGAGCATATTATATTGTGTGGGGCCCCTGTGGAGCATTATACTGGGGTGTCACTGTGGAGAGCCTGTTATACTGTGTGGGGCCACTGTGGAGCATTATACTGTGGTGGGGTCGGGTTCTGGTGAGCATATTATACTGTGTGGGGCCATTGTGGAGCATTATGCATTATAGTGGGGGGTTCTGTGGGGAGCCTATTATACTGTTTTGGGGCTGATGGGGAGCCTATTATACTGTGTGGGACCACTGTGGGGATCCTATTATACTGTGTGGGGCCACTGTGGAGCATTACACTGGGGGGCCACTATGGAGCATTATACTGTGTGGGGGCACTGTTGAGCATATTATACTGTGTGGGGCCACTGTGGGCTATTATATTGTGTGGAGGCTCTGGGGAGCATATTAAATTGTGTGGGACCACTGAGAAGCATTATACTGTGGTAGGGACGGGCTCTGGGGAGCATAATATGCTGTGTGGAGCATTATATACCATGTGGAGCATTATACTGTGGGAGTAGGGCTCAAAATTCCTGATGGCAGCCGTGTATCACAGCTCCCTTACTAAAATCTTGCATATGCATGGGGTGCTCCATGGCTGTGTCATTCCCCATACAGTACTGCGTATGAACCGGCCATGGAGCTATTGGGCCATGTACAGTACTATAGAAGATGACGATACTGGGAAAATACTAAGTAACACTGGATACTCAGCACTTATGCAAGAATTCAGTGAAGGAGCCGTAGTGTTGGCTATTAGCTGAAAGCTGTTGGGTGGGCACCCAGAACAAGTTGCTCTGGTGGGCCCTAGGTTCTGCTGGGAAATATTACTACTTGCCTGGGGGCTACTGGGGAGAATTATTAGTTGTCTAGGTAGTCACTAGGTAGTGTTATTAGGTGTCTATGGGCATCTGGGGAGTATTATAAAGTGGGGTCCACTGGGGAGTATTATACTGTCTTGGGCCTCTGGGGAACCATATATTGTGTATTAGACTACTGGAAAACATGATACAATGTGGGGGCCACTAAGAGAACCTGGTGATGGTAAAAAGTGAATTTTCATTCGTAGCTTTAAGGGTGCCTTCACACGGTGCAGTTGTGATGCAGTTACTATTGAATTGGAAAAAAATGCATGCAGTTTTTGTGGCTTTTGGTGAGTTTTTCTAACTTTACAAGTGAAACAAATTTATGTCATATTTTATGTTTCAGCAGCAAATTCAAGAACTATGCTAAAAAAATCCACATCAAAACGTCTGTTTTTTGACTTATGATAAAAATTATTCGGTGGGTCTGCCCCAAGCACAAGGGGTGCAAGAGTCTGAAAAGGTTGGGAAACACTTCCCTAGATAAAGAACCAAGACTATAACTTCTCTTAATATAGACTTTAGACTTCACCTGAGAAATCCCATACCATATTGCTCTGATCAGACCTCCCTCAAAACATGTTTGTTAATGGCTGTGTGATTTTGCGGATAAAAATGCAATTTTATATGTTAATTTGTGCAGTCAATCTATTTGTAAACTCTTCCCAACATTTGATATGTGTAGTTTTTGGCTGTGTGCAGGCACCACAATTAAATGGGTTATCCAGCTTCCAAAAATTATGTTATTTACATGCAGTGAATCTGTGAAAAAAATACATTTCCCATGATTCACCTTCCTGCTCTCACTCTCTGTGTTTACTGCTCACAGGGGGAAGGGGGGGAGTGAGCTTCCAAACGAAACATCACAGCAACCAGGGCCGCTTTAACCATTGGGCCAATGGTGCAGTCACACCATGGTAGCAGGGGCCCTCTCAGCTGCACCCTGATCAAGTGGGACAGTCCACATTTTGGGTGCTGTCCTGCTGCTCCTGGCGGCAGTGATTTCACCTCTATCTGTGTCCTCAATCAAGAGCTCGTACTCTCAAAAACACTGATACAGAAAACAAGCAAGATTTTGCTTTTATTCACTAATATGTTAAAAATCTATACTGCACCTAGCAAACTGTGACTATAATACCAAAATCTAACTTTTTTGAGATGGCACAGCATACCGTATATAAAAACACAAATTTATATTTCATATATACAACCACCTTCATGCAACTTTGCAGCTAACAGAGATTGTAAGCAAAAACTGCACAAAAATCCAAATTTGCCACTAAAGTGCAGGCTCAAGCAGTCCCTTTCTGCAACAAAATGTACTTTCCAAAAAACTGCAATATGTGAGGAATTCATACATATCACACATATATATATATTTACAAGTGCGGGTGTTAAATGCCAAAATTGCAGAAATGTGCCAATCAATTTTGTGCATGCAAATTAAATAGGAGTTTAAATAAAAATATAAATTTTCTATCCCCCTATAAAAATTGTAGCAATGTATACGTTCATCTCTAGTGATTGTTATTGCTATTATTTTAGCGTGTAACGGATATCGCTAGAGGTGTATTTTACTCTATAAAGATCAGGTATGGACAGGACAGGGATTGGGTGAAATGTAAACTTTATTGATGACTTTGTGTATGTGCTGTTGTGAGGGACAGAATATCTGTATAAAAACAGATATTGGTTCTGTGAGGGGTAATTCCCCGGGTTATGTTGTCTTGGGCCTAATTAATAAGGAACAATTATCGAGCGCTCGAGAAACAGACAGATACCAAGGTATCATGTATAGAATGCTTCAATTTATTAATTGGCAGAGCTAGGTTATATAGGAAGCACAGTTATACATCAATCACATGACACGATACCCAAACTTGGTCTTAGAGTCCCGGTGTCACACACATGCCAAAACCAGTTTAGACCAGATTGACACAAAAGCATATTTCAAGACATCACTTAATGTAACACCTAATCGGTAAAAAGGTCAACGGTTGCGATTACAATCTTTAGACATATAGCCTTATCTTAATCACATCCTGTACTGGCATACAGCGCAGACTTTATGGTGGGCGAGATGCTTTGAGCAATAACCTCTATTTTTCAAATATATTTTTCTTAAAAACATATATGTCTGGCAAGCAAATATTTTTAACCCTTACATTTCCCCCATTTTAGACATCTAATGACTTCCCCAACGAGTACATTCACCCTCGAGTGTCAGTCCAGCTGGATTCCCCGTTGGAGTCATTACCAGATGTCTACCGCTTATGCTTATCTCTATTACAGCGATTAATGCAAATTAAAACGATTTTTGCAAAGCAATATATCAGTAATATAATCATTGCTATTTGTATGACCATCTGGATCAATCCTGTCACCCACCCACCTATACCTTTAAACCAATTGACCGGATTTAAGAATGAAAATGTTTCGGACCACCAATTGTCTTTGTTCTGAACATTCATCCTCTCATACTCTTCTCTTAGCCTGTATACTTCCTCCAATTTTCGTTTTTCTTTGATGTTGCCTTCTGGGTCTATGTAGAGGCAGCATGTAGGTCCCACTATCTGGCACATTCCTCCCTGAGCTGCAGTTATATAGTCTAATACCAATGTGTGTTGATTAGTGACTATTATCAGTTGATTCTGTACCGCAATAGTGGTATTAAGTATTTCCAGAATTTCCCATATTTGATCATCAAGATAGTCAGTACTTTGCACTAGCTTGTCCCACATCTGCATTATCATAGGATATATGAGTATTGTGCTTACTATCTTATTCCCAGTGCTTGACTGTACCAAGTGAGGTCTACCACTTTCCCTAGGGGTGTTGTCTGCAGCTCTCTTGTACAGAGTGTGTTTAGGTATGGATTTTTTATTTAATTTATCAACAACAAAGGTAGCAGGAGTAAGTCTTACTATTGTACATGTGCCCTTCACTCCCACTGGCAACCAGTTATATGCACTGCTGCCACATGCCCAATACATCTGAGGAGGTAAATCGAATAAGGCTGAGTGTTGTGTAATAAGTTTGTGCACAAGATCCACAAACCTTGAGGGTATAGTTAAACCCTTCCACCATCACAAGATGGTGTTTAATAAACTTATTGTCCACCTCTTTAATCCCCTGAAGGGATTTCCAGGTCTCACTGATTGTGAGTCCTTTAAGAAAGCATAAAACAAATAATGTCCATCTTTTCATTCTTGCTGTGGTTCAGGAACCTTTTTACAATTGGAAGTGTGTATCCAGGTAGATTTTCCCTCCAATTTGACTGAAGTGGCAGTTGTCAGCAGTACTTGGAAGGGACCATCAAATCTGGGTTCAAGAGACTTCTTGGTGTGTCTTTTCACGACCACCCAATCATCAGGCTACAAGCTATGTGTCCCTGAAAAATCAGAAGGGTCTGGAATAGAAGAAAACACTTGTTTATGTGTTACTTTCAGTCTTTGACACAAGCTCTGAACATAGCTGGCAGTGCTGTCATAATTGAGTTGTAAAGTCTGAGGAAAATACAACCCCAACCTAGGCACACTTCCAAACAATATCTCAAATGGTGATAACCCTGTTCTCCTGTTAGGAGTAGTCCTTACTGAATATAAAGCTAAGGACAGACATTCGGGCCAGGGCTTTCTGGTCTCTGCCATGGCTTTCTGAATCTTCAATTTAAGTGTGCCATTCAACCTTTCCACTTTGCCTGAACTCTGAGGATGGTAGGGTGTGTGAAAAGCTTGCTCAGTCCCCAATGCAGACATTATTTCTTTCATTATCTCACCTGTGAAATGTGTACCTCTATCAGATTCTATCACCTCAGGTATCCCGAATCTGCACACAAGCTCAGACAGCAATTTCTTGGCAGTTACTTGTGCAGTCGCTTTGCTCACAGGGTAGGCCTCAGGCCACCCTGAAAACAAATCCACACAGACCAATACATACTCGTACGTTCCAGACTTAGGCAACTGTATGTAATCTATTTGTATTCTCTGGAATGGGTACAGGGATTTTGGTGTACATTTGGTAGGTGTTTTAACTACCTGTCCTGGATTGTATAGAGCACATATGTGACATGCTTTTATGTAATTACTAGCAGCCCTTCCAAAACCTGGGGCAAACCATAATTTACCCACTAATGACTCCATGGCATTTCGAGAGGCATGCACCTTACCGTGGGCCAAACCAGCCATTTGGGGGTATACTGCTGCAGGTAGACACAGTCTATCCCCCATTTTCCACGTTCCTTCACACTCTCTGGCACCAGCCTTTTTCCATTTTTCAGTTTCCACACTGGTTACATTAGAGTACAGCCCCTTGGGGTCTGCTAGGTCAATGTCCATTTTGCTCACCTGGTTGAGACCCTTCCATGGCAGCAGTGCCGCTGCTTTGGCTGCTGTCAGCCTTCTCATTTCCAAGACTTTCAGGGTCTCTTCCTTTTGTGTGAGCTCTGACTTTCACAATTGCCAACTGCTTAGGGAGCAATATGGCCTCCATCAATCGACTTACCGAATCTCCATTTTTGATTGGCTTGCCCTGTGCCGTCAGGAAGTTTCTTGACCTCCATATAGGACCATAATCATGCGCAATGCCAAAAGCATACCTGGAGTCAGTGTAAATGTTCGCTGTGCTATCTTTAGCTATTTTGCAAGCCTCTGTAAGGGCTTTCAATTCAGCTTCTTGAGGTGACATGTGTGGTGGAAGGGCTTCTTGTACTATGATGTCGTGTGTAGTGACTACAGCATACCCTGTAACAAATTTGCCTTCATCTGTTAAGTACCTAGAACCATCCACAAACATCTCATAGTCAGGGTTCAGTAATGGGATGTCCGTGACATGGCTGAAACCCACCGTCTCTTGGGACATTAGGGCCACACAGTCATGCTCATGTTGACTGTCAAACAAGTCATCTTCAGAGAGGGAGTTTAAAAATATCTCATCTACTCCCCCCTTTGAATCATGAACTCCTACTGGTAAAAGAGTTGCAGGATTCAGGGTCAAACAACGCTGAAATGAGATGTTGGAAGAGGATTGCAGAGCAAATTCCATTTTGCTCTGTCTTGCCAAGGAAAGATGACGTCTGTCTACCTGTGTGAGGATTGCATGGATGTTATGTGGTGTATATCCTTACTGGCCTTGCAGCCGCTCTGGCAGAGGAAACACACCAGGCTTACAAATGTGTGTTTATCTGGGGCACAAAGAAGAAGATCATCAACATATTGTAGTAACACAACATCATCTGAGGGTGGTTCCCAGGCATTCATGATTAAAGTAAAACATCTCGTAAATTGATTTGGACTATTTTGTGCTCCCTGTGGTAAGACTGTCCAGGTGCATTGTTTGATTCTGGGTGGCTGGGCCCCTGGTTTCAAAGTTACCACAACAGGAGGGACATCTAACTTGCCTAGATCTGTTGTACTTGTTGCCCAGAGACTTTCTGGCACCTGTGACAATAGTATATTCTCTTCTTCAGTGAGGGTGAACACAAAATGTGGAGTATTCACTATAGCAGATACTAGGCAAAGTATCTCATGGTTTGTGTGTGTGGTCTGCACATAAGCTTCACCAGAGGGATGTAACATGATGTTACAACCTAAGACCCCCATCACATCCATACCCAATATATTATCTGAGGTGTCAGAGACAAGGTATCTAGTTAGAATTCTACATCCTTGAAATGATGTCTCTATGGGATCTGTTTGGTCAAGGGTAACAGGGAGACCTGACACTCCTTGAACCACCTGGCCATCTCCTGACAAGGGTAGGTTAAATTTGTTAACAATGTCCTTACTGACACAAGATTTTGTGGCCCCAGTGTCTTAGAAACGGCACCTCCTTTCCATTAATCAATACAGGTTGAAAGATTTGTATACCTCTCTCTGCTGAAGATAAGAGGGACACTGGGGCAGGAGGGCCTAACCTTCATTGTGAATTATCCTGGCCAGGTGGGCAGTTTCTAGACTGTCCTGTTATTGTCACTTTGCTTGGGACACCAGCAATCTCTGGCCAAGTGTCCTTGCTTTCCACAATTAAAACATTTCCGGTTTTCCCTCTGTCCCTGTTGTCTGGGGCGGGTACCCTGTTTGCCTTGATTATTCTGGTTATCCGGATTTAGGGTACCTGAATTAGTGTAACTCTTTACCGGGGCTGCTGCCTTTTTTCTCTCTTTCATCTACAGCAAAACCAACAGCTTTGGCATACAAATTATCAGGATCTACATGTCTCCAGTCTGGGGTACAACCCTTAATCTTTTCTGCTAAGGTAGATCCAATTCCTTGCATAAAAGGCCTCAGTGACCATAATATTCCTTAAAACATTTGGGGCATCCCCTCATCCGGAATCCACTACCTTTGTGAGCAATCTGCCATAATATGCTTAGACTGTTCCATCCTTTTTGATTCAAAATCATGACGGAAGACAAAACCTATAATGTAACCTTTTTATTACCCGATTTTTGAGGCCAATCCTCCTTTTCCACTCTGTTGCTCCCTTCAATTAGGGCATATATTCCCCTTTGTTATCTGTTTTCCTGAATTTGTCCTGCATGGTCTAATCTCCATTGGTCCCAAAATCTACTATCAAACAGTCCTGTCTTGTGAACCCCTGCTCTCTTAAGGATTGTTTTTACTTGGGTGGCAACTTCTTTCCCTTCCCTTATCTCTATTAGTTCATATGGGGTGTACCATATCTTAGAGGGTCCCTTCCCCATACTGGCTGGTAGCTAATCAGCCGTGAATTCCCACTCCTCTAGGGCAATTAAGACAATAGAGGGTCACTTTGACTTCTCTAGTGGGAATTCCCAAACAGACACTCTGTTTTCCTTGAACTAATTCTTGATGTGCAAGTTCTGGTGTAGTGCTCAGGGCAAAACCTCAATTGGTTTCCACAGACTGAACTTTCTGCCTGTGTCCCCTTACCGAAACACACCTGAATTATTGCAAGTACCTGCGCGGATTCTACTCAGTCCTTCATGCTACTACTCGGGTCTCATTCGACCCTGACCGTCCAGACACAGCTGGAGGCTATTGTTCCAAAACAAGGACTTTTCAATCACTCAGTACTTTTCTTTCCGGACCTTGTCCGCAACTCTAGGGATTAAGGATGGAGAATGTCTCTCCCTTCTGTGCCGCCTTATGCACTTTATAACAGATGTAGCAACCAAATGACAGTATGACCAGCAGACAAAGAACAGTATACTCGATCTCCCACTCTACCACAGACAACATACCCTTTTATTACGGTTCTTCCGTACTATATAATATGGCATCAAGTGTCACAAAAACATGCAGCAACTAACCTTACTCATCGATACACAGGATCAAAGACACGTAGGAGCTCAGATAAGTTATTTGGCAAGACAAGGGCTTACCTTACAGCGCTGTTTTATTCATCTGAGGTCCTCCGGTCCCGTCTCCAAATCGATCGGTGAGTGGGTTGGCACGCTATCAGCTGCACATCGGACAATTCTTGACGCCCCACGTTGGATAGCCAGTTTCTGTGAGGGGTAATTCCCAGGGTTATGTTGTCTTGGGCCTAATTAATAAGGAACAATTATCGAGCGCTCGGGAAACAGACAGATACCAAGGTATCATGTATAGAATGCTTCAATTTATTAATTGGCAGAGCTAGGTTATTATAGGAAGCACAGTTATACATCAATCTCATGACACGATGCCCAAACTTGGTCTTAGAGTCCCGGTGTCACGTATATGCCAAAACCAGTTTAGACCAGATTGACACACAAGCATATTTCAAGACATCACTTAATGTAACACCTAATTGGTAAAAAGGTCAACGGTTGTGATTACAATCTTTAGACATATAGCCTTATCTTAACCACATCCTGTACTGGCATACAGCGCAGACTTTGTGGTGGGTGAGATGCTTTGAGAAATAACCTCTATTTTTCAAATATATTTTTCTTAAAAACATATATGTCTGACAAGCAAAATATTTTTAACCCTTACAGTTCATTCAGCCATCTTGTTCTGTATACTCCATGTTTAAACTCATTAAAAGACTTTTGCTGAATGAGCACCCTTGAGACAATCTTCAAGGTTTAAGATAGTATTTTCCGGGCGCTTAGCCATGTTTCTAGGAGTGTGGCCACAGTATCCTTTGATGCTGCTTGTTACCATGAAGGCCGCACCTGGTGGCTAGCGCATTTCCACATGTTTCTATGTTTAATATAAATTTAGCTTATTTGTATTAATCTTGTAATGTCCTGGCCCTCCACCACAGAACTGCAGATGCATGATGATAAGAGAAGTTAGAGCTCATTAAAAAGTGCTTTATGAGATTTCCAAGGCCATATCATCTATCGTAGCAGGATGTGCTAATATGGTCAGATGCTAAGATGGTGGACACCGGAAGCGCACTGTAATGTCTCTGCCTGTTCGGGTCTCTGCGCCACCCTCCACTCGCACGCTGTGGCGAAGGAGGCGTGTTCAGTTTGATTCCTTGCGTAGGTTTCTTGTTTCTCAGTCTGAACATGGTCCTAGTCAATGTAATGGATTTCCAGCCACACCCGTGTTCTGAGCATTCTCTCTGGACTGCATAGAGTTAATCTTTTCCTGGCCTGTGTGATTGACAGCCTGTGTACCTATCAGGTCTGGGGCTGGGCCCAGACTTTCTTTATACAGGATGTCACTTTCTCAGCAAGTTGCCGGTTATTGCACTGTCTTTGCCTGCTCTCTTTATTATATCCCTTGCTACTTTGTTACCTGATTCTCTGACCCTTTGGCTTGCCTTTTGACTATTCTCTTGGATTTTGATTTTGTACTGCATAGCTTGTTTGTTACCGACCCCTTGGCTTGCTCACTCTGCTTCTGTGTTGTTTTTGTCTTGTCCTGTTATGTGTGTCACTTACTCAGTATAGGGCTTGTCTTCTGGTTGTCCTTTTACCGTTTAGGGTAACTGAGGCAATAGGAAGGGACAGTGGCTGGGGTGAGATTAGGGCTCACTTGTCTCTGTCCTTCCTCCCAGACCGCTGCAGTAGTGTCAGGGTATTGCTACGGTTGGCAAGACCCTTTCACGCACGCAGTGTTCACGTGCTAAGTCATGGAGAATGTCCATTCAGTTTTTAACCAATTGTATTGCATGTTTAATATGATGTAGTGTGTGATGTGTTAGCTGGCATAAAGCCATTATTTTTCTATAAAGATGCTTGACACTGCTCAATAAACTGAGATCTACTTTGGAAACAGAACTGTGTGTCTGTGTCTCTGTACATCTCCTGAGCTCAATATTCTACCACACCCATCGTTGATTATATTGTTAATCTGTTTTCCCTTAGTCCTAACAGCAGCATAATATGGGGTATCTCTGCCCCTGTGTGTTGTCTAGGACAGGTGGAACTTTTAATTAGCACAAAAACGTGCTTACTAACCTGCCCTATAAGAGGGCACGAGAGACCTCCCTCACCTGTGTAAATTATAAAGTAAAAGAAAACAAGATTTTAGGGAGGGAAGCCTTGTGCTGCTGTTAGGACTAAGGGAAAACAGATTAACAATATAATCAACGATTCCCTTACGTCCTACAGCAGCACAATATGGGGATATAGCAAGTAATTCCCCTAGGGAGGGTTACCTCGCCTTACAACCTCAAGAACTGTCTTACCAAAGGCAGTCGCCTCGGAACTGCGGATATCCAAACGATAGTGTTTAACGAAAGTCAGCTGGGATGACCAAGAAGCAGCCGCACAAATTTGATCTATTAGAAGCGAGCGATTCTCAGTCGAAGTCGACACAGCCCTCGTCGAATGGGCTATACAAAAAACTGGAGGAAGCAACCCTTGAGCAAGGAAAGAAATTTTGATTGCCTCCTTAATCCATCTGGACAAGGAGGGTCTGGAAGCTTTAAGACCTCTGTCTTTACCATACATGTTGATTAGGAGATTTTTAGCTCTCCTGAAAGATTGTGTCCACAATAAGTAAATTCGCAGACATCTTACCACATCCAAAGTATGAAGTCTTACCTCCTCTTCTGAAGATGGATCCGGAAGGAAAACAGGCAAAGAAATCAGTTGATTATAGTTATTACGTGAAGGAACCTTAGGAATAAAGCCAGGCAAAACCTAAGGTGGACCCTATCTAAAAAAAATACAATATAAGGTTCTTTGGAGGAGAGCGCCTGTAGCTCTCCTACCCTTTTGGCAGATGTGATGGTTAACAAAAAAGTAGTTTTAAAGGCTACAAATTTTAGCTCCACAGCTTCCAGAGGTTCAAAAGGAGGACCACAAAGGCCTGAAAGGACCGTCGCAAGGTCCCATTGGGGAATAGGAGAAGATACCGCAAGTTTCAGCCTCACCGCTTCTTTGAGGAATCTTGCAACCAGGGAATCCTGGGACAACCGTCTGTTTAAATGGGCGGATAAAGCCGATACCTGTACTTTTAAAGTAGCAGGGGCAAGGCCCCTGTCCAAACCATCCTGAAGAAAATCCAAAACATCAGAAGTCAAAGGATTAGAAATATCAACGCCTCTTTTGGAGCACCACTCCAAAAAAATCTTAGCCGTCCTCTGGTAATTCCTTTTGGTGGATTCAGCTCTCGCACAGGAAAGTGTCTTCAGGATGGCTTCTGACAGTCCTCTATACATTCGTAGGGACTGGTCAACCTCCAGGCTGTCAGGTTGAATCTCCTCAGATCCTGGCACTTCAGTGATCCTTGGGAAACCAGGTCCTGGGTGGGGGGAAGCCTCCAATATATCCCTCGACTCATCACCATGAGCTGGGAAAACCAAGCTCTTTTTGGCCAGAATGGAATGATGGCTATTACAGAGGCTTGGTCCTGTCTTATTTTCATCAATACTTTCGGTATCATAGGAATTGGAGGGAAAATGTATAACAGCCTGGACCTCCAAGGGATGGACAGGGCATCCACTGCCAAGGGATTGTCCACCTGGTACAGGGAACAGAAGGTCTCCACCTTGGCATTGAGTCGGGTTGCCATGTCTCTCCGGGACACTGTATTTCAAGGTAATCTGATGAAACACTTCTGGGTTGAGTGACCATTCTCCTGATACGGCAAGACCCCGACTCAACCGATCCGCTACTGAGTTCAGGGAGCCCTTGATGTGAACCGCGGATAGATGGGTCAGATTTTTCTCTACCCAGGAAAAAATCAGATCTGCCTCCCTGAGGAGGGATGATGATCTGGTGCCTCCCTGTCTGTTCACATATAATACCGTCGTCATGTTGTCTGAGCAAATCTTGACTGCTCTTCCCTTGAGGAGAGAAATGGAGTAAGGCATGGTACACAGCTCTGAGCTCCTTCCAGTTGGACGACGTCCTTCTTTCTGGAGCGCTCTAGACTCCCCCTTATGGAGTTTCCATCCAGATGGGCTCTCCATCCCGTAAGGGATGCATCTGTAGTCAACAGGGTCCAACGAGGTTGGATCGTGGACCTTCTGTCCTTGAGGTGCAACCACCATCTGAGAGAAAGACGGGTCCTGGGGGACAGTCGAATCCTCCTGTTGAGACCGGGTAGAGAGCAATCCCAAATTCCTAAGATTTCCATCTGAAGAGGACGTAGATGCCATAAGGCCTAAGGAACCGCCATGATGGAAGATGACATCAGACCTAGGATTTTCATCAAAGTTCTGATGGACGCTCTCGGCCTCCTGAAAAGTTGCCGAACCGCTGTAATTAATTTCTCTTACCTTGCAGTTGTCAAGGAGATTTCCAGCCGGTCTGAATCTAGGAAGTAACCAAGAAACTTCCTTTTGGTTGAAGGGACGATTTCTGACTTCTCCCAATTTATGAGCCATCCCAGGCTTTGAAGCAGGGATATGGCAATCTGTAAATGCTGGAGCAGAACAGACACTGATTGGGCTTTTATCAGCCAGTCGTCTAGATAAGGGACCACAAAGAGTCCCTGAAGCCTGAGGGCGGCTACTATGGGAGACACCACCTTGGTAAAGGTGTGGGGAGCCGAGGAGATCCCGAAAGGGAGGGCCGAGAACTGATAATGCTTCCTGTGGCAGAGAACTATAACCGCAATCCTTAGGAACTTCCTGTGCGGAGGGTAAATTGGCACGTGCAAATAAGCATCCTTCAGATCTAGGGTGACAATAACGTGGCCCTGGAGAAGAAAAGAAGAAACTGAGTTTATGGTTTCCATGCGGAACCGTTTTTTCCTGATGAAACGGTTCAGATACCTCAGATCTATCCTCCATCTGCCTGCTGGCTTTGGTACTAGAGAAACAGGGGAATAAACCCCCAAACCTTCTTCTAGAGAAGGAACTTCTTCTAGAGCTCCTTTGTGGATATACTCTTGAATGGAGCGTTCCAAAATACCTTGCTGAGACGCGGGAAGACAGCGAGTTAGGACAAACCGATCTCGGGGAGGACAGAGCAATTCGATTGCATAACCTCGCTGTATTAACTGTAAGACCCAAGGATCCTGAATTTTTTTCCTGCCAAGCGCTGAGAAAAAGGGAGAGACGACCCCCGACAGGAATTTCGGCCACAGGAAGACAGCTTCTCATGTCAGAAACTGGGCATCGTTCTATCCTCGGTTTTGGGGAGTCTCCGTCCAGAACCTCTAGAATAATACCTAGAGCCCCTCTGGGACTGCTGACCGCGTCGAGGTGGATAACCTCTGCCGCGGCCAGGGCCAAATCTGCCCCTAAAAGACTGGCAGAATTTTGCCTTTTTTATCAGCCAAGCACTCTAAAATTTCGTCCAAGCTACTGCCAAAGACTCTTCCTGGCTCAAATGGTAAGGCAAAAAGGTTATACTTGGAGATAAAATCAGCTCTCCAAGGTTTTAACCATAAGGGTCTCCTCGCTGCCGTGGAAAGCGCCAAGCACTTTGATGCCAGCCTTAATTGATAATGGGAGGCCTCAGCTAGGAATTCTGCCGCCAAAAACATTGAACTTAAGAAGGAAAGTAACTCGTCTCTGGAGACACCAGAATCGATGTCCCTCTCAAACTGGAGCAAATCAGCCCGTAGTTTGGCTGAGACTTCACATGACGCAACAGCGACCGAGATCTGAGCAGAGGCCGCTGAGTAGGCCTTCTTGAGAGTACTCTCCATGCGTCTGTCCATAGGATCCTGCAAATTTGCTCCATCCTCAGATGGTACTAGAGTGCGGCAAGATAGCTTGGCTACCGCTATATCCATCTTAGGGGGAGGACCCCACTGATCCAGTTGAGACTCTGTGATGTGGAACAAGGTCTTAAACCTACCAGTAGCTATAAAGGGTTTCTCCAGAAATTTCCACTCTGAAGACATTAACTTTTTTAATGTCTCGTCCACTTGGAAGACTCTGGGCCCTCTATAGGTGGACGTGGAGTCTTCCCCATGAACATCACGGTCTTTAGACCGGATGGACTTCAGCAGCCTATTGATTTTCTCGAGTGGGAACAGAGGTCTGCTGGTATCTTCAGCGGAGTCATCAGAGGACAAAGTTTCATCCACAACCTGAAAATCTTCGTCCGAGACCCGCAAGAGAGGATGTTTTTCAAGACGTGGTCTCTTGGCGATCTGGGAGATAGAATTCCGGATCTCTTTGAGAGAGTCCTCCATGTATTCTTTCACCCATGTCACAACCTCACGTATGGATGGCTCCTCAGAAGGGGGGCCACAACACTGGCGACAGCGGGTGAATTCGTAGCCGTCAGGCAAGGGAGTCTTACAATCTAAACAGGCTAAATGTTTACGCTTGGAGGATTTCTTCCTCCTAAAATCTCCATCACCAGAGCCAGAAGCAGAAGACATCTAAAAAGACCACAAAAAGTCACAGACAATAACAATACCAATATTACAAACCAGAACCAGAAAAAGAAGGGTACCTAAAGGAGGTCGGTCGTCGCAAAAAAGGCAGCAACAGTACACGCAATAGTCGAATAGGGTAATCTCTGAATCACAGAAGAGAATTACTACTCCTTAGCAGTAGGAGAGCCAGAAAATCGCAGCCCACAACCCAAATGGACTATGGGACATTTAAAAGGCAACCATAAGTGGTGGAGGAGCCAAACACAAAACTAATCCACTGTGACAACTTGAGGGAATTAGACTCAAAATGGCGGCAGGCTCCTGGTCCGGACAGCGGTGGTTCGTGGTACTGGGCGCCGGAAAGATAGCGTTCAGACGGTCCAAGTGTAAAATAAAACTGGCTTTATTCAGCTTAACTGCAACATAACAAAACAACAAAAAACCTATGCCACAGTTAGGGCACTAACTGACTCCTTGAGCCCCTAACTGTTCTGACTATTGCTCAGCTTCAGCAACAGTCCCCTGTGGACCCCAGCCCTCCTGGCACAGACCGTCTATCTGTCCAGCTGGGTCCACCATCTCCTGCTCCCTGCAGGATACTCCAGACTTCTGGAGTTATACGCCCCCCACCCAAAGGCGTGGCTGAGAGCCTTTTCTGGCCTGGGCCTGGGTCACTCAACAGCGCCCTCTGGTTCACATACTCACATACCCTCCCCCTCAGCTCACTACCCATGGGGTGAGCTAAAATGGGACGAGACATCCTATGACGAAATCCCTCTTCAACCAAGTCCCAATCTGGCGGTCTCTTCTTCCAAATTCCGCTCCGTCGAGTTTTCCATTTTCTCCTCACTTTAAATGCTACGCCAAGATCCTGGCCATTCTGTGCAAAGGCAAGTTTTACTTCATCACCTTCACAATTCGCCATACAGGAAATAACATAATTTTCATCACATTTCTCGCCATAGTCTTCAGCCTTCCCATTGCATGATTTTGATCCCTTTATTGAATAGCCGTAAGAATCTTCATCTTCACCTATCACGAGTCCACAGGATCTCAGAGACCAACTGACACGTACTTCATGCACATCAATGTTTTTAGAGTATAAATGTTTCACGGGTACCTTTTCTGTAACCTTCATCTCAAAGCAAACTTTGCCATCACCATCAAGGCTTAGAAGTTTAGGAGACCGCAATATCTTCTCCTTCTGCACAAGGGCCATACAGTACACCCTCACAAAATAGCTCACGCTGAACTACATTTTCTGGTATGTCTTTAACAACTGCCACATCATATATTGGAATGGTTTCTGTATAATGCTTCTACACCTGTACGGCAGCAGGAGAACCACTTCCATACTCTAGTCTTATCTCCTCTCTCTTACACACAACTTTCTGGAGGCATGTTGCGATACTGTGATAGATTGCAAGAATTTTCGTGCCAACCCCTTTCTGACAGTACAGGAGCTGGTGATATCGTCATCTCAACATTCTTCAAGTTATTTTCATTCCCTGTGCTAACACCGGAGGACTGGGATACCAAGTTTTCACCATCACAGTTTTTTCTGTCAGTACCCAGATGCTTTTTGGTTACATGTTCTGGCTGCCTTAATGGCTCTGCTTTCTCTGCCTCTATGCTGGCAGCTTTCTCCAATTCTACCGCCTTCTGTAGCGCACAAATCTCTGATTCCAGTTCCGGAACTTTCTTCATTGCCACATTTTCCTGAGCAGCTTCCATCTCAGTTTTTACTATTGCAACTTGCAGATCTTCCTCAATCTGTCGCACTGGATCTTCTATGGCAGCAGATGTAGATGCCATCTCTTTATCCACCATGTCTCCCAATTCAAGGATATTCTGCCGTGTTCTTCTAACATTTGTCAGGTCAGCATCTATTAAAGACTGCTTATCCTTCAGCTCATTCAGATACAGCTTCTGCTCATCTGCAGACTTTTTGTCAAGTCTTTCATTCAAGTTAAGTATCTCAGTGGCTCTCTTATCTTGCTCTTGGTTGAATACAGACTCTCTCTCTTGAGTCACGTTTCTCAGGATAACAGCTCTGATTCTTTAGAGGTTAACAGGCTCTGCAGCGAATCCTTCTCAGCTTCTAGTGCTGCCAGCTTTGAAGATAGGGCAGATGCCGACTGTTCAGTATTGGATAGAGACTGCTGCAATCGATCCAATTCTTCTCTTTTAGATTCCACTTTGGTTTTTAACTGTTCAATCTGCAAAGTGCGCTCTTCCAACTTTATTTCTGACTCGCGCTTCACTTGATTCATCTGAAACTCCAGCTGTTCCTTGATGCATACAATTTCCTCCTGCTTGTTCACTTGCACTTTTAGTTTAGCAACAAGCATTTTTAGATCTACAATCTCAGCAGACAAATTAGACAGGTTTCCCTCAAACTGAATCTTCATGTCTTCTACCTGGAGGTCCAATTCTCTCTTGGCCTTTTCCAGCTTGTCATAAGCATTAGCTTTGCTCTCATACAATATCTGCACAGATTCCAGGTTTTTCTCAACTTCATCCTTGGAGCTAACCAAATCCTCCATTTCAGTGCGCAGTTGCCTGTTGAGCCTCTCTAACTCGGCCTTCAATACAAGGGCCTCTTCTAGGGAACGAGCCAAGGCAAGAGCTTTGGTCTCTTTAACACGAGCCTCTGCTTCAGCACGGTCACGTTCTTCTGCATATCTAGCAGAAAGAGTCTTCTCTTCACCAAGCAGCTGATCAAACTTTTTCTGCTTCCTTTTCAAATTTGACACAATCCGATGTTGATGATCAAGATCTACACCTACATCTTCTAGTTCCTGCTGCAGTCTAATTTTCGTCTTCTCAAGTTTGCCATAAGCAGCAGCCGTCTCCTCAAAACGTTGATTTGTAGCTTCTAGCTCCTTTTGCAACTTTTCCTTTAGTTCTTCAACAGAGTCCAAGGATCCAGTACTATCTTCCATTGTTTTTTTTCATATCAGTCGCCTGAGCCTGTAATGTTGAAATCTGCTTTGTCAAATCTCTTTTTGCTATCTCCTCTTCCTCTAGTTGCTCAAGGAAACCATTTTTCTCATCTTCCATTTGTTTTAGTTTTGTACTAAGGTCAAGCTTCTGATGGGTTTCTTCTTGCAAAAGTTCCTGAGTGTCCTGAAGCTGAGATTCTAGTGTAGAAAAATCTTTGGAAAGTTTGATAAACTTGCTGTCTGCTTGAGAAAGAAGCCCTATGACATTATTCAATTCTTTGTCTTTATTTTGCACCAAAACAGACAACGTCTCATTATCTTCACAAGATCCTGACAGCGCCCTCTCCAGGCTACATATTCTAGCTTTGAGTTCCCTTTCTCTTTGTTTAGCAGTTTCAAGCTCATCTCTCAATTTTTCAATGACACTCTCTTTGGCAATGGAGTCTTGGACACGCTGCTCCTTTAAATCCTGCAATTGCTTCTCAAGCACTTGCTTTTGCTTTACACTCTGTATGACTTCATTAGATAGAGCACATTTCATTTCAGGAAACTCCTTCTTAGTGACACAGTCCATTCCAGGCAAACCCAGCACCACATCTCCACAATGACTAGAACATGAACTCCTCATAGATTCAAGATCTTTCTTTAACTTCAGGTTCAACTTAAGGTGCTCTTTTTCTAATACCTCAAATTGCCGTTTAATCTCATCTTGAACCTGCTGCACCATAATATTTTCATCTTTGGCGCTTTGATGCACTCCAGTACAGTCATGGCCAAAAGTTTTGAGAATGATACAAATATTAATTTTTACAAAGTCTACTGCTTCACTTTTTCTAATGGCAATTTGCATATACTCCAGAATGTTATAAAGAGTGATCAGCTTAACAGCAAATACTTGCAAAGTCAATATTTGCCTAGAAAATGAACTTTATCCCCCAAAACACATTTCAACATCATTGCAGCCCTGCCTTAAAAGGACCACCTAACATCGTTTCAGTGATTGCTCCATTAACACAGGTGTGGGTGTTGATGAGGACAGGGCTGGAGATCAATCTGTCATGATTAAGTAAGAATGACACCACTGGACACTTTAAAAGGAGGCTGGTGCTTGCCATCATTGTTTCTCTTCTGTTAACCATGGTTATCTCTAAAGAAACACGTGCAGTCATCATTGCACTGCACAAAAATGGCCTAACTGGGAAGAGTATTGCAGCTAGAAAGATTGCACCTGAGTCAACAATCTATCGCATCATCAAGAACTTCAAGGAGAGAGGTTCCATTGGTGCCAAAAAGGCTCCAGGGCGCCCAAGACAGACCAGCAAGCGGCAGGACTGTCTCTTAAAAGTGTTTCAGCTGCGGGATCAGGCTACCAGCAGTGCAGAGCTTGCTGAGGAATGGCAGCAGGCAGGTGTGAGTGCATCTGCATGCACTGTGAGGCGGAGACTCTTGGAGCAAGGCCTGGTCTCAAGGAGGGCAGCAAAGAAGCCACTTCTCTCCAGAAAAAACATCAGGGACAGACTGATATTCTGCAAAAATATACAGGGAGTGGACTGCTGAGGACTGGGGTAAAGTCATTTTCTCTGATGAATCCCCTTTTCGATTGTTTGGAACATCTGGAAAACAGCTTATTCGGAGAAGAAGAGGTGAGCGCTACCACCAGTCTTGTCTCATGCCAACTGTAAAGCATCCTGAAACCATTCATGTGTGGGGTTGCTTCTCAGCCAAGGGAATCGGCTCTCTCACAGTCTTGCCTAAAAACACAGCCATGAATAAAGAATGGTACCAGAATGTCCTCCAAGAGCAACTTCTCCCAACCGTCCAAGAGCAGTTTGGCGCTCAACAATGCCTTTTCCAGCATGATGGAGCACCTTGCCATAAAGCAAAGGTGATAACTAAATGGCTCAGGGAACAAAACAGAGATTTTGGGTCCATGGCCTGGAAACTCCCCAGATCTTAATCCCATTGAGAACTTGTGGTCAATCATCAAGAGACGGGTGGACAAACAAAAACCAACAAATTCAGACAAATTTAAAGCATTGATTCTGCAAGAATGGACTGCTATCAGTCAGGATTTGGTCCAGAAGTTGATTGAGAGCATGCCAGGGAGAATTGCAGAGGTCCTGAAGAAGAAGGGTCAACACTGCAAATATTGACTTGCTGCATTAACTCATTCTAACTGTCAATATAAGCTTCTGTTACTCATAATATGAATGCAATTATATTTCTGTATGTGATAAAAACATCTGACAAACACACATAAAAACCAGAGGGCAGCAGATCATGTGAAAATATAATATTTGTGTCATTCTCAAAACTTTTGGCCATGACTATGAGACATACAGTCAACAGGGACATATTCAATCATAGAACAGAGGTGCTTTAGAAAAACTGCATCACTCTCATGCAATCCATTATCTTTACTTGCACTCCACATGATCTGTTCCGGGTTTTGTGTCTCTCTGCATTCAGACTGCTGCACTAATAAACCTGTGCATAACTTCTCTGCTTTTTTACAAGCTGAAATTCTCTTTTTCTTGCCCATGGTTTACTAACAAGATTACACAATATTCCACAGCAACCTTGGGTTCAACCGGCAGCAGCTTTTTGCTATCTTCTGCAGTCACATGTATTCAAACAGTTAACTTATGTGACACTACAACAACCAGCATTTTCTTCTGTCTTACACAGAAAACAGAAACATGGCACCATAGCCTTTCACATAGACTGTTTGCAATATCCAGCTTCCACACACATTGCTTACTTTCTTGCCATCAGCAAACACTTTACAGACTTCTGTGCCACAGTATACACAAAGTCCATTCCCTGGATTCCTCTTCCAGAGTTTTACTTTCACCAGTTTTGCACACACTTTGCTATGTTGCAATTCACTCACCCCTTCATGGGTTTCTCAGTTGAAATCACAGATTTCTTCCAGCTGTAGGCCACAATGCACACTTAGCAGTACTGCAGTCACCAAACACTTGTCTTCCAGGACTTGCGTGGATCTCTTTATGCGCGCGTTCTCCACCATATGTGACAACTTGGGGGCATTAGACTGAAAATGGCTGCAGGCTCCTGGTCCGGACAGCGGTGGTTCGTGGTACTGGGCGCCGGAATGATAGCGTTCAGACGGTCCAAGTGTAAAATAAAACTGGCTTTATTCAGCTTAACTGCAACATAACAAAACAACAAAAAACCTATGCCACAGTTAGGGCACTAACTGACTCCTTGAGCCCCTAACTGTCCTGACTATTGCTCAGCTCCAGCAACAGTCCCCTGTGGACCTCAGCCCTCCTGGCACAGACCGTCTATCTGTCCAGCTGGGTCAACCATCTCCTGCTCCCTGCAGGATACTCCAGACTTCTGGAGTTACACCCCCCCCACCCAAAGGCGTGGCTGAGAGCCTTTTCTGGCCTGGGCCTGGGTCGCTCAACAGCGCCCTCTGGTTCACATACTCACACCACAATGAAAAAAATACAGAGGAATTCATGCAGAGCTAGGCCAGCGATATGAATCAACAATTCATATAATACATACAGTACAGACCAAAAGTTTGGACACACCTTCTCATTCCAAGAGTTTTCTGTATTTTCATGACTATAAAAATTGTAGATTCACACTGAAGGCATCAAAACTATGAATTAACACATGTTGAATTATATACTTAACAAAAAAGTGTGAAACAACTGAAAATATGTCTTATATTCTAGGTTCTTCAAAGTAGCCACCTTTTGCTTTGATTACTGCTTTGCACACTCTTGGCATTCTCTTGATGAGCTTCAAGAGGTAGACACCTGAAATGGTTTTCACTTCACAGGTGTGCCCTGTCACGTTTAATAAGTGGGATTTCTTGCCTTATAAATGGGGTTGGGACCATCAGTTGTGGTGTTCAGAAGTCAGGTGGATACACAGCTGATATTCCTACTGAATGGAGTGTTAGAATTTGTATTATGGCAAGAAAAAAGCAGCTAAGTAAAGAAAAACGAGTGGCCATCATTACTTTAAGAAATAAAGGTCATTCAGTCCAAAAAATTGGGAAAACTTTGAAAGTGTCCCCAAGTGCAGTGGTCAAAATCATCAAGCGCTACAAAGAAACTGTCTCACATGAGGACCGCCCCAGGAAAGGAAGACCAACAGTCACCTCTGCTGCGGAGGATAAGTTCATCCGAGTCACCAGCCTCAGAAATCGCAGGTTAACAGCAGCTCAGATTAGAGACCAGGTCAATGCCACACAGAGTTCTAGCAGCAGACACATCTCTACAACAACTGTTAAGAGGAGACTGTGTGCAGCAGGCCTTCATGGTAAAATAGCTGCTAGGAAACCACTGGGCTAAAGAACACAAGGAATGGACATTAGACCTGTGGAAATCTGTGCTTTGGTCTGATGAGTCCAGATTTGAGATCTTTGGTTCCAACCACCGTGTCTTTGTGCGACGCAGAAAAGGTGAATGAATGGACTCTACATGGCTGGTTCCGACCGTGAAGCATGGAGGAGGAGGTGTGATGGTGTGCGGGTGCTTTGCTGGTGACACTGTTGGGGATTTATTCAAAATTGAAGGAATACTGAAACAGCATGGTTACCGCAGCATCTTGCAGTGGCATGCTATTCCATCCGGTTTGCGTTTAGTTGGACCATCATTTATTTTTCAACAGGACAATGACCCCAAACACACCTCCAGACTGTGTAAGGGCTATTTGACCAAGAAGGAGAGTGATGGGGTGCTACGCCAGATGACCTGGCCTCCACAGTCACCAGACCTGAACCCAATCGAGATGGTTTGGGGTGAGCTGGACCGCAGAGTGAAGGCAAAAGGGCCAACAAGTGCTAAGCATCTCTGGGAACTCCTTCAAGACTGTTGGAAGACCATTTCAGGTGACTACCTCTTGAAGCTCATCAAGAGAATGCCAAGAGTGTGCAAAGCAGTAATCAAAGCAAAAGGTGGCTACTTTGAAGAACCTAGAATATAAGACATATTTTCAGTTGTTTCACACTTTTTTGTTAAGTATATAATTCCACATGTGTTAATTCATAGTTTTGATGCCTTCAGTGTGAATCTACAATTTTTATAGTCATGAAAATACAGAAAACTCTTGGAATGAGAAGGTGTGTCCAAACTTTTGGTCTGTACTGTATAAACAAGAATAAATAAATATAAAAATAGATATTACTTACCCTCCTGACATTTATACAGCACCAAAACGGGTCAAATGCCATAATGGAACATAGAGGAGCATAAGCCTAAGCCAGAGGCTCAAAAAACAAGCAGCAAAAATCAATTCTTTATTTTGCCTTTAAATTTTCAATTTCCATACTTACCGCACTTTTTCCGAGAAAACCGGAAGAAGGCGCGAAGGAGTCCGGCGAAATCCGCCCCCACGGAAACCCGGATGCTGAGAAGAGTTCCGGTTGACGTCACTTCCGGCTAGGCCAAAGCCTACCACCGGCCGAAGATTTACCGACAAACGCTGAGAAGAACGGACGCAAGCCGGCAACAAAAGGAACGACCACCTCAAGGTAAGAAAAAAAAAAACCCTTAACACTAGAGGTCACAAGAGACCTCCTCCACCTGTCTCACACAGGACAGAAAAAAACACAGGTGAGGGAGGTCTCTCGTGCCCTCTTATAGGGCAGGTTAGTAAGCACGTTTTTGTGCTAATTAAAAGTTCCACCTGTCCTAGACAACACAGGGGCAGAGATACCCCATATTGTGCTGCTGTAGGACGTAAGGGAATCTCTAATTTGGCACCTCACGGCATACCTGCAGATCGGAAGAGTCGGGGTGTTCTCCCGACAGTTGTGTAAGTGTTTGGTGAGACTCTTTTGGCGCTGCGACATGTACAATGGTATACATCTGAGTCACAGTGCCAATAAACTTCCTGGTTATGTTCAAAGGGGTATTACATAAGAATACCCCTCTAGTAAGGCTCAGAGGGGTATTACATTATCCCTCCATGTGACAATCAGAGAGCAAAAGTATAGTATGCTCTCTGATTGATAGGAGAGGGGATGACAGAAGTCCCTGTTATTTCCCCCCCCCCCCCGGGGTCACATACAGGTTATGCGCATGTAAGCCGTGTACCGGGGTGGACTCCCCAGGATACAGCGAAGTCACGAACAAAGGAAGCGAGTCCAAATCAATTTAGTAAAAAACAAGATTTTACTTTGTGTAGTAACACCTCTTTACCAAAAAAAACACTCCCAATTATTTACATACACTCAGCCAGGAAGCTGAGGCCCTGGTGTTGTACAGCGCGGTGCCCTCTCATGTATGGCTCCAAAACACTCCAAGCTTTTACCTATCTGCAGGCTGCAACTAACCAGCCGCTTGTTACCTTTTTATCACCCTAGTCACAGGAACAATTCAGTGAGTGTGATAGGGGCACCAGCGGTATAACACAAGAGCTTACAAACTTATCAAAATACCCCTATTCCCCACAAACAAAGTACAAGCAAGTAAATATAATAGGTCAGCTTGCAAGCCAAAGAAATGTGACAATGTATAAAATGTTGCTTCTAGACTTCCTCAGAAGCTCCTCTCTGGGAGTTACAAGTCTATAGAATTCTCTGAGTCTTAGTCCTTACTACCCAATAGGTAGATATTTCACCAGTAGTGTGGCCTGTGAAGATGAGTATGCCTAACTAGTCTAACTACAGGCCCTTAGTCCCAAGCAAAACATTGTAATGCGGTGCGTGCACGATTACTTCTCTTACTGATCCAGCTTTGTTGTGTACCTTTTCGCCTTGGTTTGGAACAGCTGGAAGTGGGGCTCATCCAGAAAACATGCAATCTCACTGACAGGGCCACTTCTCAACCAGGTCCTTGATAGCAATCTTCAACTTAGGATGCTGTCTGAACAAACCCTGGAACAGTCTCTGCTTCAGCACCACCTTGCTATATTTATGATCTGTTAGAAATTCACATTCTCTCTCACTTCAGTCCTTCTTCTTCTAAAAGCTGTAAGCACACTCCCAAGATGGCTGCCACACACACTCTGCTCCTTCTTGTACCACCTCTGCAGGACAGGGTCTCCACGTCACTACTCCAGGGAATTACAGAATTACAGTCTCTTCTATTTCTGAGGTAACAGTGGCCTCTTGTGGTCAAATAAACAAATGTCAGTTTATAAAAAAAAAATGAACTTATCTACAGAAACAGGTACACTCATAACATGAGGGCTGTTTCCCCCATCTTACATGCCACCCCACTAGAGGTTGACGTCCCTGGCAACCTTCTCCATACAAACTCATCCTGCACATAGCGCTGTGGGGGTACACCAGCATTAGACTTGACTGTCCTACGCAGAGTCACAGGATCAGGGGTATCGTGCACATCCAATGGTGGTTGTTCTGCAGGCTGTGCAACTCTCTCCCTGGGTGGCAAACTCATCACGACTGGGGTTCCCAGACTGACTGGGGCAGGGACAACCCACCATTCATCGTCTAAGGGAGGTTCCCTGGTACTAGGGTTAGGAGCAAGCACCTCCTCGTCGCCCACTGGTTGCTCAAAGTTACAGAGTCTTAACATATTACAGTGGAGGTTCCTTGAGGGTCCCCCAGTCCCTACTGGTTCTACTTCATACACTGGGATATCTGGGTCTACCCTCTGCTTCACTATATACAGAACCACCTCCCACCGCCCATCCAATTTTCCAGTTGGCCTCTTGGCCCTGATGATTACGCGGTCACCTGCAGCATACTCATCCCCCTGCACTAGCCCTGGGTTGGGGTGCACTACTTGTCTCAGGCGTTCATCCATAACCTTGTGTATTGCTCTCAGTCGGCGATGGTGCTCTTGCACCCAAGCAGTAGTGCTCTTCGGTGGAGGCTGCATAGGATCTGGCATGTGGAGATCCTCAATCTCTTGGCCTGCTCTCCCAAACATCAGCATGTGTGGAGAGTAACCAGTGGTGGTGTGTACTCTTTTGTTATAGGCCCACATCAGCGCAGGTAAATACTCTGGCCACCGAGCTTTTTGATTATCCTCTAAAGTCCACAGCATCTGTATCAAGCTGCGGTTGAACCGCTCGCATGCCCCGTTCCCTTGCGGATGATATGGGATCGTGTGGGAACGTTCAATACCATAGAGCTGATACAGCTCACTCATCAAAGCACCCTGAAAACATGCCCCCTGATCTGAATGGATTCTCTGCAGACACCCAAACACTTGTATAAAGTGCTTACAGACTGCCTCAGCAGTTGATTCAGATGTCTGATCTCTGGTGGGTACAGCCACTGCATATTTTGTAAAGTGGTCCGTCACGAGCAAACAGTAAGAGTGTCGTGAGGTAGCGTACCCAATCTGTACATAGCCAATCATTAAGATTTCTAGGGGGGCAGATGTTCGAATAGTTTGTACAGGGGCTGTTGCTCAGGGCTTTTACTCAGCCCGCAGGGTCGACACTTGAGGCATACCTCGGTTACCATTTCTCCCAAATCTGGACAATATATGAATCACTGAAGCCATTGGTGAGTCTTAACACTCCCAAAATGAGCCCCCCTCTCATGGGCTTCCTGAGTGGCCGCTGGTCCCAATGACATAGGGATGACAACCTGTTGCCGGTACTGCAGCTCTGACTGTATGCACAGTTGGGAAAAAAAGTATTTAGTCAGCCACCGATTGCGCAAGTTCTCCCACTTAAAAAGATGAGAGAAGCCTGTAATTGACATCATAGGTAGACCTCAACTATGAGAGACAAAATGAGAAAACAAATCCAGAAAATCACGGTCTGATTTTTTTTAAAGAATTTATTTGCAAATTATGGTGGAAAATAAGTATTTGGTCACCTACAAACAAGCAAGATTTCTGGCTCTCACAGACCTATAACTTCTTCTTTAAAAGGCTCCTCTGTCCTCCACTCATTATGTATAGTAATGGCGCCTGTTTGACATTATCAGTATAAAAGACACCTGTCCATGTCTGATTTTTTTAAAATTTATTTGCAAATTATGGTGAAAAATAAGTATTTGGTCAATAACAAAAGTTCATCTCCATACTTTGTTATATATCCTTTGTTGGCAATGACGAAGGTCAAACATTTTCTGTAAGTCTTCACAAGGTTGGCACATACTGTTGCTGGTATGTTGGCCCATTCCTCCATGCAGATCTCTGCTGGAGCAGTGATGTTTTGGGGCTGTCGCTGGGCAACACGGACTTTCAATTCCCTCCAAAGGTTTTCTATGGGGTTGAGATCTGGAGACTGGCTAGGCCACTCCAGGATCTTGAAATGTTTCTTACGAAGCCACTCCTTCGTTGCCCTGGCAGTGTGCTTGGGATCATTGTCATGCTGAAAGACCCAGCCATGTTTCATCTTCAATGCCCTTGCTGATGGAAGGAGGTTTTCACTCAAAATCTCACGATACATGGCCCCATTCATTGTTTCATGTACACGGATCAGTCGTCCTGGTACCTTTGCAGAGAAACAGCTCCAAAGCATGATGTTGCCACCCCCATGCTTCAAAGTAGGTATGGTGTTCTTTGGATGCAACTCAGCACTCACTCTCCTACCAAACACTTCTACTTTGGTTTCATCTGACCATATGACATTCTCCCAATACTCTTCTGGAACATCCAAATGCTCTCTAGCAAACTTCAGACGGGCCCGAATATGTACTGGCTTAAGCAGGGGGACACGTCTGGCACTGCAGGATCTGAGTCCCTGGTGGTGTAGTGTGTTACTGACAGTAGCCTTTGTTACGTTAGTCCCAGCTTTCTGCAGGTCATTCACTAGGTCCCCCCGTGTGGTTCTGGGATTTTTGCTCACCGTTCTTGTGAACGGGGTGAGATCTTGCGTGGAGCCCCTGATCGAGGGAGATTATCAGTGGTCTTGTATGTCTTCAATTTTCTAATTATTGCTCCCACAGTTGATTTCTTCACACCAAGCTGCTTGCCTATTGCAGATTCAGTCTTCCCAGCCTGGTGCAGGTCTACAATTTTTTTTTTATGGTGTCCTTCCACAGCTCTTTGGTCTTCACCATAGTGGAGTTTGGAGTGTGACTGTTTGAGGTTGTGGCCAGATGTCTTTTATACTGATAACAATGTCAAACAGGTGCCATTACTACAGGTAATGAGTGGAGGGCAGAGGAGCCTCTTAAAGAAGTTGTTACAGGTCTGTGAGAGCCAGAAATCTTGCTTGCTTATAGGTGACCAAATACTTATTTTCCACCATAATTTGCAAATAAATTCTTTAAAAAATCAGACAATGTGATTTTCTGGATTGTTTTCTCATTTTGTGTCTCATACTTGAGGTCTATCTATGATGTCAATTACAGGTCGGCCTCATCTTTTTAAGTGGGAGAATTTGCACAATTGGTGGCTGACTAAATACTTTTTTCCCCACTGTATATGGTCCGGCACAGGAGCCCATGGGTAACACTCAGCTTATCCCACTGTCTCAGTAACTTCTGACCCTCTTGAGTTAGGCTGGCCCGCTTGTCCGGGCGGGGCCAGATGTTAGTCCGAATCCACTTTTTCACTTTCCAGAGGTCCGGGCAGCTATTTTTAACCCTTTCCCAATCTTTCAACGTCTTCCCCAACACCATCGGCACACCTGAAGCCACCCTACTTGAATGTGTTATGTTCTGGAATGGTAGTACTCTGCCAAGGTGTGGGATTTCAATGTCTTCGTCCCCACTCTTGGTCGGCAATCCTACAGGTACTCGGGAGAGGGCATCAGCGTTGCCGTTCTCCCTTCCTGTCCTGAACTGGATGCAGTATTGGTACTTGGAAAGGCGAGCCATCCATCTCTGCTCAAAGGTGCCTAGCTTGGCGTTTTCCAAGTGCACTAACGGGTTATTGTCCGTCATCACAATCACTTCTGCACCCGTCAGATATTCTGCAAATCTTTCAGTCATGGGCCATACCAGTGCCAAAAGCTCCAACTTAAAGGAGCTATAGTTGTCAGGGTTGCGCTCCGACTCCCTTAGAGACCGAATGATATAGGCAATCACCCTCTCCTGTCCCTCTTGAACTTGAGATAGCACGGCTCCAAGACCATGTGGACTTCCATCCGTGTACAACAAGAACGGACTATCAAACCGTGCATAGGCCAGGATCGGGACACTGGTCAGAGTTCTTTTCAACGCCTCAAAGGCTCCTTGCTGTCTTGGCCCCCACTCAATGGGGCGATTCTTGGGTCCTCCAGCTGTGCCTCTCAGCAGCTCGTTTAGTGGACCGGCAAGATGTGCGAACTTGGGTATAAATCTCCTGTAATAACCAGCCATACCTAGAAAGGCCTGCACCTCCCATAGGGTTCTTGGCTGGGGCCACTTCTGGACGGCCTCCACCTTGCTGGGGGCTGGTTGTACCCCTTCTGGAGTGACCACAGGTCCCAAGTACTCTATTCTCTGCTTGATTTTTAGCCCATGGTCTCGCAGTCATTCTAGGACCTGCCGCAGCTTTTGAAGATGATCTTCGAACGAGGTCCCAAACACCACAACGTCATCCAGATATATCAGTACTGACTTAAAGTTTAGGTCACCCAGACAGAGCTCCATCAACCGCTGAAATGTCCTTGGAGCATTGGACAGATCAAACGGCATTCTGTTGAACTCAGAGTCCCATGGGTAAGATAAAGGCTGTCTTCGCCTTGTCCTTTTCGGCCACTGGCACTTGCCAATATCCACTGGCCAGGTCAAGCGTGGAGAAATACTTGGCACGACCCAGGGAGGATAGTGTCTCTTTGATCCGTGGAAGAGGATAGGCATCTCGGATGGTCTGAACATTCAGTTTCCGGTAATCTACACAGAACCTGAGGCTTCTGTCTTTCTTCCACACCAGGACCACCGGAGCAGCCCATGGGCTTTTACGCTCCTGTGTCACCTGATTCTCCAGCATGCTGGCCACCATATCTTTCACCTCCTGATACATCTTGGACAGGATTTGCCTGTACCGCTCCCGAATTGGTGCAGCGTCGCCGGTAGGGATTTCATCTTCAATGGCGGAAACACACCCGAAGTCATCATGTCTTGAGAACGCCTCCTGGAACTCCCAGAGTGTCTTCCGGAAGTTTGTTGCCCCGGGGTCAGAGACCAGGGGTCCACTCCCATCAGAGACATGATCGCTCGACCGTTCCATTCTGCTGTTGGGGTCTGTTTTTGCTGGACCTCCACAGCATAGGTACAAGCCGACCTCCCATCAGGCTCTAGCGTGAAGCTCTTCCGGCGAAGGACGTCGCCCTCGGGCATATAAACTTCAGCCAGCAAGGTATTCTCAGGAATGATCAACTCACTGTCCAAGACATTGAGACAGGGTATAGGCACGCGGCCATCTTTCACAGTGGCGAGTGCTCAGGCTACCAGAGGGCGGGTCTGCGTTTCTCCATGCGGAGCAGGCTCTATCAGGACCTCTAGTCCATTCAGTGGTCATCCAGCCCCCACTGGAAGCATCAAAATTTTCTCCTGTCACGGTGGAGTCTTCACTAGAGCACTCAGCGGTACCTTCACGTTCCCAATAGAGCGCCCTGATATGATGCTCTTTTGCAAACTAAAGCTACTCACCATCTCCTGTAGGACCTTCTGAGTTGGCCGGTGTGGTGTGGCCCGCTGCCAGTATTTAGGCCCTTCCTTGGCATAAAGGTGATGATCTAGGTCTATCAGCACGTTCATACCCAGCGTTACATCTAATCCTCTTCTGGATGGATGGTCTACCAGCACGATCCCCTTTTTGCCAATGTCTTGCCCAAACAGCCGAACCCGCATCCAGACGATCCCTTGTACGCCCATTGCACCATTGGCAGCTGTCAACCTGTCAACTTCCATCTTCCGGCTCCATCATATGTCCTAAGTGTCTCTCGAAGAACTCCAGAGGCATCAGGGTGCACTCTGATCCGGTGTCAACTAGGCAGTGTACCTTCTGACCCTCCAGCTCGGCTTCCATAACGGGGCTGCTAGCATATAAGTCGCGTTCATCGCGTATGGGGCTTAGTTTTTGGTGAACCGCCACAGGACGCCCCGTTACTGCAGCAGTCGGAAGTTTAAAGCCGGCTCGGGTTCCATCTGTCCTTAGCACTCGCTGGCGTTATGGCCATACTGTCGGCAGCTCCAGCAGAGGGGGCCCCTCGAGCCCCGCACACCAGATGGGCCTTGGTTGGTGGGCCCACACACCCAAAGTACTCTCGGTGGAAGAGGGCAGGGTGATGTGACCCTTTCCGCAGCCATGGATGAACCTGCTTTCATCTGGGACACCTCCAGGCGGAGTTCTCTCATTTCTGCCTGTTGAGCCTGGACTTCATCCTTCAGGGACTTTGCGTCTTCAGGACCTACTCGTACCCCTGTCACTTGGGTGCTACTCACTGCCTTCACACTTACAGCCATGGGCTCTTCTTCCCTCTCTACAGCCACCAGATAAACATTATAGAATGTCAGGTTGGCATCTTCCCGAGTCATCTCTTGCAGATTATCCTGTAAAAACTTATTGGATAATCCTAGGATGAATTGGTCTCATAGTAGTCAATCCACATCTTTGAAGGCTCCCATAGCCTCCGAATCTTGCCGCTGCACTTCATTCAGCATCTCCTGTAAGGCGTTAGAGTATTGCATTAAAGCCTCACCCTCTCACTGCAACCGATTAATGAAGTTGCTTTGCAACTGTGCTACTTTGGTACGCCCTCCCTGAGCTCCCTCTAGCAGGGAGAATATTTTTTTCCAAGGTGTCTCTCTCTGATTCGGGCCGTACCGTCTAGCGTCACCTTCTAGGGCCCCCAATGCTATCTCTGCATGCAGCCCCGGAATCAGGTTACTCAATTTAACTACGCTTCGTACCCTTTCCGTCCAGTCTCGCAACGTCATATTATTACCGTCAAACTTTGGCAAATGCTGCATTAGTGCCCCGGCTGATAAGTACCCTACTTGGGCTGGCATGACTGATACTGGGGCTGATAGCTCTTGCTGTGCAGGGGCACCCTGAACCAGTGCAGCTGGAGCCGGGAGATTAATTCCCACCGCGTTCTCGTCCATGACGGTCGCTGTATCCTGCCGACTACGCCAAGTTGTAAGTCGTGTACCGGGGTGGACTCCCCAGGATACAGCGAAGTCACGAACAAAGGAAGCAACTCCAAATCAATTTAGCAAAAAACAAGATTTTACTTTGTGTAGTAACACCTCTTTACCAAAAAACCCATTCCCAATTATTTACATACACTCAGCCAGGAAGCTGAGACCCTGGTGTTGTGCAGCGTGGTGCCCTCTCATGTGCGTCTCCAAAACACTCCAAGCTTTTACCTATCTGCAGGCTGCAACTAACCAGGCGCTTGTTACCTTTTTATCACCCTAGTCACAGGAACAATTCAGTGAGTGTGATAGGGGCACCGGCGGTATAACACAAGAGCTTACAAACTTATCAAAATACCCCTATTCCCCTTATCTACAGAAACAGGTACACTCATAACATGAGGGCTGTTTCCCCATCTTACACACAGATGAGGATTTTCTCATCTCTGTGCAGTCTGCAGGGGTGCTCCTCTCCCCTCCTCCTCCTACCACAGCTCTTAAGATGCTTCCTGAGACAGGAGGGGGGGAGGACATTTTAGAGCCCCATATCTCAGGATCCGTTAGGAGTATTAAGAAGATCTGAAGATGATCTCATCTTTAAAATGATTCCAAGATATTCATGATATCCCTTACAAATTTGGAGTGAATCGCTGTTAAAAACGTTGTCGGGAATTGAGATCTGCAATGTGATCTCAATGCCAAATCGCGTTTTCAACAGTGAATCGCTCCTAAACTGTAAGGGCTATTATCATCTTTAAAATGAATCCCAAATCTTCTTAATAGACCTAATAGATCTTGCGATATCGTCATTAGAAGTAAGGACATATTAGATACGTGCTTGGCTACAGAAGTGCCACCCTGGGAGGACGTATAGATATGTGGCTGGCAGGGAAAGGGTTAAGGCCGGGCCCCATGTGGCGTAAACGCCGCTTTTAGTCAGCAGAAAATGGGGGGCCGAATAATTTGGCACGCCCCACTTTTCAGTTTTTTATTTTTTACAAAAGTTTAAAATATCCAATAAATTTCGTTCCACTTCACGATTGTGTCCCACTTGTTGTTGTTTCTTCACCAAAAATTTTAAATTTTATATCCTTATGTTTGAAGCCTGAAATGTGGCAAAAGGTTGAAAAGTTCAAGGGGGCCGAATACATTCGCAAGGCACTGTATATCTAGTTGGCAGAGGGACATGGTGCTTTAGCCCACTAGGATTTAGCATCCTTATATAGAGCAGGCTAAATCCAGGTAGGAAAAGGGACTTGGTCCTTTTGTTCAAAACTGGCTATATCTAGTGGGCAGGGAGGCTTGGTCGTTTATTAGTCCACTAGGATTTAGCATCCTTATACAGAGCGGGCTAAATGATATGGAGTTAAAGGACTAGGTCCCCCTGCCAACTAGATATTGCTAGTTTTAAGCAAAAGGACCAGGTCACTACTAGGATATAGCCCAGTGATGGCCAGCCTTTTGAGCTCGGTGTGTCAAAATTCATTAAAAAAAAACGAGCATAACGTGGGTGTTGTGTCACTTCTACAAAAATCCATAATGTTGTGATATTTGTAGCTCTAATAACAAAGTTATATTTTAATATATTACTGTATTTGTTAATAAAGCAAAAACAGTAATTCTTTACCATACCGCTTAGTGACTTTTTTGTTGCTGAATTTCATTTGCTAAATCTTTAATTGAAAGTTGTATACTAATACTAATATTATTTTGTATACTTCAAGCCCAAGCAAGTGCTACTAACTTCATCTGCCAGTTGGTTTCTTTTATTGGTTTTAATATTATTTAATGCTTAGAATGAGGGTGAGATTTTGGTAGCTGCTTTAAGATAATGGTTGGGGTGTAAGGAGCACACACGCTTGAGATGACTCTCTTATCCCTCTGTTGTTACTGGAATGGACCTTGGTCCAGCCATCTACTGCTGACAGGGTAACTGTGGGACATAGTTCTAGTGTTTCCAGGTGTCTGGGTGCAAGTCCGCAATAAATTTAGTGCGGGTGGGAGCTCTGACTTCACTTCCTAACACCTAACAGCCGTCACTAACAGAGGTAATATGGCCACCATTCGCGCCACGCTCTCAGCAGAGTTGCCCCGCCTCCAGATGCTGTCAGCTTGCTGCGTGTCAGCAAAAACATCTCAGCGTGTCACCTCCGACACGCGTGTCATAGGTTAGCCATCACTAATATATTGTTCTATAACAATATATTAGTCTCCTTGCCAACTAGATATAACTAGTTTTGAACAAAAGGGCCATTTCCCTGTGCCCACTAGTTATAGTTAGTTTTCAACAAAAGGACCAGGTCTAATCTGTTTTAGTGGCACAAGATGGACCTACACAATTTCATGTAGGTGTTTTATATGTAATGGCTAATCAGCGTTTATATGGTTGTGTTTATCCCCTTCCTGTAATAGTATGGAGCTGTAATGTCTTCCGACTGTGGTGGATTTCCCCCTGGATGACGTGGTCAATAGCGATCACAGCATCCAGGTGTCTGGGGCAGCATCGCCTTCCCCCTCGGATCCCCCCGCAATAAGATTGTGAGGTCCAAGGGGTTGCCATGGCACACAACAGCCTCCTCACTGCCTATGTACAGTTCACATACTGAACCTATGTGCGATGTACTGCAATACTATGTACTGCTGTACATTGTACTGGGGAACTGAGATCCCAGGTTCAAGTCCCCTTGTGGGCTATGTAAAAAGTACAAAAAAAAAAAAAGTTCAAAAAGTTTAAAATAATAAAAAGTTTTAAAAAAATCCCCAAAAACCACCTTTATTTCTACAAAAAAAACATTATAAACAAATAAACAAGCACATTAGGTATCCCCATATGCATATAAATCAACACTATAAAAAAACAGCGTTATCCCGTTAAAAAATATATACCACAATGCGCAAAATAACAAATTTTGGTCACCTTGCTTTCCCCAAAGAATAGCAATAAAAAGTGATCAAAAAGTCATACATAACAAACATTGGTACCAACTTTTCCCTCAAATAAAGAGCCCTGACATATCTCTGATATCAATACAGTAAAAAAGTTATAGGCGTCAGAATACGGTGGCCCCAGGAAAATCATTCATTTTCATAAAGTGATGTTTTATTTGTAAAAACGGTAAAACATAATAAAACCAATATAAATATCACTGTAATTGTAATGACCTGTCGGACAAAGTTGCCATATCATATTTAATGCAGAATGAACGCCGTAAAAATAAAATGTAAAAAATTATGATGTGGGTTTTTTCACATGTACCACCAAAAAACGTTAATAGCTGATCAAAACATTATATGTACCACAAAATGGTGACAAATGAAAGTACAACTCGTTACACAAAGAATAAGCCCTCACATAGCTATGTAGACAGAAAAATTTTAATTTTGGAAGGCGGGGAAGGAAAATATGAAAAAAGTCGCCGAGTAACTTAATGTACAAATTACCCTGAATCCTTAAAGGGTTAATATTACTTCCAATAAACTGAAATATAATGTACGTCGTACTTTCTAAAAATGTGCTAAGAATGGAGAATCATCTGCACAGCCCTGCTCTTTTCTATGCACTGTCTGATTTAGCGTTTTTCTCCGTCAGACCCAACAAACGCATTTGGAGATCCTGTGTCCCTGAACTCTCTTTTAATCTGGAAGTAACCATATCTTTCCCTGGTATACTGTAGCTGCAGTGCCAAAGTATTACAGCTCTGCTCCCATCCAAGTGAATAGAAGCATAGCTGCAGTAGCTCACGCCTGATACATACAGTGAGCAGAGCCTTCTGCTTATTCTGTAGCTCTGTCTCCTGTATAGATTCTAGCACAGTTGACTGGCTGGAACGGCTGATCTGTGTGGGTTCCCACCAATCTGATAGCGGTTGTAAGAATTGTACCTTTTAGCCTTGGTCTGGAACAGCTGGAAGCGGGGCTCATCCAGAAAACATGCGATCTCACTGACAGGGCAACTTCACAGCCGGGTCCTTGATAGCAATAATCAATTTAGGATGCTGTCTGAACAAACCCTGGAACAGTCTCTGCTTCAGCACCCCCTTGTTATAGCTCTGATCCCTTAGGAATCCTTTTTCTCTCACTTCAGTCCTTCTTCTAAAATCTCAAAAGCACACTCCCAAGATGGCTGCCACACACACTCTGCTCCTTCTTGTACCACCTCTGCAGAACAGGGTCTCCACGTCACTACTCCAGGGAATTACAGAATTACAGTCCTTCCCATTTCTGAGGTAACGGTGGCCTCTTGTGCTCAAACAAACAAATGTCAGTTTATAAAAAAAATTTAACTTATATATAGAAACAAGTACATTCACAACATGAGGGCTGTTTCCCCATCTTACACAGTGACCTATCCTGAGGATAGGCCATCAGTATCAAAAATGTCCTCCAGTCTGAAAAACTTATTTAATAAAAGTTTCTATAAACCACGGAGAAACCAAAAATAAAAACAGGACAATGAATGTTTTTAATTATATACAGTGCCTTGCAAAAGTATTCGGCCCCCTTGAACTTTTCAACCTTTTGCCACATTTCAGGCTTCAAACATAAGGATATAAAATTTTAATTTTTTGGTGAAGAATCAACAAGTGGGACACAATCGTGAAGTGGAACGAAATTTATTGGATATTTTAAACTTTTGCAAAAAATAAAAAACTGAAAAGTGGGGCGTGCCAAATTATTCGGCCCCCTTAAGTTAATACTTTGTAGTGCCACCTTTTGCTGCGATTTACAGCTGCAAGTCGCTTGGGGTATGTCTCTAACAGTTTTGCATATCGAGAGACTGAAATTCTTGCCCATTCTTCCTTGGAAAACAGCTCGAGCTCAGTTAGGTTGGATGGAGAGCATTTGTGAACAGCAGTTTTCAGCTCTTTCCACAGATTCTCGATTGGATTCAGGTCTGGACTTTGTCTTGGCCATTCTAACACCTGGATCCGTTTATTTGTGAACCATTCCATTGTAGATTTTGCTTTATGTTTGGGATCATTGTCTTGTTGGAAGATAAATCTCCGTCCCAGTCTCAGGTCTTTTGCAGACTCCAACAGGTTTTCTTCCAGAATGGTCCTGTATTTGGCTCCATCCATCTTCCCATCAATTTTAACCATCTTCCCTATCCCTGCTGAAGAAAAGCAGGCCCAAACCATGATGCTGCCATCACCATGTTTGACAGTGGGGATGGTGTGTTCAGGGTGATGAGCTGTGTTGCTTTTACACCAAACACATCGTTTTGCATTGTGGCCAAAAAGTAGGATTTTGGTTTCATCTGACCAGAGCACCTTCTTCCATATGTTTGGTGTGTCTCCCAGGTGGCTTGTGGCAAACTTTAAAACGAGACTTTTTATGGATATCTTTGAGAAATGGCTTTCTTCTTGCCACTCTTCCATAAAGGCCAGATTTGTGCAGTGTACGACTGATTGTTGTCCTATGGACAGACTCTTCCACCTCAGCTGTAGATCTCTGCAGTTCATCCAGAGTGATCATGGGCCTCTTGGCTGCATCTCTGATCAGTCTTCTCCTTGTTTGAGATGAAAGTTTAGAGGGACGGCCGGGTCTTGATAGATTTGCAGTGGTCTGATATTCCTTCCATTTCAATATGATCGCTTGCACAGTGCTCCTTGGGATGTTTAAAGTTTGGGAAATATTTTTGTATCCAAATCCTGCTTTAAACTTCTCCACAACAGTATCACGGACCTGCCTGGTGTGTTCCTTGGTCTTCATGATGCTCTCTGCGCTTTAAACAGAACCCTGAGACTATCACAGAGCAGATGCATTTATACGGAGACTTGATTACACACAGGTGGATTATATTTATCATCATCAGTCATTTAGGACAACATTGGATCATTCAGAGATCCTCACTGAACTTCTGGAGTGAGTTTGCTGCACTGAAAGTAAAGGGGCCGAATAATATTGCACGCCCCACTTTTCAATTTTTTACAAAAGTTTAAAATAACCAATAAATTTCGTTCCACTTCACAATTGTGTCCCACTTGTTGTTGATTCTTCACCAAAAAATTTAAATTTTATATATTTATGTTTGAAGCATAAAATGTGGCAAAAGGTTAAAAAGTTCAAGGGGGCCGAATACTTTAGCAAGGCACTGTATATATTAGTGGGCAGAATGACCAAGTGTAGGGGAAAGGACTCTCTGCTCTCGGGACCAGTGGGGGTCTTAGCAGTCTACTACTGTACTACTGCTTCATTTATCTCTATGGGAACGCTGAAAAGAAGTAGAGTTCTGCATTTGATTATCTATGGCAGTCTCAAAGTGATGAACAGATAGGCAGAGAACATTATGGATCATCATTCTATTCAATGGAAAGAAATAGGACCCCTATTCTCAGGATTACTGTGGCTTCCAATGGTCAGATCCCTAGTGATCTACTGGTTATCCATATTGGGAATAACTTGTTTTGACGGAAATATTTCTTTTACTTGTGTAGCACCAACATAATTTGGACCGCTTTACAGAAATACTCCTTTAAATAATTTAGCTGCTAACACCTTGGTAGCAGATTCCACAGGACACCTCTGGAGGTCTTGTTGAGTTTATGCCTTGATGGGTCTGAGTTGTCTTGGTGGCAGAAGATGGACCTACACAATATCAGGCAGGTGGTTTTTATGTAATGGCTAATCACTATTTGCCTGTTAGTGTATAATATTACTTCCAATAGACTGAAATATCCTGTACACAGAACTTTCTAAGAATGAAGAATTGAGCCCTGTTCTCATGTATGCACTGTGTTACGTCACAATACTTAACAATGACAGGACGTCCTGGCGTTCTTCAGCGTCAGGTACAGTGTTCCCTCAATTTGGCAGCTAGGCCTGCCTGCACAGGAGCATGGAAGAGTGAATAAATTATCAGCTGCTACCTATTCCAATAGATAGCAGCCTAACATGGCATTATGTGGGGGTCGTATACTGTATGGAGGCCAAACATATAGGTGGAATGGTGGAGCCATATACTGCGTGCAGGCCATATTAAGTGTGAGCTAGCAAAGGAAGGCAATATACTGTACTGTTTGGGCCAGTATGGACCTGCATATGTGACTTTTTTCCTACTAAAAAAAAAAAAGCGGCTTCGTGGCACAGAGGCTGCAATCAGACACCTACAGTACGGGTTGCTTTAAAAACCCATTGAAGTAAATGGGTTTTTAAACAAACCTCTCCCTATCCTTTTTCTGATATTTAGGTCGGATTCACAGGAGACAGACTCCAGGCGCAAGTGTGAACCAACCCTTACACAGTAAAGGGGGCGTTATACAGTGTGGGAACAAATATGAGATTTTTTTGATCTGCAAATGGAGGGTGAGTCTTACAATTATAATGTGGGAGGGGGACCTTGTCACACAACCAGTGGGGGCAAGTGGGGGGGGGGGCAGTAGTAGAGAGAAGCTAGACTAAGGCCCCACATAGTGAACTAATCTATATATATATATATATATATATATATATATATATATATATATATATATATACATATATATATATATATATACTCAAAATCTGTATTAGCCTGCTCTATACAAATCCATAGTTCTCGCCCAATTTGGGTGAAATTTGGCACTCCCACTCTCCACCCACAGGAGCAGAATACTGCGCACGTTACATCTCTCTACCGTCCCCGTCATGAGATTGGGGCCACCGAAGTTAGGCCCTATACATATAATGGGGAAATGTGAAATCTGTAGTAGCCCACGCTATACAAATCCATAGTTCTTGCCCGATTTGGGTGAAATTTGGCAGGCCCCCTCTCCACCCACAGGAGCAGAATATTGTGCACGTTAAAATCTTGCTAGCGTCCCCCAGTCATCAGATTGGGGCCCCCGAAATTAGGCCCTATACATATAATGGGGAAATGTGAAGGTAAAAGTGACAGTGCTGAGGGGAAAACAGTTGTGACTGACAGGGACGGATTATAGCGACGGTGTCAAAGAATCGCTGCTAAAGAAGTCACACCACTACACACAACACAAACACCATACAAATATCACACAGACAGCACACATACACCAACCCACAAAGCACAACACCACACAAATGCCACAACACACCACACAAAAACCAGACCACACTAGACACATACAACATCGCCACACGACTTCATTACTACTTATATACCTTCCCATCTGATACAGCATAATCTCATCAGATGTACATTTTGGATTCTCTAGCTGGAAAACTGCCATATCACTGCCCTTGTTAACATATTTGCAAATGTATTTAATTGACTTAACAGAGTTACAATATTCTACATTAATGTGAGCATCAAACATTTTTGAAAGCAGTGGAGAGTAAGGTACAACCCATCGATTATTTCAAGATCTGTGTTTTGTTTAACCCGTTTTAATCTGATTGTTGCAGTATAGCCTCCCTGTTTAGGTTTCCGTCTTCTGTGAAGAGGATAACCATCATCTCCTGTTTGTGTTTCTACAATCAAGTTGCGAGGATAATTTTTTTTTTTCCTTCATACATGGCGATCTTGGGTTAAGTGGCCCACATATCATATTTTTAGAAATAGTTTCAAAAAGTACTGGATCCTCTTCTGGATTTGTAAGCTCGGCAGAAATAACACTGTCAATTTGATCAGGACGTATCTTATCCTTTAGCCATATCAGTAAATGAGCATGTGATCAGTTTTTGTTTAAAAACCCTTGCTATTAAATCATGTCGATCAGAGGGGCCCTGAACATTCAGAAGCTCTTCCTTTATCTCTGGCCAAGTTGGATTACACGTAACTGTAATAAACAAATCAGGACGACCATATATCCAAACAGATGTCATAGCATCCTGAGCACACTCATGCATATGTCTGGGACTTCCAGTAAATGTAGCTGGTAAAATAAACATACGCCCAAGGTCAGCCACGTTGCCATCACGTTGCCATCACGTTGCCATCATTAGCAACAGCATCCCTTAAATGAATGTATTCATCCACTCTAAGTTTTTGTTGGTTCAATCGTATGTACAAAAGACGCTCACTTTCCACCTTAGCATACATATCAACTATAAATTGATGAAAAAGTTGCCTACATTGTAAAATGTGGTTAGAAGACCCATGTCTGATCATTATTTGGTAGGCATAAAAGTCCATAGCTGATATTTTTTTTATTGGTTGGCCTAGCAGTCTTGGGATCAGTATGTGTTAGATTAAAGTGATAGCCATCTTGGCCATTCCATTCCAATTGCTGTAATTTTTGCAGGTGACTTCTGCCAGATGTTACCTGTTCTTGAGAGAGCAACACCAGCAGATGAGCTGAATTCCTGTCTAAAATCTTCTTATCTGTGGATACATGTTCAGAAGCAAACTCTTACTACTAATATGCGGGTTCATTTGATGGGAAATACAACTGCGGACAAATTTACACACCAGCTACTATGCCTTGGAAATGACAGGTTCCCTACTGATTCCACTACTGCTCTCATTTCCTTTCCGGAAGATTTTTGTGAAATGACATTTTTGGTAACGGAACTTATTGACCAAGTTTTCCCTGATATTTGTAATAATTTTAACAACCATCAGTGGCTTTGTGAACGTGCAATCCTAGCACCTAAAAATGATAGTGTCAGCTTCATAAATCTACTAATTCAGGGAAGGCTGCCTGGTCTAGCGACCACATACATATCCATTGATTCAGTCATGGAGAGTGAACAAGCCGTAATGTATCCATTGGAGTTCCTGAATTCTTTGGAGCCTCCTGGAATGCCACCGCAGCAGCTCATTTAAAAATAAAGAGCCACAATAATTTTGCTTCAGAACCTTGACCCACCAAAAATGTGTAACAGCACAAGATTGTGCATTAAAAGTCTCATGCCCAATGTTATTGAAACCACTATTCTTATGGGAAACTCTAAGGGAGCAAATGTTTTCCACGTATTCCTTTGCTACCAAGTGACATAACCTTCAATTTTAAGCGTCTGCAGTTCCCAATCCGACTTACATTTGCTATGACTATAAACAAAGCACAAGGTCAATCACTTAAAGTAGCCGGCTTTAATTTGGAGAGCCCGTGATTTTCACATGGACAGTTGTACGTTGCTTGCTCTAGAGTGGGTAACCCAAAAATCTTTTTATATATGCACCTGAAGGTAAAACCAGAAACACTGTTTACCAAAAAGCACTACAATACATAGTTGTTTAACTGTAAACCAATTTGACTCTTGTCTGTGAACTACTTACAGATTACACTGGAGGGAGCGGGGAAGGGTTGCACTATGTTTTATATGTTTATGTACGGTGCATAAATTTTAATTTTTGATAAAAAAATAGTTCAAAAAATAGTTGTAATAGTTTATACTACATAATATGTATTGAATATGTAAAATCAATAAAAATGTTGAAAAAAAAAAAAAAGTTCACAATGTTACGACCAATAAGAAAAATGCGAAAATAAGAAACATTTCAAGTGGAAAAAAAAGATTTACTGTAGCACTCTGAAAATGACAATTTCAATGTGACACTGAAAATTTTACTTTAGCTAGCATAACCAACAATTTAACATATTTTCCGCGAGCTAAGCCGTGGGTGTTCTACTAGTTTATATATAAAACTCACAAACGCAACGGTTGTGTTTTTTATTTCTTATTAAATTGCAGTCGTTTCTGCGTGTAAAATTAACATGCTGCATTTTTCCAGCAGCCAAAAATGCACATAAGAGAGATGTTGTTTGTTATTTAGGTTCTGGTAGCAGACATCTTCGTCCCCTGGTATAGCTTCAGTGCCGAAGTATTACAGCTCTGCTGCTATCCTAGTGAATAGAAGCACAGTTGACCCACTACATACTCACCTCCTGTAGACGTCCATGCCCCACAACTGTATTGGTGGATGCTGATATAGTTGACTACAAGGACAGATTATAATTGGACAAATGGGTAATTAGTTGTGGTTGGGCCTTGGGCTACAACCCATTTCATCCTTATTATAATCCGCTACTGGGGACTTGGCTTAAATAATCATCATTAATCGAAATAGAGGTAGAATGCCCAATTAATCGTGATTTTGATTTAGGTCATAACTGCCCAGCCCCATGTATAAGATACATAAGGTAGAAGCCTCGACATCACCAGACTCCAACACTGGCACCATGTCTTCTCTCCACATGAACCTAGAAACAACCAAACAAAAAAAGTCAAACCCTTTTTTTTTTTTTTTTTCTTATTCAGAATATCATGCTACAGCAGAGGCACAGGCCCCATGAAGAACACCTTCGGCAACAGTGAACACTGCCCTCCATATTTTATAGCTTTATTGAATTACAGCAACAATAAAACCATAAGGAAAAACAGTAGCAAGTTAAACATTCCTAAGTGAGAATGAAACATTCAGCATAGTACATAAACACGCTATATTGTACCTGTCAGTGGGGAGGTGGTCCCTGCCAACGGAGAAAAAAGTAACACTCGACCACATCAAGAGTTTAAAGCTAGAGACAGTACGACAGGCCTGGGATATTGGACCTATTAACCAAAAGAAGCCAAACCCTGTCAAAATGCAGACAGGTATCTGAAAGTTGTTGTGTTAATCTTTTCATACAGCATGATCGTGTCAACATGTCCAATGACATTTGACAGTGAAAGACTTTTTTTTTTCCAGTTGGAAGCAATATGAATTCTTGCTGCCATTACAATATATAGGAGTAATTTATATTGCGCATACCTGATGGTGGATGGTTTCAGGCCAAGTAAGAAAACTGGAGCAGTTAGAGGGATTGACTGTCCCAAGAGTCGTTGCACCATTCTATGGATGGACATCCAAAAGCGATGGGCTAAAGGGAAAGTCCACCAGATATAAAGGGTGTCATCTGAAGTGGCACAGCACTGAAAAAAAAAAAAAAAAAAGAGGGTGAAACTGTAGGGTAAAAACTATGTAGTCTATAGGGAACCAGATAGGTTCTGTGAAGAATTTTAAGGAGGGCTCCATGAGGGTGACTTTCCAACTGCCTTTGCTAATGTACATACAACTGGGGTGGGGTTATGGTGGTCTCCAAGTCCGGTTCCCAGGCCGTCATATAGTACAGCTTGAGCTCAGAAAGTGGAGCATTCAGCAAACTGTATATAAAGGAAAGGGAACCTCTATCAGTTGCTCTATAGCAGTGGTTCTCAACCTTTCTAATGCCGTGACCCCGCAATACAGTTCCTCATGTTGCGGTGACCCCAAACCAAAAAATAAATTTGGTGGCTACTTCAAAACTGTAATTTTGCTACGCTACAGTTATGATTTGGAATGTAAATACCTGATATGCATTATGTATTCTAATTGCTACAAATCAAACATAATTTAAACATAGTGATCTACCCCCTACACAGGTAATGTTATTAACTATGGGGAAATTGAGAATTATTACAGTAATAGTGCCCCCCATATGAGTAATCTTATTACCTGTGTGTCACTATAACTGTAATAGCCCCTCATATACAGACCAAAAACAAAATAGATGCCACACGGCCATTGTTCATATAAATATATCGCTTAACAGTGGCGATAGCCTGACTTCACATAAAGACAGAGAGCAGTAATGGCCAAGCTTCTGGTTAATATGGGCTTGAGTCATATTATAATATTTACTGTATTTTTCGGACTATAAGACGCACCGGACCATAAGACGCACCTAGGTTTTAGAGGAGGAAAATAGGGAAAAATATTTTAAGTCAAAAAAATGTGGTAAAATGTCTAATATATGGAAGTTGTAGTTTTGCAACAGCTGCAAGGTCACATTGACAGGTGTCCCTGCAGCTGTACGGGGAGGAATAGGGCGTCTTTTTTTGCAGGGCCAGATGTACTTTTTAGTTATGCCATTTTGGGGAATGTCTATTGCTTTGATCACTTTTTATTCAAATCAGAGGCGAAACAGCAAAAAATATGGCGGTTTGGCACTTTTGATTTTTTTTTCCCGCTCTGATGTTCACCCTACAAGAAAAATATTTTTATAAGGTTGTAGACCGGGCATTTTCGGACACAGGGATAGCTAATGTGTATGTGTTTCACAGTAATTTTGTACTTTTATATGTATTCTAGGGAAAGTGGGTGAGTTAGAACTTTTTTTTTTTATTTTATTTTTTTACTATTTTATTAGCCCCCCTCCCTTCATGGGGCTTGAACCTGCAAGTTTTATTGCAAGTCCCATAGACTGCAATACAAGTGTATTGCAGTCTATGGGAGATTCTGTACATTACTACTGAGACTGGTCATAGACCAGTCTCAGTAGTAGTATCCCAGTGACAGGCCTGGGAGCCTTCATTAGGCTCCAGGCTATCACCGGAACAGGTCGACTCCCGCGATCTCGCCACGCGGGGAGTCGACCTGCAACTTAACAGGTATGGGGCCGGTGGGGACCGGGGGGCAGTTTTTACAGCCGGGGGGGGGGGGGGGGGGGCTGCTCACAGATACAGTAGTAATGCCCGCAGTCAGACTCTGATCGCGGGCATTAGCTCCGGGACTCCGCTGTACAGCGGAGGCCCGGTTGCTATGGTGACTGCTCTGCAGCAGAGCGGCCTCCATCATTGTAACAGACCCGGCATCCGCGTGACGGCACGGCGGATGCCAGGAGCTACACAGTGCGGGGCACCCTCTCAGGGCTGGACCCGCAGCATCACTCCACTGGTCCGAAAAATACGGTAGTACTTTTACATGACAAGTACAACCTAAAGCAGGAAGCACTTACTTCACTTAGGTCCCGGAAATCATGTCTGCGCATGCGCACAGGCATTCAGTTTGGAACGCACATCCATAATGACGTGCGTTCCAGCTGAATAGCGCGACTTCTCAGTGGCTAAAGCCATCGGAAATATGTATTTTCCGATGGCTTTAGGCGACCCCTGTGTTTTGGTCATTCGACCCCTGCCGGGGTCGCGACCCACAGGTTGAGAACCGCTGCTCTATAGAGATACAATCTTTCAAAGCCAGTGGGAGTGATCGCAGGGTTATATGGAGTGATGCTAAGTTCACACTAGCGTTTGGGTTTCTGTTCCGGGGGTCCACTTGTGGACCCCTGAAAGTAAACCTTATCCACTTAAAAAAGCGGATACCCTCAGACCCCATAGAGTATAATGGGGTCCGCCGGATTTCTGCCCAAAAAGGGTGGAAAAATGCGGAATGGAGAACGGAATCCCCGAGAGGAGACTGAGCGCTAGTGTGAACCTAGCCTTAGTGAACATAAGACCTGGTTAGTCTTAAAGGCCTCTGAGGGGGCGGGTTATGTGTATGAATGAAGTAGTCCTTGATGAAACCCAGTTGGTCAGAGAGGAAGTCGCTGAGAAGCCTGAACCTAGCTACCATGACTCCATCAAGTGAATACCTCAGGGAATAGACCAGGAGGGAAGAAAGCATTATTAAGTAGAGGGAGTAATGGTGGAATGGGGCTTTGTAACTTAGAGTCTGTAGTGAAGCTGGAGCGACCAAGGCAGACTCCAAGGCTACCCATTGCGGACAATCTATCTCATGATATATAGCACAAATATGAGAGAGCCTAGCAGCTATATAATATTTATAAAGGTTGGGAACCGACAGGCCACCTAGTTGCTTATGATAGTAAGTCTCCGTATTCGAGGCCATTTACTGTATATGCCCAAATAAAGTCGAAATGTTCCCGCTGTAGGCTGGCTAGGGAGGAGGATGTTACTGGGGTCGGAATGGTAATAGTGAGTAATAGAAGTAATAGAGGATGCGTGGTAAAGTGACCATTTTAACCATATGAATTCTACCAACCCAAGAAAAGGTAGGAAATGCCAGTCAACAAGCTCTTTCAGTGGTTTTGGGATCAATGTGGCATAATTCCATTTGAAATTGGTATCCAAGGGACTGTGTAGATTTATTTCCAGGTAGGGCAGATACTTATCCCGTGTCTGAAAAACAAAATTTAAGGCCATCAATTTTTTGATAGCCTGGGGGATATTACAATGTAAAATTTCTGATTTGGAGGAGTTAAAGAGGTTGTCCAGGCATTTTTCTTTTAAAAGCCTGGACAACCGGGGGAGGGGGAAAAAAAAAAAAAAAGCGTCCTAAGGTGCGTTCCTGTCCTTCTGCTCCGGCGGCTTCTCACGGGTCTCTTCCCGAGTTTTGCTGAGGCCAATCAGCAGCCTCAGCAAGAGACCCGTGATGTCACAGGTAGTGACATCGCATGCCATTCGCTGAGGCTGCTGATTGGCCTCAGCCGTCACGTATGGCTGGGACATCCGCCACATGACGGCACGGGACCAAGAAGACCAGACCATGCAGGGAGGCACTGTGGAAAGGTGAGTATGAATTTTTAGCAAGGGCAAACAATGCAGAAGTTAAAGGACAGCCTTGGCAGGTGCCATGACCGATCTTAACGGGCAGAGGGGTGTCTGTCGGGAGTTTCAAATAGGCTATGGGGTCACAGTAAAGGGCTCGAAGAGCTCAGAACATAAGCAAGGTAGCTCCAGGACAAGCTATCAAAAGCTTTTTCAATATCTAAAGCCAAATAGGGAGATTGTGATGATGATTGGTCCAACGAATAATTACAAAATTTTCTGACATTATCCGAGGCCTGCCTACCTAGGAAGAAACCTACCTATTCAGTGTATCAATGACAGAAGCAGACCGTATTACATGCAGGCCAGGATGGAGGGCCCCCCACATTTTAAATATTTCCTTCATGAGACTGCCCCCTTGCTCACACGCAGCCTGCACCCCCCATGTTTCCCCCCCTTGCTCACACGCAGCCTGCACCCCCATGTTTCCCCCCTTGCTCATACATCTGTCTTCATTACCTTCCACCAGTCTCCGCTCGCAGGAGCCTCTTCTTGCTGTATTACTGCACACTGTGCTATACCTTCCCGAACAGCTCCGCCCAAACAAGAGTCCATTTCGGTAGGTCAATGGTTACAGCGAAACATTCAAGTTGCTTCTTATTGGGTTACGTCATCATTGACTATAGCCTATCAGCACCTCAGTCTTGGAGAGTCAAAACAAGCCCACGCCGGCTCTCCGTCCGCCTATCAGGAGTGACAGAGTGGAGTGATTGACAGCGCGCTCTGCCAATGCACACACACATTTTTGCGTGTGCACTCTCTATGGGCGGAACATAGATAAGGAAATGTTCAGCGAGAGGTTAACAGTGACAGACAGATGTCTGGGCCAATGGAAGCTGCGGCTGTCAAGATTCGGTCCAGTCAGGACGAGGCAGATGGCAAGTGGGCGAGTCTGGGAGTTTAGAGGAAGGCGCATGTTGTTAAGCTAGGGGAGAGAAGATGGCGGTGTCCGGGGTTTCTGGTCCTATTATTGGAGTCTTATGGCTGCTGTTCGCAGGGACATGGGCGTCTATAGGCTTCCTCAACTTAGAGGAGCTGACGGAGATGAAGTACGGCATAGAGATCCTGTCGGAGCCGGTGATTAAAGGCCAGGTAATGCGGGGCAGGGGAGCGCCGGAGCAGCTGTCACTTTCCTGTGGTGTCTCCAGAGCTGCTGCACTGCCTGCTACACGTGTGTGCCCCTGTTAGTAAGGGATGTGTAATGTTCTGCCCCATCTGCTGAGCCCTTTCGGCCTCTTGTCACGGTATTTACCTGACCTCAGATGTCCTGTAAAAAGCAGACCGGCCGGGCTCTGGCGGTCACAGGCTGCCGGATCCGGGCTCTGGTTGTCACAGGCTGCCGGATCCGGGCTCTGGTTGTCACAGGCTGCCGAATCCGGGCTCTGGTTGTCACAGGCTGCCGGATCCGGGCTCTGGTTGTCACAGGCTGCTCTGGTTGTCACAGATTTGTTTTTTCTGCACACAAATGTCTTGTAATATTGACAGACTGTAATAGCCTAAGGCAGCTATATTATTTTGCAGGCAATGGGAAAGATTTCTTAAGACTGGAGTATTGTACACCAGTCTTATTAAAGGGCCCGTCTGGTGATGGGATAGAGACTTAAGAAGTGGCTGCGGCGTCTTTGTAAATCAGTTGGACGTCTCTGTGCCATTCGAGAAAACTAAATCGGTTAGGAACTAGTGTAGATTTCCATTATAACTCATGCGAGTGAGTTATAATGAATCTGTCCCCAATACATACCTCGCTCTGCCCACATTCGCACAGTGAGGTGTGGATTGGTTCTTTGGGTGCACGTTTGGCGCAAGAAAGGGGTTTGTAGCAAATGTGCCCCACAGTACTATCCCTCTAAACCAGTTTTATGTTGTAGAGGGATTGATGAATTTCCCTCCGATGTATCATATGTTTAGTGGGGAGTACATGCTTTCAGGTACATTAGTGTCATTGACATATGGGTCTGTTCATACTGGTGTCATGGTTGTTTTGGAAGCCATGACACTGATGGATCTTGTCAGTGGATCTTATTGTGCTGTAATAAGCTCCATCACTTTGGTGGCACGTATAGTGCTGCATTAGTGTATAAAGGGCTGACGGAAGCAAAAATGAGCAGCCCAGTGTAAATTGATAATCCATATTTGCAGGTTATAATGTGCACCCAAAAACTGCATGGAGCTATTCTCACTAGGTGTCCAAAGGAGCAGTTCATACTGGCACGGGTAAAGAGATGTACAGAACACGTAGAGAGGTGCTGCTAGTCACCCAGTCAGTGCCTGCACTTCACAAATACAAGTCAAGCCTTGCATGTTGAGTCTGGACTACCAGAAAATATAGTATTCTGAGGTCACTGTACTTATTTTTGAGGTTTCCATACTCAGATGTAAATATGTGTGACCGACATCCCAGTAGGACACAGTGGTATAACATATGTCTCTAGTGTATTATACTTTTACATGTTTCGGCATCTAAAATGAAAAAAGTACACCGCGCTACGCTTCAGGAAGAAAACAGATTGTAGCATTTGGTTTCACTTCCCTCCTTTATACTGGTAATATGTTCACATTTGCTGTGATAAAATGGATGAACAGTATTTGTTACCCTGGACCTCACTGTGTATTAATGTATACACACTGAAGCTTTTCTCAGTTTTCATTGATTCTCTATCCTGTTACACCACTCTACAGCCAGTCTGATATCTTTATTTTTGTAGGCCAGAGTTCACACAGACAGTATTATGCACAGAAATCTCTATGAAACTTAAAGAGCAGATTTGAAATCTAGATCAGTAGGGACAGGTCCTGTGCAGAAATGGTGGCGGCTCGCCAACAAAGATTAGCCTCATAGGTCAGATCTGTGGTGCATCAGACAGTCAAAATCTGGGCTCCAATCTTTTGGTCATGTGACTTCCTGGATCTTGGAATTCATCCAGTTATGTTCTAGTTCGTGCAGTGTTTAGAGAGGATGGATGCACTTACGATATGTCACGGACACTTGAGTTCATGTGCATACACAAGTAGAGTGCCAAGATCGTTGGACAGGTGCCACATCTGTCATACGTGACTGGAGTATGCTTTGTTGCGGTTTTCTTGTTTGTTTTTATCTTATACAAACGGACTCAATTTTCTTTACTGGGTAGACTCATCAGGAAATAAAGCTGGCAATGTGTATAATAAAATATGGTTAGGCTTCGTCACATATGCGCTGGAGTCTCTGCTGAAAATTGGTGTAGGAAGGAGTCCTGCAGGTTTCAGTTTATAGAGGACCTTTTATTGATGTGCGGTATTTTATACCTCTAGGAAGTGCACTGAATCCGATGCCAAGTCGGCTTTCCCAATACGTGCTTCGGCGCTGGAGATATCAATGACTAAGTTGTAAGGCCTGCCCTTCTGACAGTGGGGAATTATCGTTTCTGAAATTGTTCGGATCCTCCAATGGACCCGAACAAAGGAGACTCGATGCTAGTGTGACCCTAGTGTCACATATAATAATAGAATGTCCAAACCTGGTGGACTCTTGTGTATGGGGGTCTACTGAGGTATTTCAGCATGTCTGGTGCAGCAGCTTTAGCTTCATGTACACTACTGTGTTTGTTTTTCTTACACTATACTCTATACTGACAGATTCATTTCCATGTCCTATTTTTGATAGACCTTTTAAAATGGTTAATCAAATAAACTGATTTGTGCATAGCCCCATTGTAATCTGTGTTCTAAAAACTGCCGTGACATGTGTGAATACCGCCTTGCTTGGGCTGTTGAACTCTCAAGAAAAATGGAAATCTGACTGACCTACTTTACGCCAATGATATTTATTAGGATCCTTTTCATGAGCTGTCAAGGCAGTTGTGGCTTGTGCAGTTTCGCCAGCCTCTCCCTACCTGACTCGCATAGATTGACTGACTCAATTGTATACAGAGGGAGAATCCAGCAGGGAGCCACCTAATGGACACTTTCCCACTTTCCCAGCCCGTTTTGAAATTAGGCTTTCTCTGATATTCTGCAAGGTCTTGACAGGTTCCATTTAATGATAGAAGCCACAACACTAATGTGAGCAGTGCCTCATTGAGCTTTTTTATATTTAGTTTTATTTTATATCTTTCAGAGCAAAGCTGATAACATTGTGACAATCGCCTCAAAATACAAGCAGAATTATGAGTGTAAGCTTCCCGCTGTGGCTGTGAAATTTCATCAGGAGAAGGAAGATGACCCTCAGTCCTACTCAGGGCTTGGAATATCAGAACTGCTGAAACCTATGGAGGCAGCGCCTTGTTTAACAAAGGTAAAGAATAGGCACAGCACTATAGGGCCATGTATGCTACCTTTTTATAATCCTCTCTATTGTATTTCTATACTATAATTTCATTCTAATGATCTACTATCAAGTCTAATCCTTTGTTTTTCAGACAAAAGACTGGTGGACTTATGAGTTCTGCTATGGAAAGCACATACAGCAGTACCACATTGAAGGTATATTATCTAGTGTAACACTGCATATAGTATAATTTTTTTTTTCTAATACTCTCTTTTGTCTGTAGTGCACTTTTATGTCACTGTAGACTTTAAAAGTCTAAGAGTCTACTGTGACCAAAATCTCTTTTAAACCACTTATATGCTGTTGTAGAGGCAGTTAGTGACATAAGGAACATTATTTTCTTGTGACAAGATGCAAGCTTGTTGCTAAGAAATAAAATTTTAGTCTGTATGCAAATATGATATTTGGGTTGAGGACGCACTAGCTGGATGGCATCTTTTGCGGTCACTAGCTTTTACCAGTGTCACTCTGAATTCTGGCTAGGTTTTGATTTCTGTCGTCATATCTGTTCATATCTGTATGCTTTGAATTTTTTTTTTCTGAAGCTGTAAATTTCATATTCCACAACACTTTAGGGAATGTAATTTTCAAGTACAAACAAAAAGATACATTACAGAGAAATCATCAGTTCACACAATGGGATTGAGGGCCCTGCTCGGAAGAGCTTACAATCTATGAGGCAGCAGGGGCGGCATCGGAGGTACCATTGCTTATACAGTGGAGAAGCCGTTTATGTGATAGAGGTTACTTTTTTTACACATAAAAAAGCTGTATGAGCCGTCACCAGTAGGTGTTCTTTAATGTGCGTATGGTTCCTGGACATATAAAGTTACAGTCCGTTATGGCACCATATCCTGTAGGGTAATGCGGGAGTGTGAACAGAGGAGTTAGATTAGGAATTGTGATAGGCCTGTCTGAAAAGATGTGTCTTTAGGATGCTTTTGAAGTTGTAGAAATTGGGAGTTGAGCCTGGCCACTGCCTTCAGAATAGATTGTAGAGGGGAGAGTTTAGTAAGGGGACGACCGAATAGTAAGGAGTTACAGTAGTCAAGGCGAGAGTAAATCAGTGCGACAATAAGTGTCTTTAGTTTATCTGTGGTAAGGAAAGGGCGGATTCTGGAGATGTTTTTGAGGTGGAGGTGACACGAGCATGCGAGTGATTGGATATGGGGGGGTGAAGGAAAGGTCTGAGTCAAACAGAACCCCGAGGCAGCGGGCATACTGCCTAGGAGTTATGGAAAGGCCAGAGACTGAAATGGAGATATCAGTGTTAGGTCTGTTAGATGGTGGAAACAGCAGTAGTTCAGTCTTTGAGAGATTCAGTTTCAAGTAAAGCGAAGACATGATATTTGAGACAGCAGAGAGACAGTCACTGGTGTTCTGTATTAGTGCAGGGGTGATGTCACTGGATGACGTATATAATTGGGTATCATCGGCATAAAGATGGTACCGGAAGCCAAATCTGGTGATGGTTTGTCCAATAGGAGCTGTGTAGAAAGAAAGAAGAGCAGGGAGCCTAGGACCAAGCCCTAAGGAACCCCAATGGCAAGGGGAAGAGACAGCCTGCAAATGATACATTGAAAGTGCGGTCTGAGAGATATGAGGAGAGCCAAAAGAGCGCTTTGTCCGTGAGGCCGACAGAGCGGAGAACAGTGAGGAGGAGTTAATGGTTAACCGTGTCAAATGCTGCTGAGAGATCCAGAAAAATAAGAGAGTAGTCACCATTAGATTTAGCTGTCAGGAGATCATTGGAGACTTTTGTGACTGCCGTTTCAGTAGAGTGCAGAAGCCAGATTGTAAGGGGTCAAGAAGAGTTAGTGGAAAGATAGCAGATTTAAACAAGAATAGACCAAGCATTTCAAGATTTTGGAGATGAAGGGTTGGTTACAGACTGGTCGATAGCAGCACAGGACGGGTCAATAATACAATAGCAGGGTTATGACAGCATGTTTGAAAGAGGAGGGAAAGATTCCAGAAGAGAGAGAGAGAGAGGCTAATTATTTTAGTAAGGTAAGTCGTTACAACAGGAGACAGAGACTGGAGTAGGTGTGAGGGGAAAGGGTTACTACTGCAGGCCATAGGGCGAGAAGAAGAAAGGAGCTGAGAGACTTCCTCTTCTGTAACTAATATATATCACACACATCATTTGTTATCATATCTGTTGGCTGTGGCTGCATGCTAAAACTATGGGTATGCCTTAGCCTGGAAATGGTCCTCTCCCATGCCATACATTATTCATTGTATGGAGTTCTTTATATAGTCTGTAGGCAGAGGGAGAAAGCCATGTGGTTGCTGTGATATCTAAAATCATAAAATGTAATGTGTGGTGTGTGTTTTTTTTTTTTTTTTTTTTTTTTTTTTAACATTCTAAAAGTTATTATTGTAACATGGGTACTTATTGCCAGTGAGTTCCCAGATAAATTCTTTGAGTAAATTAAACTGTTCATTGTCATATTGACGTTGATTATTTTGCAGTGATAAATCTTTTATCCCTTCAGAATCTGAAGTAAAGGGAGATATCCTGTATTTGGGCTACTATCAGTCCGAATTTGACTGGAATAATGAAACTGCAAAGGTGAGTTGTGTTTAAAGAAAAATCCCACAGTATCTGGTACAACTATCAAATCATCTATTGTACTGAGGAAGTTATTTATACTGTTTTGTGTATAATTTTTTTAAAGGGAATATGCCCCATATTTGGGTTGCTTTAACTGTTCCGTGAGGCTTTCCTGTAAGGACACGCAGGCCAGCACCTGCAAAGCTGGCTATACACATTATTATTATTATTACTTATTTATATAGCACCATTGATTCCATGGTGCTTTACATTTGAGGGTTTACACAAGATATACAAAACAAATATAATACTAACAGTGACCAACTGACACAGTGGGATAGAGGGTCCTGCCCGCAAGGGCTTACAATCTATGAGAGATAGAGGCAGAAGGTTAGACTTTAATCGGCCCTAGTGGCCAATTTTTTTTGGCATTACACCTGACAATCATTTAAAAATGCCACAACCTACTATCCCTAACTGCATACATTTGTTTGCCAAAAAAAATAAATTGGTGTATTGGTAATTTTCAGCCTACTGATGAAAATAGAGCTGTATTTTTAGCACCAGATGAAAACAGAAGTGTGTTGCCATTTTGTGCACCCGATCAAGGAGGGGGGCAGTTTATGCTGACATTGGTATAGTTTACCTGAACAATCTCACCATTGAAAAATCGCCTACAGTGCGGCTGATCGATAACCGATGGGTTTGGTCAGACTATGACCTTCATGTTCCTACACAGTGCTGCCCTGTTCACCATGACAAGCTTGTGCTTCTTTCATCCAGTTTTCTTGTGCATTATCAGATAAGGAGCGCTGCTCTGTTTTGGGTGTGGTAATAAATGGTATTTTCAGCCATAAAAATGAGAAATGTAATGGAGGGGTATAACACATGTATTAGATACTGAAGAGTCCTGACCGGAGATGTTATTACTCTGTTTTGTTTTTAATTTCTATTAAGGCATCAAAACACCACAAACTAAAACGTTACCACAGCCAGATGTTTGTGAATGGCTCCAAATGTGACCTGAATGGCAAGTTCCGTGAAACAGAAGTTAGAGTAAGAACTTCATTTCTATTGTGGTGTTTGTGTGAGCCTCTCCCTGTTCAGCTAACACTCCTGCATGACATAATACATGCCAAAAAGTCTTACCATTTGCATGGTTATCAATGCTACAGATATGTAATGTTAATGAGAATTTGTTTATTCAGAAGTTTCCTTTCCACCAATAGTTTAGTCCCCTCATACAAGCAATTATTAGATACTAATTTAAAGCGTACCTCCAGTTATAAACCACTTTTCATAAGTGAATAGTACAGGTGAATATAAGAAACCTATAATATCTTAAGGAGATCTGTTTTCTTCACCACTTATTAAGCTGCTCTCCTCCTTTTCTTCACTCAGAATGTTGTTTACTTTAGAGATCCATCCACATATTCAGATCACACATAGAACTCTATGGGGAGGAGGAGAAGACTGCTGGCAGTTGGTAAATTGATTTATTGCCTCATTCTGTGCACTGGTAGCCTCTTTATCTACAAACCTAGCAGTGTTAAAAGTGCTCCCAGAGTAGCAGAGTGTAGCAGCAGCAGCAATTATTTGTGTCTTTTCCAGCAGCCCCCTTTCCCTCACCTCTTCTAATGTGTAGAAAGTATCTCAGCCTGAAAAGTGGAGAAGGAAACATATTTCATTACTTCATAACTGGATACACTTTGGGATCATGTTGGTACATGAGCTGTTTATATTCTTTAATAATATACACTAAAAGTGATAAGGAACGATATTTACTTCAACATAGCTCGAATATGCCACGAATGTTTGTGACATCAAGGACTCCTATAACACCTGTAAAACCCCATTAGAATCAGAGCTAGCACTGGCTGAAGTGGGAGCTATATATATACAGCACTGACTTCAGCCTATGTTTGGGGAAACACTTTTTTGACAGTCTGCAGGGAGAGGAGAATGGTTTCTTATTCTTGTCCCTGTGTCTTGATGACACCAGAGGAGGGGTACCATAATCTTTTCCTCATGATATCACCCCTTCCTTTATCAATCAGAGGGCATACTTGCTTTCTCATTGTCACATATTGAGGTCCTATTTTTGGAGTGATTAGAGGAACACTTGTTCATTTACTCACTGTTTTGTGCCTAGTTAGGCTGTTTGTTGTCACCACAACCTGTTTAACCCCTTAGATGCTGCAGTCAGAGAGGGGCACCTAAGTGGTTTTACAGAAAAAGTAAAAATAGACAATTTTTTTTTCCCTCTTGCTAATGAAAATAAAAAACTACCCATAAAATTACCCTATTTTCAGACATGATTTTAAATTTTTTTTTAAAGGCCGTCACATGGCCCCAGTAATTTCACTCTCTGTGAGTGGGGGCTGTTCACAAGACTGATATTTGAACAGTCCATTGTCAAAACTGACTGTCAAAATATAGCTCATGCTGTATTTTTGTCCATTTTCAAGGATCCTCCATACACTGTAATGTATTAGGAATCCATGAAAATGGCCACCCCTGGGGTGCAGAATAGTTGTGAAAAATTGATGTTTTGCACCACGGTTGTATGAGTGCAGTCTTAGTACATTTGTTCTGCGTGATAACGTCATATACCCTAAAACTGAGATGCCATTTCACCTCTCAAAAACATAAAATAACTGATCAAAAATTCATATGTACCCCAATGTTACACTGATAAAAGTAAAGTTTTGGAATATGGTGACACATATAAACAGGTTAAAACTATTTTTCTGATAGTTTTTATTGCACAAAAGTTGTTAAAAAGCATATTATCTAAATATTATACCAATACCTTATTTAAATTTGGTATTTATAATTGTAGAGATCATAAAATAACATTAATATATTATTTATACAGCACTCTGAATACCATAAAAATAAATGTTAAAGAAATCAATGACCATTGCAGTGTTTTCTCTATACTCCCTCACTTTTAAAAAAAAATATTTTATTCAGTACATTGTATGTTCCTGCTAAAACAAGGTCTCGTAAAGCTACATTGAAATAAAATGTAAGAAGATGTGAGCGCTTGGATGCACAGATGGCACTAGTTATGAGCAAGAAATATTTAGTCATAAATTCAAAATCTGCAATAAGGAAAAAAAAAAAAACTAATACTTTTTTGGGGAGGGAATTGCAATTTTAACGTGATTGTTAGGGGGGTGTTAAGATGATGGTGAAGAAGTATATCAGTACATGTATTGGCGTGCTGGAGGAAGCTGACAGGGAGTACATCTAACCATGCAGAGGTTGAGAGTAGAATGGTGTGTCGTATTGATTAGTCCTCTACAACTTCCAGTTAGATACAAACTCTGATGTTGCCAGGTTTGGTAGAATAGTTGTGTGGTTGTCGGATAGGTGATGTCTAATTATTGTGTTGTCATTGCAGTTCGTGTGTGAGGACGGCTCAGGAGACTATATCGCTCGTGTGGATGAACCTCAGTCTTGCTCTTATGTGCTAACCATTCACACCACTCGTATTTGCAATCATCCTTTTCTGCGTCCTCCTTCCACTGGCACTCCGCAGCATATAAGATGTCATCCTGCTCTAAGCCCGGAGCAGTATGTAGAATATGTTAAAGCACAAGTGTGTAAGTATGGTAATGTTTTTGTTTTTAAAAAGAAATGCTTAATACAAACATTTGGTTCACTCTAAAAAAAAATTTACAGTAGATGCATAGTGCACCGTGTAACGTTCTGGTGCAGTGCTCCCGATTCCAGTTTGCTCCTAGCTTCTGTAAAATGGCCCCAAATTTTGGATGAACCAGCCAAGAGCAGGGAACTTATCTCAAAGTACCAAAGTGGGGGTCATCTCACTTCTTTTAATAAGTATAAGGCTGTGAACAAGCTGTAACCTGTTGCATTGTTTTTGTTTGGTTTTTTTTTGCCCGTCGTTCCCCTGCAGGTTTTTCTGCGGGTTCCAGCTTTCTAATTTTGTACTGCAAGGGTTGAAAGCTGCTGGTAAAGCCTTCAACAATAAATGACATTTTGTAGCTTCAAAACCCATGTCTCCTGTGCTGTGGGTTTAATCTCATCCACAATGCTGCTATTGGGCATTATGCTGCTATTGGGCATCACAGCAGGTTAAGCATTGGCAGGTTTGCAGTGGCTAACCTGCTTCGATTACTGCCCATGTGGTCCTGAGCTATAACAGAGTGTGTGTGGTTTTTTTTTTTTTTAATTTTTTTATTTTTTCAGTTTTATGAAACAGCTTGATTTTAACACCACCAATAAAATTGTCTCCTGCATACGTTATGTGAGTAAGAAGTAAGGGACAAATGGAAGACAGTAAGACATGACTGCAGGGTCTGACAACACTGGAGCTGTAGAAACAAAACAGTTGAAACCTTTTAATCAATTATCGTGCAAAATTGCTTTATTTTTCATTTTAGATCTATTGTAAGAACAAAAAAATTGGTTGCGATGGTGAATGTTGATTTATTTTAAATGTTAAACTTACACAAATGTAAAATGGGAATGGTTTACTTTTTATATTTCCTACCTATAACTTAATTTTTACCTGACCCTGTATTATTTTTCAGATATTGATTCATAAATGTGCATTGTTAAAGCAGAACTAAACTTTTGGAAAACTTTTTGATTTTCTAGCAGTATTTATGTCATTAATATATTTTGTAATATACTTTATTAACATATTTTGGATCCTTTCTGTGAAATCCTGCATTTTTTTTTTTTTCATTCTTTCCCTGTTTCTGTATTGAGAGCTGTTTCTGCTTCTGTGTTACTGTGTATGGAGTAACATTTATGGACTGTGTAATATGTAGAGAAAGTAAGGGTATGGGAGGGTCATTTCAAACTGTTTTATATTGGACGTTATAAAATGTACAAACTTGCTTTTTGTGTCATATGAAAGAGGAGATTCTCTTCTTTCATGTGCTATGTATATTATTTCCAGAGATATCACTGATTGAAAACAAAGTTGGGATTGGAATATTTATAAAATATATTATGCAGCTGCATATAAATATCCTAATCCTGATTTTAAAGTGACCCTCCTTTACCCTAATTTTCTCTACATGTTACACAGCCCTGTCTTCCATGCTCATACTCCAAACTCTGTAACATTCAGCGAGAAGCAGAAATGGCTTTCTCAATACAGAAACAAGGGGAAGCATAAAGAGATGCAGGATTTCACAGAAAGAAGCAAAAATTTGTTAATAAATTATATTACAAAACGTATTAATGGCACAAATTCTGCCAGCAAATCAAAAGTTGTCAGATAGTTTAGTTAAGCTTTAATAACCAAGTGTCAGCATTGATATTACAGTTAGCAAATTACATCTTTACAGATGACACAAAACGTATAGTGGAGGAACTTTCTGAAGAATTAAAGACCCTTGATCTTAAAACATTGGCACCCAAAAGTACAGGATCTCTAGATCAAGAAAAATCTCAGAAGACAACAGAAACCAAAAATGAACAAGTTGAGACTGGTAGGTTCTCTTTGAATGAAGAAACAGATTAATATTTGTACTCCCTGCACAGCATAATATTCAGGCTAGGATCACACCTGCGCCTGGATTCCGTTCAGGGTTTCTGTCCCCAAATTCGCTTAAAAATTATGGAGAGAAAGGTCCTGCAAGCAGGACTTTTCTCTCCGCATTTTTTGGCGGAAACCTGGCGGACCCCATTAAGCGGAGTTAGTCCCCAAGTGGACCCGAAGAACAGAAACTCAGGTGCAGATGTGAACCTAGCATAATGATTTAGACATCTTGTATCCTGCATATTTCATAATGATTTTCTGACAGCAGCTTATATTCTGGCAGAAAGGCATTTATAAGTCCCCTTTGGGGACTAATAAATATTATTTAAAAAAAAAAAAGTTCCAAAATTGGTATTGCTGCATTCAAAACTCTCTCACTTTTTTAATCCTGCACTGCAGTGAATGAATAGAAAAATAGGAATTTTTGTTCATTCTGCCTCCCAAAATGAAACAATAAAAAGTTATTTTTCCCAAACTGTTAACAGTGAAAATGAAAGCTCACCCTGCAAAAAACAAGCCCCCAACTTAGCTCCACCAAAAAAAAACAAAAAACTTAAGAAACAGAATCTTGGCATGCACATACATTTAAATATGTACGAAGTGATTTTTATCATGTAACAGTAGTAAAGGTTGCTTTGGAGACGTTTCAACATCATAAAACTTAAAGGGGTTTTCCAGGACTAAGAAAATGTGACTAAAGGCAGGAAATACTTGTTATATGAATGAACAAACATAACTTTGTGTGTGTTGGACCATTTTTACCATTTCTCATTGCAATTTTTCCTGGCTTACACTTCTTGGTTGTAGGAATGTCAGTGCTTTTCCAGACATCCCCTTCCAGCATCTGCCCAACTCACCTCCTTTTCATTCACGCCAAGTACACCCCCGGATGTGCATGCATCACTCTCTCTCTCAATGTAACTTGTGTATGTGCCTCTGCATATTTACCTATGTATGTAGAGATGTATATATATTTTAGTGTGTGTGTGTTGTGAGTATGTGAACCTAGAGGGAGCTAGGGAGCGACCCAGGCCAGCCCTGAAAAGGCCCTCAGCCACACCTTTGGGTGTGGTGCGTAACTCCAGAAGTGTGGAGTATCCTGCAGGGAGCAGGAGATGGTGGACCAGCTAAGGACAGCGAGAGAGGCTCTGTCCCAGAAGGGCTGGGGTCCACAGGTGACTGTTGTTGGAGCTGAGCAGTAGTCAGGCTAGTTAGGGGCTCAAGGAGTGAGTTAGGGCCCTAACTGTGGCCTAGGTTTTGTTGTTTTGTTATGTTGCAGTTAAGCTGAATAAAGCCAGTTTTATTTACACTTGGACCGTCTGAACGCTATCTTTCCGGCGCCCAGTACCACAAACCACCGTTGTCCGGACCAGGAGTCTGCTGCCATTTGAGACTAATTCCCAAAGTTGTCACAGTGTGTATATATTCTTGACTGTCTGTAAAGCACAATCACACAATTCATGCGTATTTATCGGAAAAAATACTTGGAGGTTTTGAAATCTGCACATGTGTTTTTGAAAACTGCATACATTCTTCAAAAACACATACAATTTTTCCTTTTTTTTTTTTTGTGGAATTCACATCTTTTGCAGGGGAGAGAAACGCATGTTGCTTGTCTTCTTCACTCTCCCTATGCATCTACCTTGCCGCCAGCCTGTTGGTGTCCATAAAACCCTCACCTCACTTAAAGGGGTTGTCCAGGCAAAAATGGACAGCTCTTTTAACATTTAAATCAGCTGAGGGCAGTGAAACAAAAAAAAAAAAAATGCATACTCCCCTTTCCGTAGTGCTCTGGTGTCCTCCCATGTGTCCCAGTTCTTCTGCTCCGGCGGCATCTCCCGGGTCTCTTCCGGCGTTCTGCTGAAGCCGCTGATTGGTGTCAGCGGTCACGTGACCGCTGAGGCCAATCAGAGGCCTCAGCAGGCCTCAGGAAGAGGACCTGTGATCTCAGTTTTTGACGTTGCAGGCCCTTCGCTGATTGGCCTCAGTGGTCACATGACTGCTGAGAGGCCAATCAATGGCTTCAGGGAAACGCAAGAAGAGACCCAAGAGACACCGCCGGAGCAGAAGTACCAGTACGCGCAGGAGGACACCGGAGCACCGTGGAAAGGTGAGTATGCATTTTTTAAATTTGTTTAATTGCCCCCAGATGATTTAAACGTTAAATGGGTTGTTCATTTTTTGCCTGGACAACCCCTTTAAGGAAGAATGCCTGTCCCATGGAGGCAGGGTGGAGAGACTATGAAAAGTAAAAAAAGAAACAAATAAAAAAAAACTTTGCCTTTGATGCCTCTAAAGGAAAAAAAGAATTCCTGGTTTTGTTTCTCCACTACTAAAAATTTATTAAAAAAAAAATCAGAAAGTTATGTGTACCATAAAATGGTGCCGATAAAAATATGTACTCCTCCTTTAAAAAAAAAAAAAAAAAAAAAAAAAAAATCAGATAAATAATAAATGGTTATGGTTCAACAACAGAAGCAACTTCCCAATATAAATTATGAGGTGTTGAGTGCTGTGACTCCTCCTGTACCCACAAAGGCAATAAAAGCACCAAATAAAACCAGTCACCGGCTCTCAAGACCACTCAATTTTTGTTATAGATGAAAATGCCTATAAAATATCTACATGTAATCCTCACAGTGAGGAGTCCAAAAAATGTTTTTCAAAATATAGTGTATTATGCATCAATACACCTCTCGGCCAAAATGAAAAAAATAAACTATAACTATAAGAGAAAATCAAAAATATTCAATAGCAAAATCATGAATTGTTAATGAATATAAGAGAGTTGTGATAGGGTGCCACTACCATGCTTGGAGGCAGCTCCCTAAAGCCGGATCATTTTATTGGTTTATTTGTTGTACTTATCAGAGACGGCTACTTATCATTGCTATAAGATTTATTTGTTTTTTGCTATGCTATGTATCCCCTTAAGAGAAATGATTGGGTATATCATATGTATATTGTCTTAAATCTGAGTTGGCCGGTTAGTATTTCAGCAGGACATCACTGTGACAATTATATGTAAATGTTTATAGGTATATATATATATATATATATATATATATATATCTATCTAGGTATATATCTTTAATAATTGGACTTGAGAGCCTGTGATAAGAATTTTTAAATATGTTAATGGTCCTCAGTATAGAATGACACTAATACAAAAATCATTTAATGTGCAGAAGTAGTAAAACATAAACTGCGGTCACCGTAAGGTATACTGTGCATTGAAATGTGAAAAATTTTAAACCATAGTAGAATCAACATGACTATGACATGTCTGTTTTTCACGGCTGTCATGAAAACTGGCATGCTCTATAGTTGTCTTTTTGGCATGTGCATAGACCCATTGAAAATCATGAGTTCTATAACAACCAAGTGACGGCCGTTTCAGAAATGGCTGTCGCATGGCCATTATTCACTGCCATGTGAATAAGGTCCGTATGTGCATGGACACACACGGCTGTGTGCATAAGGCCTTAGACTTTGATTTATCCTGAACATCTACAACTTTGTCTTTATAAAGTGATAGGCTAGGTGCTATGGCACATACTGAATGGCATCTTATATAAGAGTTTCACTGTTCCGACATGAATGGTGCCTCAAAAAGCTAATCTGGCTGTGAGGTGCCACAGTGAGAATACAGCCCATGTTGTTGAATGACATCCAAATTTTCTATATAAATAACTTCAAAGGGGTTATACACCTTTGTAATATCGATGGCCTGTTATATCTGTGGGGGCCGCCAGTAGAGACCCCCACAGATCATCTGCTCATGTTTACTAGCTGTGAGATGTGCTGTTCACTCACCTAACCAAGCATAGTGGCATCTTGAGGTACTAAGGATAGACTATCAATATTGAGTTTTGCTATCTCACTCGTATCTGCTCAGTCACCCACTACCTAAATAGGGCCCATGTGGGTGAACGGTCTAGGTGTAATTCTGCATTGTGTGCTGTATTTGCTCTGCTAAGTGAAAATTTGTTATGGTTTTTCAGAATCTGAATCTGCTGTAGAATCTGAGAGCACTGAAGATGAATCTGCTCTGAATCTAGAGCAGGAAGAGATTGATCTCTGGAATAAAATAGTCCATCCAGAAGGCACAGAAGCACAGGCTCCAGATACTGATCCTACGGTAAGCTTTTGATAACGTGTGCGTACTCTTCTTTGGTATAGTTTCAGCATTTGAGCCTGATTTTATTTTAAAAAGTAAGATTATTATATGGGATGTTTTAGAGCTTGTCCAGAATACTGCTCGTACAAGAGGAAAGCCACTGCTGGTAAAACATACAGTGCTGGCCAACAGGTATTGGCACCCCTGCAATTCTGTCAGATAATACTCAATTTCTTCCAGAAAATGATTCCAATCACAAATGCTTTGGTAATAATATCTTCATTTATTTTGCTTGCAATGAAAAAACACAAAAGAGAATGAAAAAAAAAGTCAAATCATTGATCATTTTACACAAAACTCCAAAAATGGGCCAGACAAAAGTATTGGCACCCTCAGCCTAATACTTGGTAGCACAACCTTTAGACAAAATAACTGCGAACAACCTCTTCCGGTAACCATCAATGAGTTTCTTACAATGCTCTGCTGGAATTTTAGACCATTCTTCTTTGGCAAATTTCTCCAGGTCCCTGAGATTTGAAGGGTGCCTTCTCCAAACTGCCATTTTGAGATCTCTCCACAGGTGTTCTATGGGATTCAGGTCTGGACTCATTGCTGGCCACTTTAGAAGTCTCCAGTGCTTTCTCTCAAACCATTTTCTAGTGCTTTTTGAAGTGTGTTTTGGGTCATTGTCCTGCTGGAAGACCCATGACCTCTGAGGGAGACCCAGCTTTCTCACACTGGGCCCTACATTATGCTGCAAAATTTGTTGGTAGTCTTCAGACTTCATAATGCCATGCACACGGTCAAGCAGTCCAGTGCCAGAGGCAGCAAAGCAACCCCAAAACATCAGGGAACCTCCGCCATGTTTGACTGTAGGGACCGTGTTCTTTTCTTTGAAGGCCTCTTTTTTTTTCCTGTAAACTCTATGTTGATGCCTTTTCCCAAAAAGCTCTACTTTTGTCTCATCTGACCAGAGAACATTCTTCCAAAAAGTTTTTGGCTTTCTCAGGTAAGTTTTGGCAAACTCCAGCCTGGCTTTTTTATGTCTCTGGGTCAGAAGTGGGGTCTTCCTGGGTATCCTACCATAGAGTCCCTTTTCATTCAGACGCCGACGGATAGTACAGGTTGACACTGTTGTACCCTCGGACTGCAGGGCAGCTAGAACTTGTTTGGATGTTAGTCGAGGTTCTTTAGCCACCATCCGCACAATCTTTCGTTGAAATCTCTCGTCAATTTTTCTTTTCCGTCCACATCTAGGGAGGTTAGCCACAGTGCCATGAGCTTTAAACGTCTTGATGACACTGCGCACGGTAGACACAGGAACATTCAGGTTTTTGGAGATGGACTTATAGCCTTGAGATTGCTCATGCTTCCTCACAATTTTGCTTCTCAAGTCCTCAGACAGTTCTTTGGTCTTCTTTCTTTTCTCCATGCTCAATGTGGTACACACAAGGACACAGGACAGAGGTTGAGTCAACTTTAATCCATTTCAACTGGCTGCAAGTGTGATTTAGTTATTGCCACCACCTGTTATGTGGCACAGGTAAGTAACAGGTGCTGTTAATTACACAAATTAGAGAAGCATCACCTGATTTTTCAAAGGGTGCCAATACTTTTGTCCACCCCCTTTTTTATGTTTGGTGTGGAATTATATCCAATTTGGCTTTTTGACAATTCTTTTTGTGGTTTTCCATTGAAGACAAATTAAATGAAGATATTATTAACAAAGCATTTGTGATTGCAGTCATTTTCTGGAAGAAATTGAGTATTATCTGACAGAATTGCAGGGGTGCCAATACTTTTGGCCAGCACTGTATACAGTGGGTACGGAAAGTATTCAGACCCCTTTAAATTTTTCACTCTGTTTCATTGCAGCCATTTGCTAAAAGCAAAAAAGTTCATTTTATTTCTCATTAATGTACACTCAGCACCCCATCTTGACAGAAAAAAACAGAAATGTAGATATTTTTGCAAATTTATTAAAAAAGAAAAACTGAAATATCACATGGTCATAAGTATTCAGACCCTTTGCTGTGACACCAGTATCGGACTGGGATGTCTAGGGCCCACCAGTGGAATTGCTTCTAGGGGCCCACCATCAGGACCCCTGCAGATCAGTGATACTGAGACAGGGCGGCTAAAGGTAATAACCTGTTGGGAGCCATGCTGCTCACCTGCCATAACATGTGCACCACTGCACTACCTAAACCTACTGCTACACCCTGTATGACACTGTCCTGGAAAAGCTGATCTGCAGAGGTCCTGGCTGTTGTATCATTGCAGATGTAATATTGCTGGCCTATCCTAAGGATGGGGTGCTGGGAACAGGCGAGTGCTTTTTTTTTTTAAAAAAAAATTTTTTTATTTTTACACCTCCCTGGCAGCCGCCACAGTGGTCGCTCTAGTTTATGGACAACCTCTTTTAAGGGGTTGTATGGGCCAAATTTTTTTATGGCCACTTCACTGATCCCCCATACTGTATGGGGAACAGTGATGGGGCCATTATATTGTGTGGGAGCAGTGATGGGGGCTAACATCCTGTGTGGGGGATGTGAGCGCAATCAGCTCTAAGTATCGCCGTATTGAAGTCCAAGTTCATAAAGTTGATGTATAAGCTAGCTCAGAGAGAGACACACACATACACAGTTATTGTGTATATAGTGGGTTCTGCTTTAATGGAGGGAAAAACGTATTCTTAAATATAGTGTGTAGACAAGACAGGTTGAACTAGTACAACTAGCATAACATGATTGGTGACAAAGCTGTAAAATAGTTTTGGCAATTGGACAACAAACAAAACAGGAGCCTCAACCCATTAAGGCATCTGGTGGGGGATGAGCTCTCTAAACAAATGTATGAATATAAAATGGCTACAGGCATGGTCCCACATGGCCATGGAATACAAAATGGAGGATACATAAGCGGAGTCATCCTCCACAGGGACATTAAACTGTGTGGGACATATTAAAGGGGTTGTCCAGGGTTAATCTTTTTTTATGGCTGTTCGGAGCCACTTCCAGTGCCCATTCTGTACACAACACAGGGCCGGAAGCAGAAAGCTCCATCCACTGTTTAGTCTCCTGGCGCCTTCACTGCAGCTCAGCTTCTACTGACTTCAATAAGTGCTGAGATACAGTGAAGGTGCCCGGCTAATACACAGTGGACAGAGCTTTCTGCTTCTGGCCCTGTATTGTGTACAGGATGGGCGCCAGAAGTGGCTCCGTACAGCTGATCGGTACAGGGTCAGCCCTGTACTGATCAGATATCTACGGCCTGGATAAACTATAACAAATTATGCCTGGACAACTCCTTTAATATACCCCCTTAATGCGCCACACTTTAAAGAGGTTGTCCAGTATGATTTTTGTCTTTTTTTCTAATTAGTCCGGGAGAGGTTAATTTCTCCCCCCGAAAAAAAAACCCACAAAAAATACTAAACATACTCAACTGTCCCCAGTGTCGTCCTAGCACGGTCCGGTCCTGCTGCTCCGCTGTCTTCTTTTGCCAGAAGTCCTCACTGGCTGTGACGTCCCAGGTCCCTTCCTTTAGGCCGCTGATTGGCTTCAGGGGTCATGTGACGTCACAGGTAGTCACGTGCAGGGTGAACTTGCGCTGGAAGAAAACAGAGCTGCAAGCCGAACTGTGCTGGGAGACACTGGAGTCAGGAGAGAAAGTTTGGGTTTTTTGTGTTGTGTGTGTGTGTGTGTGTGTGTGTGTGTGTGTGTGTGTGTGTGTGTTTTTTTTTTTTTTTTTTTTTTTTACCTGCCCCAGTGTAATTATATATAAAAAAAAAAAAAAAAAAAGTTATCCTGCACAACCCCTTTAATGTCCCCCAGGCTATTGGCCTCCATCACTGCTCCCCCAATGACCCCATCAATGGTGCCCATACAGTATAGGGGACCAGTGAAGGGGCCACTGTACGGGGGGGGGGAATATTGAAGGGGCCACTGTATGCCCATACAGTGGCCCCTTCACTGATCTCTCTTATAGCAGTATTGGAGTTTCTGCGACCTTAGGTATTGTTATGCTGGAGCCCTAGTGCAGGCACCTGCATAACAATACAGTGAGAAATTAGCTGGGGTGGGTGGGGGGGATTACAACTCTCAACAGACCCAGAGCATCTGGAGTTGTTAGGGGTTTTAGTTATCAGAGTGGTCAGTGAAGTTAAAAGATTTGGGGACAAAATAGGGGGAAAAGTTGTTTTTTTGTTTGCGTGGTTAAGTTGTACTTACCTTTCACACTGCTGGTCTGGGCTCCTATGCAGAAACCCATCGCCGCGCACAGCGTCAGTACGTCAGTGACGCTTGCAGCAACAAGTTGCAACTGGATTGGTTCCAATGGCTGCCCATCAGAATCCCCCTACCCCTTCCCCTTCCCTAGAGTGAATTCTTGATAGTGACGGTTATGGGTGCTGCAGCGATATCTCAGATACTTGAAAGAGATACAGCTTTAGTACCCATAACCGCAGTTATCAAGAACATGGTGAATGAGCAGCGCAGCACCTGGCATGTAAACAATACTGGGACAGTATAATATGCTCCGTATTGGCCCCAACACAGCATTGTATGCTCCTCAGTGGCCCCCACACAGTATTATATGCCCACAGTGACCCCCACACTCTATTAGGTGGTCCCCAGAGCCGGTGCTATTATTATATTCTGGGGTCTTGGAGACCCCAGAATATAATAAGTAGAGGCCCAGAAGAAGTGATTAAAAATAACAAACACTTATACTCACCTTGTCTTACCTCTCCGGGGTATCCTCGCTCCGTCCTGCTGTCTTTCTCATCTTCTTTGGTCCCCTGGCCTCCACGTCCTGTGCCCCAGACGTCACCACTGGGGCCTGTGATTGCACCTCAGCAGTCACGTGGGGCGCAATGACATCATTACGCTGGCGCGCTCCATGTCACCGCTGGGGCCTAATCACAGGCCCCTGCAGTGAGGCCGGAAAAGCGCCGGAGACGATGCTGAGTCCAGGACATCCAGGTGAGTGTTTTTAATTTTTTTTTTTTTTTTTTGTCACTTCCCCTGGGCTGGCATCTAATGGAAAGGGGCCCGGCCCCTTTCCATTAACAATAGGTATAGTGGTCAGGGAACCAGGCCTTCCCCGACCACTATCATGGTAGTCCGGGGCCCCGGCCATTTCCAGCGGGCCCCGCACCCCTCCAGTCGCAGCCCTTGCAACCACGATCGTTACGCCACTGTCCATTGGTCAGGGCCCCCATCGGCATGGTCAGGAGTCGGTTGGGCCCCTGACCGTCCCGATCAGACCCTTGACCTTTGCATTGGCAAAATGAGTACTAATAGTTGGGGCTCGGGGCCCAGCGGGGATTCACCGGTTCCCCGGTGGGCCAGTCCGACCCTGTGTGACACTCATATTTAACTCACATGCTGTCCATTTCCTTCTGACCCTCCTTGAGATGGTTCTACTCCTTCATTGGAGTCCAGCTGTGTTTAATTAAACTGATTGGTCTTGATTAGGAAAGGCGCACACCTGTCTATATAAGACCTCACAGCTCACAGTGCATGTCAGAGCAAATGAGAATCATGAGGTCAAAGGAACTGCCCAAGGAGCTCAGAGACAGAATTGTGGCAAGGCACAGATCTGGCCAAGGTTACAAAAGAATTTCTGCAGCACTCAAGGTTCCTAAGAGCACAGTGGCCTCCATAATCCTTAAAAAGAAGAAGTTTGGAACGACCAGAACTCTTCCTAGACCTGGCCGACCAGCCAAACTGAGCAATCGTGAGAGAAGAGCCTTGGTGAGAGAGGTAAAGAAGAACCCAAAGATCACTGTGGCTGAGCTCCAGATATGCAGTAGGGAGATGGGAGAAAGTTCCACAAAGTCACTGCAGCCCTCCACCAGTCGGGGCTTTATGGCAGAGAGGCCCGAAGGAAGCCTCTCCTCAGTGCAAGACATATGAAAGCCCGCGTAGAGTTTGCCAAAAAACACATGAAGGACTCCCAGACTATGAGAAATAAGATTCTCTGGTCTGATGAGACGAAGATTGAACTTTTTGGCGTTAATTTTAAGCGGTATGTGTGGAGAAAACCAGGCATTGCTCATCACCTGCCCAATATAATCCCAACAGTGAAACATGGTGGTGGCAACATCGTACTATGGGGGTGTTTTTCAGCTGCAGGGACAGGACGACTGGTTGCAATTGAAGGAAAGAGGAATGCGGCCAAGTACAGAGATATCCTGGAAGAAAACCTCTTCCAGAGTGCTCTGGACCTCAGACTAGGCCGAAGGTTCACCTTCCAACAAGACAATGACCCTAAGCACACAGCTAAAATAACAAAGGAGTGGCTTCGGAACAACTCTGTGACCATTCTTGACTGGCCCAGCCAGAGCCCTGACCTCAACCCAATTGAGCATCTCTGGAGAGACCTGACAATGGCTGTCCACCAACGTTCACCATCCAACCTGACGGAACTGGAGAGGATCTGCAAGGAAGAATGGCAGAGGATCCCCAAATCCAGATGTGAAAAACTTGTTGCGTCATTCCCAAGAAGACTCATGGCTGTACTAGCTCAAAAGGAAGGGGCTTCTACTCAATACTGAGCAAAGGGTCTGAATACTTATGACCATGGGATATTTCAGTTTTTCTTTTTTAATAAATTTGCAAAAATATCTACATTTCTGGGGGTTTTTCTGTCAAGATGGGGTGCTGAGTGTACATTAATGAGAAATAAAATGAACTTTTTTGCTTTTAGCAAATGGAAACAGAGTGAAAAATTTAAAGGGGTCTGAATACTTTCCGTACCCACTGTATTTACTATCATGTATTTAGAAGCCTGTATAGCTGCGTACATTATATATCCATGTTGCCCAATCATTGCAGCCACATGTGACTCCTAACAGCGGCATAGCCAGACTGTAATCCATCTGGAGCAAAGATTCAGATTACTGACTTTAGCCAAATACCCTAGCCAGGGCAGCATACTCTAGCTTGGCGACTACATTGTATAGGTCACAATGAAGAGTCCTTCATTGCATCGTTTCTAAACAGTGCGAGGGTCAAAACTATATCACTGGAAGCTTATCTGAATTGCTTATTCTTGTAAATGCTTGTATTTTCCATGAAATAACAATTCCACTTTTTTAGAATTATGTTCTGTGCCATTGCTCTGTTATTCCCATGGATAGCATTAAGGGGTCCCTGACAATTTTGAATCCGTTTTGTGTCCCGGCAGCGTGTGGAGACACATTCCTTTGACAAGGAAATGACACCCAGGTGTCAATTTAGTTCGTTTCCAGCAGTCCTAGTCAAAATGAGCATACCTTGTACAGCCAGCTGATGTCAATATTAATACCCTAATGATGGCACCTAACAGCATCAGGAAGGACTGTTTGCAAGTTTGTACTGAGACAGGTCTCTCCCTCTTGGATTTCACTGACAAAAAAAAATTTATTTTTTTTTTGTTCACCACATTTCCACACGGGTGAATAAGTCAGAAAAACTAGAGTTGTCATGCTGTATCTTTTCTTGCATTCTAGTGATCGCACAAAGTTCATTCTTGTGGGAGTTGCATAAAGACCCCTAGAGGGCGCTTGAACTCATTGTTATAACCTGAAAATTAGTTATACTAGCTGCTTTATACTAGCTGCTTTCTCCACTAAAATGTATATCAATGGGCTCAGCGCCTCCTGCTCTATAACACACTGTCTGCAGACAGGACTGCATCTACAATGTGCAGATAGAAGAATATATAACCTCACTTTCTTGTTGTATTGACACTTGCTTCTTATACCGACAGTTGTATCTTATTTCATTTCCGGATATTAGTGCGTTTACATTGTGATCATTTTCCATAATATGCTAAATCTGCATCTAAGGGTGCATGCATATCATGTTTTTTACATCAGTTTAATGGATGCAAAAGGGTAGCTATCTACATATAGATTGTTGTGTGCAAACAAAAAAATACACCAAAAAAGTAAATGAATTGTGGGTTTTTTATTTTTTTTTTCTTCTTCTTTCTATTTTTTACTTTGATGTAAATTGATGGGAAGTCATTTGCATAATATATATATATATATATATATATATATATATATATATATATATATATATATATTTTTTTTTTTTTTTTTTTTTTTTTTTTTTTCATCCCTTTTTACACTAGTTTCACACTAGCGTTTGAGACCCTGTCCTACATTCCGCTTAAAATCGTCGGAGAGAAAAGACCCCATTATAGTCTATGGGGTCCGCGGGTATCCACGTGTAGCCACTTTTTAAGTGGATTGGGTTTTCCTCTTTCAGGTCCCCAAGCAGTCCCGAAGGATGTAACCGTGAACCTAGCGTAAATGAATCTGCTAAACAGATGTAAAAAAAATCCAGATGTAAATGTACCTGTATATTTTACAACAGTTACTCAGAGAACTCTTAAATTGATGCATATCACTGTTGTCTGTTACACTAGGCTGCAGCTTTGGGTAATCGCAACATATACAGATCATGACTAGAGGGGGGGAGAAGAAAATTTGCACCCAACATCTGAGTGCAGTGTTTGTATCTAGTTTGATGTTAATTTATTAATTTCTGTAGAGAAATGGCATTTTTGTATTCTAGCTTCTTATTTGATATGTAGTAATATATGTATATATAATTTATTTTGAACCTATTCCTAGGATGAAACATTCCCCAGTCTCAGTGCTCCAGATGGAAGAACAGAAGGTTTGTGCTTAGACGTTTTTCCTCTGTGCATTAACTTGCAGTGAAATGAGTGCATGAGTATTACGGACCAATAGATGCTTAACAAGATGCTGATGTATGGTATAGTTCGTGTACATCCCTAACACGATGAAGCATGCCACATTTTTAGTGTTTGTTTTTTTTTCTTTTAATTGCAGATTTTCAGTATTCTGTAATACTGCTATGTATGTAACTACATGGCCCTAATGACTTATTTATAAACTCCATATAGAAAAATTATTTGTCCCCCTATCATATTTCTAAGCAGCACTCTATTGTAAGTGATGGTACTCATACTCGTCCCGGATCCCTTCCTCTGAAGCTGCTGATTGGCCTCAGTGGTCACGTGACCGCTGAGTCCAATCAGCAGCCTCAGGAAGAGACCCTGGGACATCACGGGTAGCAACGTCACATGCCTTTCGCTGAGGCTGCTGATTGGCCTCAGCGAGCACATGTGGCGGGGACTTCCACAGGAAGATAACAATGGATCAAGAGGACCGAAGTGCTCTGGGAGGCGCTGGATCACTGGGGAAAGGCGAGTATGATTTTGTTTTATTTTTTTTTCCCCACCCCTGGCCGATTTAAAAAAAAAAAAAAATACATCATCATTATTATTTATTATATTTTTTGGTCTATTTTTGCCTTTAAATTAAATAAGTCTGAAATAGACTGAAATCTGCCTCATGCTTATTTTGTTGCGGAAATGCCATAGAAATTCACTTCAGATTTTCTCCCTTGTAGAGGGGTGACATCCACCATGAATCCATAGCATAATCTGCAGGAAAATCCATGTGCAATACTTACAGATTTTACTGTGAGATTGCTGCAGATTTGCTTCATGTTTCATAGTGTAAAAATTCCATTGTGTCTGGACTTTTGACTAACAGACTACTTCCTATTAAAGAGCTAAAATTCTGTTGGTAGGCTCTTAAATGGAGGAAAAAAGTGCGAAGTCTACAGCTATTCATCCACCAAAAAAAAATAACAGATTTTTTTTTTTTTTTTTTTTTAATGTCCCTTAGCTTCGTCCCGAACTCTTCGCTATAAAATAATCAGGAATCCAGAAGATCTGGTAAAGTTTATTGCAGACTTAAAGAAAACTCATAAAAAGGTACCGAATTCCATACATGCTGCTTTAGTTGGCTTTGTAGGACTTTCCATGTGCATGCAGTAAATGTTATGCTAAACCAATATCTTTGAATAAAGCCATACACTATAGATGGTGGTTGTCCAAGCATGCATGTTTATGTGGCAAATGTTTTAAAAACCACTGAGAATGAGTTAAAATAATAAAAGAAAACATACTCTCCTTACCAGTACCCTTACTGGTATTTACATCTTCAACTGATGCTGAAGCAGGAGGTTCAGATTCCAGTGGGAGATCGGTAAGGAGATTATGGCATAAACTTTTATTTCATCTCCTGCGTGTGTGTGTGTGTGTGTGTGTGTGTGTGTGTGTTTTTTTTTTTTTTTTTATTCTTTTAGCATTTTGTTTTTGGGGATGGCCATGGCCAACCCCTTTTAACAGGCATTCCTGGGGCCTTACTAGAAGTATTCCATAGACCACCTGAACCTCCTGTTTCACATTCAGTGTATAGGTTTATTTACTGTATATGAAATGGGTTTTACAACTAATTTTTATATACAGTACAGACCAAAAGTTTGGACACACCTTCTCATTCCAAGAGTTTTCTGTATTTTCATGACTATAAAAATTGTATATTCACACTGAAGGCATCAACACTATGAATTAACACATGTGGAATTATATACTTAACAAAAAAGTGTGAAACAACTGAAAATATGTCTTATATTCTAGGTTCTTCAAAGTGGCCACCTTTTGCTTTGATTACTGCTTTGCACATTCTTGGCATTCTCTTGATGAGCTTCAAGAGGTAGTCACCTGAAATGGTCTTCCAACAGTCTTGAAAGAGTTCCCAGAGATGCTTAGCACTTGTTTGGCCCTTTTGCCTTCACTCTGCAGTCCAGCTCACCCCAAACCATCTCGATTGGGTTCAGGTCTGGTGACTGTGGAGGCCAGGTCATCTGGCGTAGCACCCCATCACTCTCCTTCTTGGTGAAATAGCCCTTACACAGTCTGGAGGTGTGTTTGGGGTCATTGTCCTGTTGAAAAATAAATGATGGTCTAACTAAACGCAAACCAGATGGAATAGCATGCCGCTGCAAGATGCTGTGGTAACCATGCTGGTTCAGTATTCCTTCAATTTTGAATAAATCCCCAACAGTGTCACCAGCAAAGCACCCCCACACCATCACACCTCCTCCTCCATGCTTCACGGTGAGAACCAGTCATGTAGAGTCCATTCGTTCACCTTTTCTGCGTCGCACAGACACAGTGGTTGTAACCAAAGATCTCAAATTTGGACTCATCAGACCAAAGCACAGATTTCCACAGGTCTAATGTCCATTCCTTGTGTTCTTTAGCCCAAACAAGTCTCTTCTGCTTGTTGCCTGTCCTTAGCAGTGGTTTCCTAGCAGCTATTTTACCATGAAGGCCTGCTGCACACAGTCTCCTCTTAACAGTTGTTGTAGAGATGTGTGTGCTGCTAGAACTCTGTGTGGCATTGACCTGGTCTCTACTCTGAGCTGCTGTTAACCTGCGATTTCTGAGGCTGGTGACTCGGATGAACTTATCCTCCGCAGCAGAGGTGACTCTTGGTCTTCCTTTCCTGGAGCGGTCCTCATGTGAGCCAGTTTCTTTGTAGAGCTTGATGGTTTTGGCCACCTCACTTGGGGACACTTTCAAAGTTTTCCCAATTTTTCGGATTGACTGACCTTCATTTTTTAAAGTAATGATGGCCACTTGTTGTTCTTTACTTAGCTGCTTTTTTCTTGCCATAATACAAATTCTAACACTCCATTCAGTAGGACTATCAGCTGTGTATCCACCTGACTTCTGAACAACACAACTGATGGTCCCAACCCCATTTATAAGGCAAGAAATCCCACTTATTAAACCTGACAGGGCACACCTGTGAAGTGAAAACCATTTCAGGTGACTACCTCTTGAAGCTCATCAAGAGAATGCCAAGAGTGTGCAAAGCAGTAATCAAAGCAAAAGGTGGCTACTTTGAAGAACCTAGAATATAAGACATATTTTCAGTTGTTTCACACTTTTTTGTTAAGTATATAATTCCACATGTTAATTCATAGTTTTGATGCCTTCAGTGTGAATATACAATTTTTATAGTCCTGAAAATACAGAAAACTCTTGGAATGAGAAGGTGTGCCCAAACTTTTGGTCTGTACTGTATGACCTATCCTTAGTAAGAGATTGTGGGGGGCGGGGCTGTCTTTTTCCCGGGACCCCACTGATCAGCTTCCTTAAAAGTTCCTCAGTGTTTAGAACCCACACCACCTGCACAGTCCATATGAAACTATGCAATTACACTTTCGACCCATAAAGTCAATGGGACGAAGCTGCAGTTACCTTGCATAGCTGATATGCAACAGAGTGCAGTGTTAACAGTGAAGAGGTCACAGTGCTTGTATGGACGCTGCAGCCTCTTCCTAGGTGTCAGACCCTGTGCTATCTTTTTGATGACCTACTCTGAAGTTAGGTCTTCAATAAAAATGTGTTACAAAACCTCTGTAATTATTGTGCCTCGTTATTGCTATTTTGCAAGTGTCAACAAACTGAATTTCCCTTCTATATTTATGGAATACGTATACAGTTTATAAGATTTAGCTTTTCTTCAGGACTATGGAGTTGTAGGCCAAACGTCAAACTCCTCTATTTTTTTTTTCCACAGCCCGACTCGTTCATAAATGGCTGACCGCTCTAATTAATTAAAATAAAAAAACAAATGATTGTGTTACTATGAAAGTAAATATGTAACAAACCATACAACTAATTATATAATATGAATCTTTAGATTATATAATTAATCATTTTATTTTGAAGCTGAAGTTGGTAACTCCACCCAAACTTGGTCCTGACTCCACAGCCCTGCCTTGCATTGCATTTTTCTCTCTCCAAGGTTTGGGTTGGTGTTTAAAGCCAGGTCTATGTCTATAGGCATGTTATAAATCACAGATAGTTTCCCTTGACTCTTATTATAGTTGGCACAGCACAAGAATTCTTCAGTAAAAATGGTTTGATATTCTTGCAGGATGATAAAAGTGATGCCGAGAGTAAAGATTTACACAGTGAAGAAGATTCCAACTCCATGTCTGAAGTGCCAGATCCCGAAGATGAAGATGAGCAGGCCCTCATGCAGGAGTTTGAGAAGGAGTTGGAAAACATTCTACTTCCCAAGTCTGATGTTTCCCAGATAAAGGAAGAAGTGAAAACAGAAATGGGGAAGGAAATTGATAACATTATTGATGAGGTGAGCACCATAGCTTTGATCTCCCAGCTGAGGGAAGAGAGGGGTGTTCATTTGAGGGTCTCTTTGTCCCATAGAGTTTTTAAAGCGGAGTTGTCACTATCCTCTAAGGCCTAATGCATACGACACATTGTGCAGGCCGAGGTTCTCCTGAGGGGGTCTCCGACGCTCCATTTTGATGAATCTAGAGCAGGTTCTATCCTGCTCTGTCTGTGTCATCAGAACAAAACAGAACGGAAGTCCCTATAGAGGTGAGTGTATCACAGAAGGCACTCTGATGTCACTCCAAGAGTCATCCGAGTGCATTCCACTGCAAACTTCGGACAGCACACCATGTTGTGTACATGGAGCCTAAGGACAGCATAGTACAGCCATTTTACTATTGCAAGATCAAAGTTGCGTATCTGCTGTATTCATATGGAAGCGCCTCTCCTGTCTCCACCACCCTCGCACCAGTGACTGATGGCTTACTTCAGTCTGTGCAGGTACACAACAGCCTGTCAGTTATTTTGAGAAGGGTGGAGCGAGCTCTTCGCTCTTGAGGGCAGATGCTGAGTTGCTTGCTTGTCATTTTGTGAGTTGTCACGTAAAAGGCTACAGCCATGAGGATGATGCCATCCCCAGGCAAAGTCTTTACCGAAACACGTCAGTGCTGGAGCCATCATTGGAAGCAGCTGTCTATAGTATTGTTTTATAGCATTTGATGCACAGTATATACAACAGCCTGTTACATAGTATATATTGGGGGAGATATACTAATGTAAAGGCATCAGAATTCTGGTTTAATTTGCTCTAGAAAACTGCTGTGTACCACATGTGTTACGTGTTTCAGACATTTTTGCTTTGTCGAAAAAGGGAGTGTGGATTAAAGGGGCATTCAAAGGTATATAATCTATAATACGGTCATCTTTTTATTTTGTAGAGAGGCTCCAAGGCCTGGTAGCAATTTTTGCATCTGCGCCCCCTATTGCTATACAGTGCTGGCCAAAAGTATTGGCACCCCTGTCAGATAATACTCAATTTATTCCAGAAAATGATTGCAATCACATATGCTTTGGTAATAATATCTTCATTTAATTTGTCTTCAATGGAAAACCACAAAAAGAATTGTCAAAAAGCCAAATTGGATATAATTCCACACCAAACATAAAAAAGTATTGGCACCCTTTGAAAAATCATGTGATGCTTCTCTAATTTGTGTAATTAACAGCACCTGTTACTTACCTGTGGCACATAACAGGTGGTGGCAATAACTAAATCACACTTGCAGCCAGTTGAAATGGATTAAAGTTGACTCAACCTCTGTCCTGTGTCCTTGTGTGTACCACATTGAGCATGGAGAAAAGAAAGAAGACCAAAGAACTGTCTGAGGACTTGAGAAGCAAAATTGTGAGGAAGCATGAGCAATCTCAAGGCTACAAGTCCATCTCCAAAGACCTGAATGCTCCTGTGTCTACCGTGCGCAGTGTCATCAAGAAGTTTAAAGCCCATGGCACTGTGGCTAACCTCCCTAGATGTGGACGGAAAAGAAAAATTGACGAGAGATTTCAACGAAAGATTGTGCGGATGGTGGCTAAAGAACCTCGACTAACATCCAAACAAATTCTAGCTGCCCTGCAGTCCGAGGGTACAACAGTGTCAACCCGAACTATCCGTCGGCGTCTCAATGAAAAGGGACTCTATGGTAGGATACCCAGGAAGACCCCACTTCTGACCCAGAGACATAAAAAAGCCAGGCTGGAGTTTGCCAAAACTTACCTGAGAAAGCCAAAAACCTTTTTGGAAGAATGTTCTCTGGTCAGATGAGACAAAAATAGAGCTTTTTGGGAAAAGGCATCAACATAGAGTTTACAGGAAAAGAAAAGAGGCCTTCAAAGAAAAGAACACGGTCCCTACAGTCAAACATGGCGGAGGTTCCCTGATGTTTTGGGGTTGCTTTGCTGCCTCTGGCACTGGACTGCTTGACCGTGTGCATGGCATTATGAAGTCTGAAGACTACCAACAAATTTTGCAGCATAATGTAGGGCCCAGTGTGAGAAAGCTGGGTCTTCCTCAGAGGTCATGGGTCTTCCAGCACTGGAGACTTCTAAAGTGGCCAGCAATGAGTCCAGACCTGAATCCCATAGAACACCTGTGGAGAGATCTCAAAATGGCAGTTTGGAGAAGGCACCCTTCAAATCTCAGGGACCTGGAGAAATTTGCCAAAGAAGAATGGTCTAAAATTCCAGCAGAGCATTGTAAGAAACTCACTGATGGTTACCGGAAGCGGTTGTTCTCAGTTGTTTTGTCTAAAGGTTGTGCTACCAAGTATTAGGCTGAGGGTGCCAATACTTTTGTCTGGCCCATTTTTGGAGTTTTGTGTAAAATGATCAATGATTTGACTTTTTTTCATTCTCTTTTTGTGTTTTTTCATTGCAAGCAAATTAAATGAAGATATTATTACCAAAGCATTTGTGATTGCAATCATTTTCTGGAAGAAATTGAGTATTATCTGACAGAATTGCAGGGGTGCCAATACTTTTGGCCAGCACTGTACCTGTGGGGGTATTGCTTGGAATGCTACAATGTAGGTCAGAATTGTACCAAAATTCTTTCACAAAGTAAACTAGTTGTTCAGTGGTATAAACCAGGATGTCTACAGATACTCCAAATTTATCATCCAGCACCAGCCATTGTGATAAATCTGGCACAATTGCCCACTCTTTAGTCTAGGTTTGCATTCTCTGGTCAAAGGTTTCCTTTAAGTATTTTTGTGCTGTTTCAGTAGTGATTTGGGTATCCATTAACCCCCCCTTCCTCTAACCAGCAATGTCGCCTTTTTCAGTGACTCATTTTTCATAATCTCTTTTTTTTTTTTTTTTTTTTTGTAGTAGTAGTAACAGTAGTAGTAGTGGTGGTGGTGGTGGTGGCTGTGGTGGTAGTAGTAGTAGTAGTAGTAGTAGTAGTAGTAGTAGTAGTAGTGTGGTGGTAGTAAATATGGTTGACTTTTGGTATTTGAGCCTCACTGCTTGTGCATAGGTGTGTATTGTTGTTTTTGGCTGACTCTGCCATGTTTTGATTGATCCGTATTTTGATATACACTGTTTAAGTCGCACATTTTCTGTGTAGGTGTGTAGCAGAGTCAGGCTGTGCAGAGATACATCCCTTTTGACAAAGGGGATAGTAGTAACCAGTTTTCAGTGCGCTGCCTTTTTTTTATTTTATTTTTTTCCCCCTTAATTCATGGAGATATCCTTTTATACCAGGTATCCCTAAATCAGGGTCATGTGTATTAGAAGAAGGTCTACTTTTTAATTCTAGTACTATCTTGTATCCTCTAGATGGCCCTGTTAGGCTAGGTTCACATCTGTGTTGGAGTCTTCGTAGGAGACTCCGGCGCAGATTCAGTTTAAAATCAGCAGAGAGAAAAGTCCTGCACGGAGGACTTTTCTCTCTGCCAGTTTTATACTGAAAGCCTATGGGTTCTCTGTTTGGTGTCCCCATGCAGACGGAGAAACCTATGTTAGTGTGAACCTAGCCTTAGACATAATTTTGAACTGGAATATGTACTGCTGCCACATTTTTGAAAACAGGTTGCAGTCAGACAAGGTCACTTTCTTAGTTAAGCTAGAAGGAAAAATATATCTATATATTTCTGTCTAAGTTGTTGAACAGACATTATTATTGAATTTATATACAGTCATATGAAAAAGTTTGGGCACCCCTATAACTTAATCATTTTTAGTTCTAAATATTTGGGTGTTTGCAACAGCCATTTCAATTTGATATATCTAATAACTGATGGACACAGTAATATTTCAGGATTGAAATGAGGTTATGTACTAACAGAAAATGTGCAATGCATTAAACCAAAATTTGACCGGTGCAAGTAGGGCACCTCAACAGAAAGTGACATTAATATTTGTAGACCTCCTTTGCAAATAGCAGCCCTGCGCTTCCTGTGCTTTTATCGTTCCTGGTCCTGGTGGGTATTTTTGCCTCCTCTTTACAAACAATTCCAGTTCAGTTAAGTTTGATGGTCGCCGGCTGGCGCCCGCTTCAATTATCCCACAGATGTTTAATATATTCGGTCTGGGGCTGGGTGGCCATTCCAGACTTGTATTGTTCCTCTGCATGTGCCTGGTGTTTGGGCTGTGTTTTGGATCATTGTCTTGCTGAATATCCATCCCCGGCGTACTTCAATTCGTCCTGTTCTTGTACATTATTCTCAGAATCTGCTGATACTGAGTTGAATCCTGCGACCCTCACTTTACGATTCCCGGTGCCGGCATTGGCCACACGCCCCAAGCATGATGGACCTCCACCAAATTTTCGTGGGTAGCGTGTTTTTCTTGGAATGCTGTGTTTTTTGCGCCTGCTCGCCTTTTGTATGCCAACAACTCAATCTTTGTTTCATCAGTCCACGGACCTTCTTCCAAAATGAGCTGGCTTGTCCATGTGCTTTTGCATCCTCAGGCGACTCTGTTTGTGGCGTGCTTTCAGACGGCTTCTTTCGCATCACTCTCCCATACAGCTTCTCCTTGTGCAGTGTGCTGTTTGTTGACCGTGCACAGTGACACCATCTGCAGCGATGTGCTGCAGCTCTTTGGGGTGGTCTGTGGTTGTCCTTGCTGTTCTCACCATTCTTCTTCTCTGCCTTTCTGATATTTTTCTTGGCCTGCCACTTCTGGGCTTACAGACTGTCCCTGTGGTCTTCCATTTCCTTACTATGTTCCTCACAGTGGACTGACAGGTTAAATCTCTGGCAACTTTTGTATCCTTCCCCTGACAACTATGTTGAACAATCTTTGTTTTCAGATCATTTGAGGTTGTTTTGAGGGCCCATGTGCCACTCTTCAGGGCGATTCAAATGGAGACAACTTGCAATTGGCCACCTTTCCTTTTCTCATGATTGGATACACCTGGCTATGCGTTCAAGCTCAGTGAGGTTACAAAACCAATTTTGTGCTTCAGTAAGTCAGTAAAAGTAGTTAGGAGTATTCAAATCAATAAAATGATAAGGGTACCCAAATTTTTGCACCGGTCAGTTTTGGTTTAATGCATATTGCGCATTTTCTGTTAGTACATAAACCTCATTTCAATCCTGAAATATTACTGTGTCCATAGTTATTAGATATATCAATTGAAATGGCTGTTGCAAACACCCAAATATTTAGACTAAAATGATTAAGATTAATAGGGGTGCCCAAACTTTTCATTGCTGTAATCAGTGGTCTTACTGCCATTCTAATGTCACAACACCAGATCTGTTATCTGCAAATACAGCCCTAGGCTGGGGATATACAGGCCATACTCTCAACAGGTCAGCCACCACAATCTTGTCAGTGACTAACCCACTGACAAGTACTGTACCAACATAATGGATGAGATTTCTACGAAGTCTTATTCTCATGTGACTGTAGAGAGTAAAGTATCAGTCCTGAGCATATGTCACAGACAGCCCCTTTAAGGTAGGGTATGGTTGAGTCTGAGGAGTCATTTATCAGTGCTTCTATACTGCTGACTGTGAAGCTACTCTAGTTGGAAACTATAATCACGTTAGGGGAGATTTATCATGCTTTGTGCACCAGTCGGAGTATATTTGGGTGCAGATGCATAACCCAGCGAAGGGTACGCTTACTCATAACTGTGGTGCACACTGTGCTGGTCCAGAGAATATGAAGACTGCCATTGAATCTTCCTCATTGTGTGTGGAGGGGTAGAGCAGTTATCAAGCCCTGCATGCCAGAATTCTAGCATAAAAAAAAAAAAATTGCAAAAATGTTTGTTTTGACTTACTTGCCCAAAAATTTTGTGAGCTTTTGTTATACTTTCATTCTAATTTACTCCCAGCTTTATCATGTGTCTTGTTAAAGGACAGATGTGTAAGGCTGAAAGGTGTGCCAAATTTGTAAAACCTTATTCAACGTTTGATAAATAACGAATCACATGACCTCAGGTATCATATATATATATATATATATATATATATATATATATATATATATATAAATTTTTTCTTAAAATATTTCACACTCTCATTTTATAAATGTCTTTGTGTGTGTGTCACTCTTTCAGTGTTCTGTCTGGTAGACCTTTTATTTATTGGGTGTGTAGAGCAGGAATAATAACAATAGTCTGTCGTCACGTCATGCTTATTGGGAAACCTTTTGTTGTAGGCTCAGGAAGAGCTGGAGACTGAAGGTCTGAAGGGTGAATTTGATAGAAAACAAGCCTCAAAATCTCTTGCCACAACACTGAATAAGTTGATCGATAAACTAGACAGTACTGCCGTGGGGACAGGAGAAGAGACCCAGGCCTCTGAGAGCGATGAGATCACGACACAGGAAAACAGCGATCCTGCCACCAAACCTCCTACTGGTAGGTGATGTAATGCATGAACCTTTGATGTCACATTATAATAGCTGCCAGATCAGTGTGAAATCTTCCACTAGAACATACTAATATTTAATCAGGGCTAAAAGAACCAGCACTGAGAAATATATTTTATCCATGTCTGAAAATGTGACCCATTGAGGCCACACTACTGTACCTGAGCAGGCGTTTCTCTCTTGGGCCCGGCTGCTCCTCCTGTAGGTGCTGGGGTGCGTCTTATAGTCAGACGCATCATTTTGTCCGAAAAATACCGTGAATACTGGATGTGTTCAGCTGTTGTTCAGCTCGGACTTTTACTTGATGGCGGATCCCGGACTACTTTAGAGTAGTTGAGTACCCCTGCTCTTTTGGCCTTGGCAGCCCATCATGCCTCGTGGACCATAATGGTAAAAACTGATGACAAGTTATGGTTTTGGAGTAGAAATTTTTTTTTGCCTTAGTTGTATTGACTTAAGGGACAAAAAAACTGATGCAGATGGAACTGCTATATGTGAATGTACCCTAAGATGTGTTTTTGTTTTGGTTTTTTTTTTTCTTCATAATTTTGACAAATATATACTTACTGCTGTATAAAGTAGACTGCCAAAAATGTAGCTCACAAGAGAAAGCTGTGTGCAAATGCTGTGAGAAAATAGATCCCCACGTAACCGCAGAATTATGAATGCAGCTGTGGAGACAAGTGATTTGCATTAAGCTCGAACTCATGACCAACACATAAGTATATTTTACTTGGTTGCTTACAGTTTTATGTCTGTTATGATGAGAAATGTGTGTTTCTAGGCCCCTACTCACTCATGGCCTCCTCTGGGCTGGTATATGTATGTACTTCTATGAAGTAATACAGAGGCAGGCAGTAAAAAGTATACTGTATACAGAATGCAATTTCTTACAGGGGTTGTCTAAGGACTGGAGCAACCTATGGGGTGGCTGGAGGAGATGTAAAATAAAAAATAAGGTATAGGCCATTGTCCACTGCTGGTGCCATTTGCGTCTCATGCTGCAGCCACATTGCTGATGCCCTGAAGCTCACGTGACTTCTGACTCCAATCAGTGGCCTCAGCGATTGCTGGTAAGGAACTGATGACGTATGCAAGTGACGTCACCAGGCCCTCTCCAGCGACTGCTGAAGCTCCTGATTTGATCTCAGCAGTCATGTGAGCCTCATGGCTTCCAGCAACATGGCCCCAGCATAAGACAGACAGTCCGACAGTGGCGCACAAAGTAGCCCAGGTACAAGTGAGTATACTTTTTTTTTTTTTTTTTTTTTTTTTAATGAATTTTCTTCTCTGTTTGGAGTAATGGAGTCGTGTAGCAGTGCAGTTGATACACTAGGTAGTAGGTTTATACAAATTCTGTTTCACATGATATCCACTTCTTCGAGTTGTCATCTCTGTGTTCTTGGTCTGGTTTAAAGGGCTTTTTGTGTGTATTGTGCCACTGCTTCAGGTTGGTGGGCATGGTTAAGTATTAGCATATGCCAGATTGTTTGGACACTTTGTGTTGCTGTGTTTTGAGCTGGTAACGTGACCTGGACCATTGGTCCCTTGTGCTTTCAGGTCTTCCTTTTCTTTAACCTACTTCTTTCTACTGCTTCTACTTGCTAGCAGTGTCTCTTCTGTCTGGCTGATTATTTGTCTTACATTGCGCAGCTTAGCGCCACCTTGACTCACCCGAACGGCCGTGACCCGCTACATTTAGTTTTACCCTGTTGTTAATAATAGTTTGATGGGTTAAATTTTCCTATCACCTTCTTCACATTAGATGACCATTCGGATGGCCGTATAAAAATCAGGGTCACAAAGATACGACGGGGCAGCTCTGAGCATCCCAAGAGAAAGGAAATGAGCAGCGATAACCCTCAGCTGAGACACATTGAGAATGTTGTTAAAGACCTGCTTGAAAAGGAAGGCCTGAAGGCAGAAGGTAGGCTCCTTGTGCTCATGACAGGTGATCTGGCTCCCTGCGTGTTCTACATTTAGTGGATTATCCAGGTCCATTTGGCTTTTGTTATGCTTATAGACAGCATTTGGTATCTGTGTCTCTGCCACCTTGTCCTGTGTAATGTAAGGATATGTTCTCAATCTGACCTATTTTTTCACTTACTTGACATACAAAGAACAAAAGACAACCCCAACATCCACTTACACCTCCTGTGCAATTTAAGGCTGAGGCCCCATGTTGTGGAAAAGCTGTTTTTTATTTTTTTTTTTTTGGGGGGGGGGGGTTTGAGCCAAAGTCTGGAGTGAATTTAGATGGAGGGATAAGTATAAGTGCTTACTATAGATTTCCCATTCCTATTGAAACTATTCTTGGCTTGGCCTCAGAAAACCGCAGTAAAATCTGCAACAGAAAAAGCAGCTTTTCCGCAACATGGGGCCATGGCGTTAAGGCTAAGGCCCCACATAGCGGGGAGCTGCGGGAAAAACCGGGACGGCAACGCGTTGCCGTTTTTCCTGCAGCACTTTTCCAAGAAAGTCTGTAGAGGTTTCCTCTGCGGACTTTTGCTATCATTATACCTATAGGAAAACTGCCGTTGTTTCCTTATGTATAATTTACATGCTGTGATTTCCAAAACCGCAACAGTTTTGGAAATCACAGCATATCCGCTGCGCATATTTTTCCGCAATGTGTGGATGGGATTCAATAAAAGTGACTGTAAAACACCTCTCCATTCCTAAGGTCCATTAACGTCTTGTGTGAAGATACCAAGGTTTTCTAGCATATGTTGAACAATTTGATAGATGTCCAAACTTCCTACCCTAGTATATATAGAGCACCTTTGTTACATTGCCAAAGTATAGACTAGGACTATAAATTCATATAAAGCATTACCCCCAGAGAGTCCACTGGCAAGACCAAGGGAATTCAGTCCAAGCTGCCCATTGGGAATCTTAAAGCGTACCTCCTTTTACAAAACAACTTTTTATAAATGGATAGTAAGGATTAATGTAAAACTTTGTAATATATCTTATTGAAGAAATCTGATTTCTTCTCCACTTTTCAGGCAGTTATACTGTAGATAATAAGTTATAGATAAGATGGGCAAACCCCAAAAGATTGGTTTTGTCCTGTGTTTGGATGAAGCGAACCCCCAGGTCAGTTTCTTCCAATCTTGTTTGGATAGAACTGGAAAGGAAATTATATTCTGGGGTCTCTTCAGACCCCAGAGTATAATAGCTGGAGGTAAAAAAATAAATAAATAAATAAATAAAAAATTATACAGTCCTTCCATTACACTCTTCTGTGACATCATCCACCCGGAGGAGGCAGACTCGGATCGCCGGATGCTGCGAGGAGGCTCAAAAGAGGTAACGGAAGGTGAGTATAAATGTGTTTTGTTTTTAATTTTTGTCACCTCCACTGGGAGGTAATAGTCAATTTTCCCCATTTCTAATGAGAAGCTAATAATACACAGAATGAGGCAATAAATCAGTTAACCAGCCGGCAGGAGACTCCTACTCCACCCCTCCCTGCTCCATAGAGTTGTATGTGTGAGGCTGAATACAGAGATATATAATGTAATTATATTATATATTTATACGTTATATGATGTATAATGTAAACAAAGCAGTGAGATTGAAGATAAGAAGCAGGAGAACAACTTAATAAGAGAAATTACAATGTATCGTATATTCCACCTGTACTATTTCTTTATGAAAAGTTGTTTATAACTTGAGGTATGCTTTAATGTTCCCTGTTTTTGTTTAAGCCTTTTCAGTGACTGACTTTCCATTTCAGTGGGGAAACTGTAGTGGGTACTGCATAGTATGGTGTCTTGCAACAGCAAGGACACAGATCTGTATAAAACACACTACAAGGAGAACAGTTCCACCCCCCGCGCCCCAAATGTCAGCTAATGAAGGAGCTTGTCTTCTGTAGGTAGAGATAAGTGGTGCCAGTAGTAGCCCCTCTTATCTCTGTAAAGTCATTGGTCTCTGTTCCGATCTCCATATTGCAATGTTAAATATAATTTACAGCTGTGTCAGTAGATAAGGTATTAGTAAATTGTTAGTATTTTTCTAATCCCTATGGTGCTTCCATTATGAGCATGGATAGTTTCTATGGAATATGCATATTTCTGCAGAAAGATGCTTTGTCACCTCCCATAACATATCAGGTTTTTTTTAAATAAATATTTCCCCAAGAAATAACAATTCTGTAGAATTTTTTTTTTTTTTTCTTAAAGACATGTTCATTGGGTTGTTCCTCTGTTACTACTGGAAATTTTTTGAATAAATTGATAACTGGGTGTTGCTAGATGGAGGTGTCTGATCAGTGATGACACTAGGGACACAGCCTTCTGACAGCGGGGAATGGTAACACCCAGTTTATACTATGTTAAAATATATCAATATATTCATCATTCAGGATTATCTTGGGTGGACTGTGTATATGTTGTGGTGTTGGTTGCTATACTGGATTAACTAGCTTGACGTAAGTGAGATTTATCAGGCATCTGGGTGGTGAGCGAAGGGTAACATACATTTCCTGTTGTGCATCCTGACCTCATCAGGTTGCCAATGTGATGTCTCCTTTTGCTCAGTTTTTAGGATACAGGATCAAATAAACCACCATCTAGAATTTTCTGCAGCCGCTATGATTTCCATTAAGAAAGAGATTCCTGTAATACTGCACTGCAATTGTCCAATGTTTCTCTTGTATTTTGGGGAAACTTCATTCAGGGTAACCCCTTTTAAGATCTGCTCACTATCATATGCTTACAGATGAGTTGTTAACGTGTGTGTGTTATATGCGGAGCACCTGACAGAATATGTGGTAGATCTCTGCTGTATCTCTCGATGTTTGTGTCCCCCAGGTCAGTCCAGCACACCTGCCATAGTGTTCAGTATACAGTATTCCATTACGCTGGCAAGTGCGTGCTTACAGCTAGCCTGTCCCAGGAGACACTGACTAAGAATACAAGCACATATGCGGGCAGAATGTACATTAGTTGCCTGTCCCAACTCTAGTATCTATAGCAAAGCTACAGTTGCCATTTTTTTCATGTTCCCAAACAGGTAAAATAGAGATTAAGATACTTACAGGAGGCTTCGGAGGTGACGATGATGGGCACTGGCTTTCAGAAGAGGACACAAAGAATCTGAAAGATATTTTTTTCAACATATTGGTATGTGTGTCCGTCCAGAGTAATGTCTATTGCTCAACATAGGATATGCTCTAATGATGAGCAGGGGGTAAAGTTTTTCACGTGTAGGACCCTTATAGATGATTGATATGTCTGTAAATTCTCTGCTGGCCTCAGAGTTGTCTCATGAAGCCAGACCCCTGTTTTATATGTGCTATTAGGGTATATAATCCTAATAAAGGGGAGTTGCCTCCTCAGGACTTCATCCTGCGGTTTGTGGCTTCCATTGGCAAAAAAAAAAAAAAAAAAAACCCTAACTGACTGGTGAGACAACCCCTTGAAGGTGTAACTTCCATTCTTTACTACCTAACTTACTTACTAACTTCCTTTTAATAAGTAGATAAACCGGGCACTCCAAAGTATAATGATGCAAGCTGAATTCATTTATGATGATGATGATGATCGTAAATTTGTAATGTTTCGGCTGACAGGTTCCCATAATGGAGACTCCTTGAGTTGTTTTTTTTGTTTCTTAAACGTACAAGTGCTGAAAAGCATCAGCTCTCTAGTCCATCTAGCTCATTGTTGGGTGTTTATGTTCTAGATACAGGGGTCAGAAGATGCTCACAAGGAACAGAAGCGACAACAGCAGCTTGAGGACAATTACCGCTTTGTCTGGAACCCGAATAATGATGATTCTAAGAGCAGCGGCACCTCCACAGACTCTGATGAAGTGGATTTCTAATAAGAACGGACAATGCAGACTTTTGATCTTGTCCCGTGGACTTGAGCTTTGTAACAAATGTTTTAGGATGAGTGCTGCTTCATGGTGGCTTGCAAGCCTAGATGGATCTGCAGAGGCCTCAGCTTCACCTGCAATAGTTTAAAGCAGTGTTAGATGACTTGCTGGATGTGTGCAAAGTCCAACTAGAAGAATAAAAATGTGTGTGTTATATATTTTGATTTCTTTCCTTTTCTGAAGATCAAGTCTATAAAACCTATACTGTGACTACGTGCTCCTCACTCAGTGATGGAAACAAGTCCTTTAAAGGGGTATTCCTACAAAGTCCAATATATCACCTATCTTGTGGACGTGTGATCACTGAGGGCCTCACTTCTAGGACCCTCACCGATCATTGGAACAGGAGTCCGAGTCCCACTTGTGTGACTGTGAGCAGAATGGATGACGTTGTGGTCAAGCACACACTTTTTCATTAACGGTGATGGCCTGTTATTCTTGGCCCCACTTCATTGCACATGTCTGACCACTGCAGTGGATAGGTGATAAGTGTCCTTGGTAGGGCAGCCCCTTTAAGGGGGGGGGTTATATAACTAAGTCATAGTTATATGCTGTAAACGTATGCAACATCCTAATGTTCTTTGTTTTAATTCCTCCCTGTTTACGCAATCTGTATGTCGGTGGATGAAAGCAGTTATTTGACTCCAGATGCTGAAAACCTGTTTTGCACACAGCGAAGAGTTTGATTGGGTGCAGTTTGGGCAATCCTCTGTGATCTAAACATTCTGGACTCCAGGCTTGGCTACATTGTCATGCTATATGGCTCTTCCCCAGAAGAAAGAACTTGGGTCAGACTTACTTATGTTACAGATATTTAGACGTGATAAACTTTGACCAGGTCGTCCAAAGGTCTGTCAGATTTATCATGGTGGCTCACCCTGTTTGATAAATTTTGGTACATCTTGCTAAATATGTAGCGCCTCCTGTTTACAAGCATGTTTACACCTCACTTTGTGCTTTGCAGCAAAATTTAGCACAAAGATTGTTGTACACATTTTGACAGAGTTCCATTTTAAGCAATACCCTTTTCTAACAAACACTAGTTCACACTAGTGTTCAGGTTTCCGTTCTTCGGGTCCGCTTGGGGACCCGAAAACGGAAACCCTATTCACTTAAAAAGCAGTTATCCACGGACCACAGACTATAATGGGGTCCGCCGGTATTCCTCCTGAAATTGGCAGAGCGAGTTCTGCTTGCCGGACTTTTCTCTCTGTCTATTTTAAGCGGAATAGGGGTGGAGTCCCCAAGTGCCAGTGTGAACCAACCCTAAGCCAGGCCTCCTTTCTGAAAAGCTGCTCCCCCCTATCTAGTGAGATTCCATTTACAGTGTATAATAAATGTGCTGCAAAGCATATAGGCCAGTTTTGGCATAATTTGAGCCATTTACTCATCTTAGTAAATCTCTCTCTATAGTCTCTCTGGTGTCCAGGATGCATTTTTATCCTTACTAGCTGGATCTCAACAAGTGAGCACATGTATAGTACCTATTGAGAAACATTTGCTTTGATATTTATGGCAGCAAACCCTCAGAACAAGAGGGAGCTTGTTCTTTGGGTGTATGTTGACACAGCTCACAGAGGATTGCCTAGCTTCATCTGTGAGAGCTACTAGCTGTTAGCAGGTTTTCAGCCACTGAATGGAAACACGCTTCTATTCACTGATGGTGAGCAGAGAACTATAAAAATGGTAAGAATTTGAAACTCAAAATATATGTTGAAAAATTGCAGAACTTTTTATTATACATTGAATAAGCTTCACATAAAACTGGGCCGCTCTTTTTCAGTTCAAGGGTAGTTTCACACTACTGTTATACTATGATAAATGAGAACAACGGACATTAACCATACAATGCAGACGGAGCCCCCTCCTACTGTTTTTTTTTTTTTTTTTTCCTCACTCTTGCTTTTTTGATGGAAACAAAAGTCCAAGAGTAAACAGGAGAAAGTGTCCTTCATGAGGTTTACATTAGAATCAATGGGAACAGATACAGATGGAGGGGGCTTTGTCTTTGTCCGTCAGTCTATCGCTGCTAAAATCCATTGCTCTCATCCTATGACAGATGAGAGCAATGGGCATTAATAACAGTAGTGTGAACATCCCCTATATGGGGTATTATGTTAGCAATAACTGTTCCCATTGACTTTTTTCCTCCAGAATTAAGGTGTGTGTGTGTTTGTTTTTTTTTCCAGCGCAATCTATGTAAGAGTACAAAGGAAAACTGTAACAGTAGTGCACAGGACTGTCCGTCTCTATCTACTATTTTCCTGAGGCACTTTGGAAAAGGAGAGCCTATTTGTGGTTGGCCATGGGCATACTCTCCCGTTTGCCTTTGCACTAATTGGTATTCCCATTATGGCCGAGGTGAGAAACTGACCGCAAGTCGTGACCAGCAGGGTGTCATTTACGGAAACAGGTGAACAGCGCTTCTCTACATTATTTCCGTAACTAAAGTAGAAATAAATGGGAGTTACAGAAGCGTAGCATGTCTAGCTGCGCTGTTTCTGTAACACTGGAGCAAAGGACTTAGAGTAGCTCAGCTGTGCTACAATATTTCCGTAGCTCGCATTGACCTCTATGGGATTTATAGAAACATTGTAAAGCAGCGCGCCCCTTGGCTGTATCTGTTAGTCCGTGCTCTTGCAGCCAGTTATTCCCGCCTCGGCTATGACTTGCTAAGATGCGGATAACCCTTGAATAACATTTACTTGATAACAACATGGTCACATAAGAACTGTTTGTCCTTTGAAACGGTTTTCCTGTAAGGCAAGGGTAGCGATTTCATCATTGAAGAATGTAAGCCTTGCTACCGTATAGCTCAGGAATAATTGCAACATTTTCTATGGTGTGAAAAGACTTGGCACAGTTCACACTGAGTACCACCAGCATATGTGGCGCATTAAAACTGTAAGAAAAGTCTTCTCTTATGTAATGAACTGAGATCATCAATTGTCTTGGCCTTGGTATGCTTATAGGAGGCACAACTGCTTTTGTGTATTATAAATCTATTCTAAAGAGAACCGAGGAAAAAAAAAATTGCTTTGCACTACTGCTGAAAAAAATGTGCAATTTTGCAAGTTGTGTTTTAGATTTTTTTTTTTTTCCCATGTGAAAGAAAGTGTTTTTGTTTTCTTTTTTGTTTTGCTATCCTGAGGTTGTGAATAATTTATGATAATTCTGTGTCCCCTATAGAAATATTTATTACAATAAAATGCTTTTACATATACATTTCTTTTTTTTTTTTTTTTTTTTTTCTTCCCCTCCCTACTTTTAGATGCACATGGTATATCTTGTATATGTTGAATCTTGGTCAAACGAGGAATGTTAATGCAGAGGCTTAGGGCTCATTCTGATGCAGGCAGACAGTAAATGTTAGCTGATCTTAATTCTGAATGAACTGTCCTCATATGCAAAGTTAACTCCTGACTATAGAATATTACTGTGATAAATGTATTGATTGACCTTAAAGGGAACCTGTCAGGTGGTTTTTCCACCATAAACTCTCCCCATGTGCAGGATGAAGTACTTACCTTTCCATTAGTATCCTCTGTAATCTTTTTGCTTTAGCAAAGTTAAGTTATAAATGTCTGGAAGCATAAAAAGTCATATGTAACTTACTCTAAGTTGTTTAGGAATGGACTGTAGTGGAGATGTCAATCATGCCCAGGAGGTGGGATTAGCAAACAGACAGCAAGACTAGACTAAAGCTGCCCTGCCCACCATGACTACTTGGGGTAATTTACATATGATATAAACCCACACCATTTAAAGGGGCTATCCAGTTTCCAAAAATGATCTGCAAATACATGCACAGCAGTGCTATATACTCATTTTCCTTGTGTAGCCTTTTCTTGGCTTCATTTTTCTTGAGACTCCTTGTATCACTGTTCACAGGTTCACTGCATGTAAATAACAAACTGCATTTCCCATAATTCCTCTTCCTGCTCTCACTCTGTGTACCCCTCCCTTCTCTCTCCCCTCCAATGAAATCACACATAATAAATCAATCCCACATCTGAGGTCACATGATGCTGTGATGTTTCGTTCAAGCTCAACCCCCTCCCCTTCCCCCTGTGAGCCACAAACAGAGAGTGAGAGCAGGGAGATGCATCATGGGAACTGTAGTTTCTGCACAGATTCACTGCATGCAAATAACAGCGATACAAGGAGTTTCAAGTAAAATAAAGCCAAGAAAAGGCTGCACAGGGGAACAATGAGTATTTAGCACTGCTGTGGATGTATGTGCAGATAATTTTTGGAAGCTGGATAACCCCATTAACAAATTGGAGGGTAAATGAGCAGACAATATTAGACCTGACAAAGAATTAATGTATCAAACAATAGGAGTGAGGGCCCTGTTTGCGAGAGCCTACAATCTATTAGGAAATAGGGAGACACAAGAGGTGAGCGGGCTTGTTTGGTACAATGGTCCATCCATTATTTAATAAATAAGGTCATATAACTGATGCTGTATGAGCCATAACCAGCCGGTATCTGTGCATGTTCAGATACTAAGTGCATGGAGTGCAGTGTAACTTCTAGATGGAGGGGACAGGTTCTGAGGAATAGAGTAGGAAGGGTATCTTAGGATAACAAATGTCAGCTTAGTGTGAGAAAATGTAGAACAATGATCAGGACATGTGATTTTTAGGGCATTTTTGAGGCTGATGTAGTTGGGTATTAATTTGATTGTCCAGGGTAGAGGGTTCCAGAGCACCGGTGCAGCTTGAAGTTTTGGAGACTGAGTGGGATATATCCTCTGTTATCAGAATAAGTTTAAGGTCAATGGCACAATGAAGACGTTTAGGGTGGTAGACAGTGACAAGGGACGAGATATAGGGGGGGGGCGCAGCGCTATGGATGGATTTGTGGGTCAGTGTGATAATTTTATATTGTATTCTGTGATGGATGGACAACCAATACAGCGACTGACACAAGGTAGATGTGTCTGTGTACCAGTTTGACAGAAAGATGAGTCTGGCGGCCGCATTCAGGACGCATTGTAGAGGGGAGAGTTTAGTAAGAGGAAGCCCAATTAGAAGAGAATTGCAATAGTCAAGACGAGAGAATCAGAGCGACAGTGAGGGGTTTTGATGTTTCCAGAGTGAGAAAAGGGAGAATTCTGGAGTTTTTGAGGTGCAGGTGTCAAGAGTGTGCAAGTGTCTGAATATGTGGGGTGAAGGTGAGATCTGAGTCAAATACAACTGATAAGACAGCAGGCATACTACCTTGGTGTAATAGTAAGGTCACAGACAGAAATGGAGATATCCAGGTTCGGTCAAGATGAACTTACATAAAGCATAAATTTTATTATGCGAATTGTTTGGGTGTTTTGTTTTTTTTGTTTTTTAAAAAAAAGACCACCAGGCTAGCTAATATAAATACATATTGATAAGTGGCAGTATTCATATATCTTCCATGACAAATCCACCTGGTAGGTTCCCTTTAAAACCTTCCTTTTTACAGATCTTTGTAATATCCTATTTAGCATCATCCTTGCTTTCAGCAGTCTGCAGTTCCCCTTTCCCCATCTGCTGGCTCAGATAATATTCAGAATCCTATGTAGTCACCAATAAATAATAGTAAACTAGAACAGTAAATAGAAGATGGGGAGAAGAGGAGGGTGTAGCTGCAGGTTTTACTGTATTTCAGGGACAGGGAACAATGGGTGAGGTCATCAGACTGACTCAGAACATACAGCACAGCTCAAATACATCTGTAGATGTAGATAGAAGAAAATATTAGTTTTTAATATTTTCTTTCAGACATGTAATATTACATTATCTCTGGTTTAACATTTTTTGATATTTCTGACATTAGCTTGGACCAATGAGAATGGTAAAATCAAAGTATTATAGTTTGACTGGAAGATGGTGTTTATTTTTGTTAGTGTTTTTTTTGTTACTGCTGTATTTATCAGGTTTTATTTTAGATAATTTCACCCACTATGTTACACATCGCAGCAGATTCGCGGTCAGAGTTTGTGGTAGCTAATCTGCTGCACAATTGTCCGGTGTCCTGGGGGTCGCCAGGATTAGAGAAATACAGCTACTTTTTCCAAGATAGAGATGGGCTGTTTCAATGGAAATATGAACTTGTTACTTAAGCTATCTTCTAAGCATCCATGGAGTGAAAATAGGAAAAAAAACATTTGTCCTGCCCAACTGATATGGACAAGCCTAGACTTTTAGCTTCATTTTGCTTTTATTTTTGCGTTATGTTTTTCTATGCTCTATTAGAATCTATCATTTGTATCATTACGGATTATGGAGAGCTAATGGTAATATTAACTCTGTATAGAAACTGCATTGTTTGTGCTTGATATAATCTTAATACGGTATGGCTGCCAGCTCTACGTACAACCACAAATCAGACAGTCTACAAGGTTGTACAGTAGGTACATACAGTAAATGGAGGCAGAGGAAAGATACACAATTACAAAAATCAAGTGTATAGGGTGAGGAAAAGCCACAAGCTGCCTGCAAAACACCACCCCTAGATCATTGTGCATTAACAAAAAAAGCCAACAAAAGCACATCGAAAGTTAGAAAGAAAAAAGCCACAAAAAAAATTTCTTGTACAGTCTTCTTGTCCTCTATCATTGCACAGGTATGGTCTGATCTGTTTTCTAGTGTATAAAGGAATTTGGTAGCAGGACCAGAGAAAGAGGTAGGTGTGTGTGTGTGTTGTTGTGTTTTTTTTTGTTTGTTTTTTTTTCTCCTTCCATTCTAAATGCTCTTTGACCAAGCTGCCTTCTGCTATATAACATTTGAGTGGTGGAGCATTAAGCAGGGCTCTGTGTGTAGGACACTAGATGTGGACAGAGAACAATATATAAGGATTAGAAGTGGGATACACCAAGATATTGTTTGAGGGCATTGTCACGTATGGGCCTTACTAGCATGTGACGCGGGTGCGGCTGTCGGGTCGACTCAACTCTGCTCACTCAATCTTGCATTCACCCTTCACTCAGGCTACAAATTGAGCACAAGTCACACCCCTAATACACGCCACCGCCGCTACCACCACTGCTGATTCAGGTCCAGCAGAAACCTTGCGCACATATATACTTCAAAAAAGATAATGGGTTCATAGAGCATACACAAAGTAGCCTTAAAGTTAACACTTTATTACCAGACGGTTCAGTGCTAATATATATATATATATATATATATATATATATATATATATAGGTAGAGAGAGATAACAGATGACACAATGCAAACAGCTTTAAAAATAAAAAGGAATAAAACAGAATAATACTTAGTCTTTGGTTCATAGATGTGAGAAAGAAAGAATCTAAGTTTTCCTCTCAGTTAAGGCCAGTGTCCAGCCACACCAAGTAGCCCCACTCCTTTTACTCCCCACTGCAGGATCCTGAGAAAGAAGGATGTTTTCCTGGCTGATGGAAAGCTGTGTCTGGTGTTGAGCTCAGGGTCATTAGCCCTCTCTCCCTCCTTTTGACATCTGTCATCCAGGGTAATAAAGCTGTTTGCTGGTATTACAAGGCTGGTAGCTCCAGCCAATCTACCCTTGTACAGTCATGGCCAAAAGTTTTGAGAGTGATACAAATATTAATTTTTACAAAGTCTACTGCTTCAGTTTTTCTAATGGCAATTTGCATATACTCCAGAATGTTATAAAGAGTGATCAGCTTAACAGCAATTACTTGCAAAGTCAATATTTGCCTAGAAAATGAACTTTATCCCCCAAAACACATTTCAACATCATTGCAGCCCTGCCTTAAAAGGACCACCTAACATCGTTTCAGTGATTGCTCCATTAACACAGGTGTGGGTGTTGATGAGGACAGGGCTGGAGATCAATCTGTCATGATTAAGTAAGAATGACACCACTGGACACTTTAAAAGGAGGCTGGTGCTTGCCATCATTGTTTCTCTTCTGTTAACCATGGTTATCTCTAAAGAAACACGTGCAGTCATCATTGCACTGCACAAAAATGGCCTAACTGGGAAGAGTATTGCAGCTAGAAAGATTGCACCTCAGTCAACAATCTATCGCATCATCAAGAACTTCAAGGAGAGAGGTTCCATTGGTGCCAAAAAGGCTCCAGGGCGCCCAAGAAAGACCAGCAAGCGGCAGGACCGTCTCTTAAAAGTGTTTCAGCTGCGGGATCGGGCTACCAGCAGTGCAGAGCTTGCTGAGGAATGGCAGCAGGCAGGTGTGAGTGCATCTGCACGCACTGTGAGGCGGAGACTCTTGGAGCAAGGCCTGGTCTCAAGGAGGGCAGCAAAGAAGCCACTTCTCTCCAGAAAAAACATCAGGGACAGACTGATATTCTGCAAAAGGTACAGGGAGTGGACTGCTGATGACTGGGGTAAAGTCATTTTCTCTGATGAATCCCCTTTTCGATTGTTTGGAACATCTGGAAAACAGCTTATTCGGAGAAGAAGAGGTGAGCGCTACCACCAGTCTTGTCTCATGCCAACTGTAAAGCATCCTGAAACCATTCATGTGTGGGGTTGCTTCTCAGCCAAGGGAATCGGCTCTCTCACAGTCTTGCCTAAAAACACAGCCATGAATAAAGAATGGTACCAGAATGTCCTCCAAGAGCAACTTCTCCCAACCGTCCAAGAGCAGTTTGGCGCTCAACAATGCCTTTTCCAGCATGATGGAGCACATTGCCATAAAGCAAAGGTGATAACTAAATGGCTCAGGGAACAAAACATAGAGATTTTGGGTCCATGGCCTGGAAACTCCCCAGATCTTAATCCCATTGAGAACTTGTGGTCAATCATCAAGAGACGGGTGGACAAACAAAAACCAACACATTCAGACAAAATTAAAGCATTGATTCTGCAAGAATGGACTGCTATCAGTCAGGATTTGGTCCAGAAGTTGATTGAGAGCATGCCAGGGAGAATTGCAGAGGTCCTGAAGAAGAAGGGTCAACACTGCAAATATTGACTTGCTGCATTAACTCATTCTAACTGTCAATATAAGCTTCTGTTACTCATAATATGAATGCAATTATATTTCTGTATGTGATAAAAACATCTGACAAACACACATAAAAACCAGAGGGCAGCAGATCATGTGAAAATATAATATTTGTGTCATTCTCAAAACTTTTGGCCATGACTGTATACACCTAAAACCACTGAATTGAATTTACCAGCAACGTAAACACAACATAGGACTAACAGGATTAGGTAATTTGTATATAAAACACATATCAATGAAAAATACATAACTGGGGTTCTCTTATCATCGCAGGCATATTTCTACAGTCCATATTTATACAAAGGACACTGGTTCTGCTGTAGCTCCCTTTTTTTTTTTTTTTTTTTTTTTTTAATATCATAGATTGTAAGCCTTTGCAGGCAGGGCCCTCTATCCCACTGTACCAGTTGGTCACTGTTAGTATTATCTGTTTTGTACATCTTGTGTACCGTATGTAAATCCTCAATTGTAAAGCACCATGGAATTAATGGTGCTATATAAATAAACAACAATAATAATAATTTTATCCATACATACAGTAAATTATTTGTATTTCTAGTATATGTTACTGTTATGGTACTGAGGCAATAGGTGGTTACTATGAACGTGTTTCAGTATCGAAACAAAAGGACCAGAAGTTATGATGCTAGTGACCTGCTTTGGCTAGATAGGGAAGAGGATTTGGTAAAGCTCTTGGTGACTATAAGGTTATTCAAATGGTTGTCAAAATTAGAGAAGGAGACCTATGTAAGAAACATGATATATGAGGGATCAAAGTGATGTTCAAAGGGCAAGTTTATACAAGTGGCAGACCAAAGGTGGTAAGAGTAAATATAAGAATTCCAGAAGGACCCATGCACAACACAGACTTCTCACCCTCTGGAAAGTTCTATGCATTCGGGGTGGCAACTGGTATATAACAGTGTAGTGCACATCATACTAGCCAACCCATTCCACTTCAAATGTCTACTTTGATTCCTGTCATCTTTGACTTCTGTATTTTGGGGTGTTGGCACACAACATTTGGGTTCCTCCAAGTGACCGTAAGTGTTGCTTGTTTATTATCTTTTACTTGCTTGATTCTCTTACTTATTATCTTTTCTTTTGTTAAAATCACCTAAAGCGGGTGTGTGGCATTCTTGTCCTCACCATCCTTAGAATCTGCGGGAGTGCATGTTCTTAAATCTCTGTGGTGGTCTCTTAATATTTTGTGGTGGGTATTGTAGGTATCATTTCCATACGGATTGCTATATTGGTTTCATCCATTATCCATTTGGGACTACAGACTACTGAAGAGAGGAAGGGAAAGAGGAAACTTTGAAGAAAAAAAAAAATGTGAATTCATAATAAAGAGGTGGCAGGTCTTACTCCAAAAAAAAGCAAAAGAAAACTTGTTGTGCTCAAGGGGTAATAAAAATAATGAAGTAGAGAATAGTGATAATAGAAAGTTGCAAATATGTGAATAGGGCCAACTTTTAAAGGGAGTCTTTCACCAGAACCTAGTGTGAACCGAGAGCAAGGCAGGTGGTTTGGACTCCGCAACCAGAAATGAACGCACACAAGGTAGTTCAAGAAAAAAATATATATTTACTATAAGTTAATAAAGGCTAGTTAAAGGTAAAATGACAGGGATAAAGACAAGCAAAATATACAATATAGCATGAACAATTTCAAGGCAAATTCTGCAATGGTTTCTACTTTTACTCTGTCCACTTCTGCAGTATGGACACTGAATGAACAATATACTCAAAACTATCCCTAACTGACCCTGACATCACATTTGGGTGCACCCCCTTTTCCCCAGTGGTCCAGGTGGACCGCTTACAGTCCGTAGAAGCGCGCGGTGGGGCCCAAAGTCGTTCCTTTCTTTTATAGTGAAGCGTCCTCTCCTCACTGTTATCAGGATCTCAGGAGAAATGAAGTCCTCTTTAACAGGGAAACCAAGTGAATGCAATGTAATCCAACAGCAGATTCCACTCAGCACACTGACAGTCCTGCCGAATCCATACACTGAGCTGGGATGTAAAGCGGGATTTAGCAGGTGCCGTCCAGTACATCAACAGCACTGCGAGTCTCTATCTGTGGTATCCATATACACAGTCACAATGTCAGTCTCACTGATCAGCCACTGAGCACAGTTCCTTTCACGTGGACTCACTAGTCCTGTTGTCTCTTTACACTCTGTTTGTCTCTGGACCAAGATACAGCTTAGCTGTACAGAAAAATCTCCACACCAGTTCAATACAACACTTGCCAAGATGGCTGCTGCTCTCTGTCTCGTCACTTCCTGCTTCTCTGCTCACACTCTGTCTGCAGAACAGGCAGGCTGACATAAAAGGGAGGGGGGGTCTCACTCCAGCATCATGTCACAATTACAATGGCTGCTGTCTTAAAGGAACAGAAATACATTCAACATTAATAGTTTATACAGACAAATGAAGCTTAGGACAACATTGGCTGTCTCTTACATATTCCCCCCCACTTTAAGATTGGCAGTCCCTGCCTATGACTGTATATCCAGAGGGTTGTACTTTTATGCACAGAGTGGTAGTATACCGATGTATGGCAGGCCAAACAAACTCATCCTGCGCATACCGAACAGGGGGAATACCAGCATTTGGCCTAGTGGTCCGTCTGAGGACCGGTGGTATATTATGGGGTGCTGCAGCTATGGGCTGAGAAGGACCAGCGGATTCCGCACCAGAGGGGGCACAGGCCGGAGATACAGTAGTCACAGGTGGAACATCCCCAGGAGCAGGGATCGGCCAACAATCATCCTCCTCGTCGGAGGCCCATTCCGCACCTCCATTCTCTGACTGTGGGAGCTCATTCACATTGGCAGGCCCATCGTGATTTGTCCCTTCAGAATGACACAGGCGCAACATATTTCGGTGAAGTACTCGAACACAATCAGTTCCTTCTTTCTGGACCTGGTACACTGGCCCATTCGCATACTTGCGGCCAACAACACGATACGGCAAAGCCTCCCATCTGCTTTCCAATTTCCCTTGGGGTTTCTTGACACGAACTAGCACCAGGTCGCCTGGTTGCAATGGTGCTTCTTGCACTGGGGTCTTATCAGGATGGGGATGTTCTTGCAGGCGCTGCCGCACCAATCGATGGATTGTCTCAAGTCTCTGCCGATGCGCCCACACCCAAGAGGTTGGATCCCTCGGAGGGAACCCATCCACATCATCCAACTGTAATTCTCCTATACTTCGCCCAGACCGCCCAAAGAGAAGTGTATAAGGAGAGTACCCCGTTGTAGAATGGACCTGATTGTTATAGGCCCACACCATTTCAGACAAGAACTGAGGCCACTGTAACTTCTTGTCTTCCTCCAGAGTCCGCAGCATCTGTAGCAGAGTTCTGTTGAATCTTTCACAGGCCCCATTTCCCTGAGGGTGGTATGGAGTCGTGTGCGACTTCTTTATCCCGTAGATACGTTGAACTTCTTTCATTACGTGTCCCTCAAAGCAGGCGCCCTGGTCGGAGTGGATGCGTTGGGGGCACCCATATACTCGAATGAAATCTTGGCACAGAGCACGAGCTGCTGACTCAGCTGTCTGGTCCTTGGTGGCGGTTACCACCGCAAATTTGGTGAAGTGATCCACCATTACGAGGCAATACTGGTGTCCGCTATTGGATGGGCCCACCATTAGATAGTCTATCATGACGATTTCTAAAGGTTCCTGGGTCACGATGGTTTGCAGGGGAGCTCTCTGTTCTATTGCCTTATGGATCTCACAAGTTCGACAGCTGCGGCATACTTCTTCGACCATTTGACGAAGACCAGGGCAGTAAATCAGTCGCTGTAACCAACGAAAGGTCTTCTCATGACCAAAATGTCCATTCTTATTATGAGCCTCAACTGCCAACGAGCGAGCCAGTTCACTAGGCACCACAATTTGGTATCGAATGTCGATCTCAGAAGGTAAATAGACCTTTCGGCATAGCACTCCATTTTTCATCTCCAACTTTTCCCACTGACTCAAAACAGATAATATCTCACGTTTTAGTCGTTCTCTTTCCTCTCTACAGGGCTTCTGGCCTTTCTCAACACACTTGATCATCTGCGCCAGCCCCTCATGGGTCTGTTGTATCTGTGCCCATTCCTGTCGTGAGGGACCAAAGAAAGGAGCCATTTCAGTCCCCTCCATCTCAAACTGATTAGTGGCGGTCAAGGCCTGTGAAAATCTGCTGAAGTCGGGCACCTCCACATGCTCCAACTCATGATCCACGTCTTCTGTGGGGGTCTGGGCAGTTACCATAGAAAGTCCGTCAGCATTCTGGTTCTCTGTCTTGGACCGATACTTAATGCGGTAATTGAACGTAGACATTCGGGCTATCCACCTCTGCTCTAACGCCCCGAGCTTGGCATTTTCTAGGTGAGCTAGTGGGTTGTTGTCAGTCAGTACTAAAACTTCAGCACCGGTCAAATATTCAGAGAATTTCTCGGTCATGGCCCATACCAGTGCCAACAGCTCCAATTTAAATGAACTATAATTCTCGGGGTTTCTTTCAGAATCTCTCAAAGACCGGCTGCCGTACGCTATGACCCTCTCCTGGCCATCCTGAAGCTGGGAAAGCACTGCTCCAAGACCATACAGGCTTGCATCTGTATATAGCTGGAACGGCAAGTGGTAATCAGCATATGCCAAGATTGGGGCTGTTGTCAGTGCATCCTTCAATGCCTGGAAGGCTTGTTCCTGTTCAGGTCCCCACTTCACGGACCGGTTCTTTGGACCACTGGATGTGCCTCGTAGGAGAGCATTAAGTGGTGCTGCTACCTTGGCAAAATCCTTAATAAACCGTCGATAGTAACCGGCTACTCCAAGGAACGCCCTCACTTCTCGCAGGGTAGTCGGTATCGGCCAATCTTGAACAGCCGCTATCTTGTCTCTTGATGGTCTCACCCCTTCTCCTGATACGCGGTGACCCAAGTAATCAATTTCAGATTGGAACAACCGACATTTACTGGGTTTCAATTTGAGCCCATGTTCCCGCAATCTTCGAAATACTTGCCCCAACTGGTGGAGATGGTCTTCAAAGGTCGCAGAATACACTATAATGTCATCCAAGTAGATGAGAGTGAACTCAAAGTTGAAGTCACCGAGACATTTCTCCATCAACCGCTGAAACGTTCCGGGTGCATTTGTCAACCCGAAGGGCATCCGGTTAAATTCGTATAGTCCCATGGGCAAGATGAATGCCGTCTTCTCCTTGTCTTTTGTGGCCATCGGCACCTGCCAATACCCACTAGCCAGATCTAGTGAGGAGAAGTACCGGGCTCTCCCTAGCGCTGAGAGGGACTCCTCAATCCGTGGCAAGGGGTAGGAATCTCGTATGGTGCAAGCGTTTAACTTCCGATAGTCTACGCAAAATCGGATGGACCCATCTTTTTTTCTTACTAACACCACAGGAGCCGCCCAGGGACTCTGGCTTTCTTGGATGATCCCACTCTGTAGCATCTTAGCTAACAGTTCTTTCACTTCCTGATACAACTGTGGAGGAATTTGTCGGTAGCGCTCTCTAATTGGAGGGGTGTCTCCTGTGGGAATCTCATGGTAGATCCCTGTGGTACATCCAAAATCTTCAGCATACCGTGCAAAGGTGGCTCGGTTCTCCCACAACAGCTCATCTACCTTCTGCACCCATTCCAGAGAACATGAACTTACATCCATCTTCATCTGTTCTCGAATTGCACAGCCATTCCATTCAGAGGTGGGTTTCTCATCTTCTCCCATGGACACAGTTACGGTCCACTCATCCCTTTCAGTCGGCTTCAGCTGCATTGGAGTTACTTTCCTTACTTCCTCCGGAGTCACATAGATGTTAGCCAGCAGCCTCCCTGGGGTCAGGTCCACACTCTGGTCCTGAGTGTTTACACATCGAAGTGGTACTCTTCCATTGCGAACTATTGCCAAGGAACGGGCCACTAGCGGATCAACACCTCCTTCGGCTGCCTGCAGTGGTTCTACCAACACAGCTATGCCCTCTAGTTTCCGACAGGTGCCTATGGGCATGGACACTATTGTCTCCCGACTGGGTGGCAGTGTAACTTTTGTATGCAAAGGAACTGAAATTCGAGCCAGAGGACGCTGTGCATCTGAACTTTTCTGTAAGCCACATGTCCGGATCAGCCGCTGGAAAGCTGTTTGAGTAGGCCGATGGGTGGTGGTTTCTTTCCAATAACCGTGACCTTTCTTTTCAAAGAGGATCTGATCTAATTCTTTTAACACATTCATCCCCAAAATGACAGGGACCTTTACTTCATGTGACTCCTGTACCACCACAATGCCTTTCCTACCTAGATCTTGGCCACATACCCGGACATTCATCCAGGCCACTCCCACGACCGGAACTGGTAACTGGTTAGCTGCGACCACTCGTACGAATGTATGGGGATCATATTTCACATGTTGCCGGAAGTACCGTTCATAACAGTCTCTACTCAAGGTCGTTACTTGGGAACCCGTGTCAATCATCCCGGTAACCGGAATACCCTCCATTTCCACCTGTATGACAGGACTTGCAGCGATCAGGTCATCATCAGGGCATTCTCCCCACATAGTCTCCTTGTCAGTTTCCCCTACTACACGCCCTACAGCAGCAGGGGACTTCAGTTTAACGGCGGTCTCTCATAAGTTTGTCGCTGCTCTGGACATCTAGCAGCAACGTGGCCCATCCGTCCACACTCCCAGCAGCGTATCTCCCGTCGTTCTGGCCATCTGTTTGGGCCCCTTCGGTAAGCCCCTTCGATTTCTCCTGAGCACTGCACTAAATGATTTGGACCCCTTCGGTAGGTCCTATCCTCACCCCTCCAGCGGGGTGGTGGGTGATTCTGACTTGCTGGGTGTGGATGGCTCACCCTTTCATCTCCAGTCTTCTGGAAGTCTGCAATTTTCATAGACTGCTCATCACAACGAGTGTACAAGTGTTCCATTTGTTCTTGCAGTTTCTGCATTACTGTGAGAATTTCTTTAACCGTCCCTTTTTCTACTGTCTCTGAGCCAGAACTAGCCCCCTGTGACAAAGTAACTCCAACTGCGGTCTGGGGCTTCGGGACCATACTATTGGCACGGGAGATGGCCTCTACCTGTACATCATGGAATTTAGCATCAGTCTCTCGTCGTATAAAATCCTGCATAGTCACAGTTAAACTGCCGTCACGTATCCCCAGGACAAACTGGTCACGGAGAGTCCGATCAGGGTTACAGAAGGCTGGCGAGCCCCCTCTTTCCTTCCTTTGAATATCTCGGAGCAGTTCTTGTAGGGCATTTGCATATTGGGGAAGGCTTTCATTCTCCTGTTGTACCCTCTGGAAGAACCGAGCCTGCAGAGACCCCAGCAATGCAGTTTCTCCATAGATGGTTTCTAGAATCTGGACTACTTGCTCAAATGTCTGCCTTTGTTCAAATGGCCTCAGTATCACCGTGGTCTTAGCATCCCCTTGTAATGTCAATATTGCTAGCTCTACTAGTACTTCTGGTGTGGTCTGGTACATTCGCTGTATCATTCGTATCTGTTCCACCCACATACTCACTGACATATTATTGCCATCAAATTTAGCTAACTGACTCATTATAGCCCCTGCTGGCATTCTTCCTCTAGCACCATTCTCCCGAACGGGTGCGTCACCGTCCATTCTGGTAAGCGGATCCTGCCAACTACGCCAATTTGTGAACCGAGAGCAAGGCAGGTGGTTTGGACTCCGCAACCAGAAATGAACGCACACAAGGTAGTTCAAGAAAAAAAATATATATTTACTATAAGTTAATAAAGGCTAGTTAAAGGTAAAATGACAGGGATAAAGACAAGCAAAATATACAATATAGCATGAATAATTTCAAGGCAAATTCTGCAATGGTTTCTACTTTTACTCTGTCCACTTCTGCAGTATGGACACTGAATGAACAATATACTCAAAACTATCCCTAACTGACCCTGACATCACATTTGGGTGCACCCCCTTTTATCCAGTGGTCCAGGTGGACCGCTTACAGTCCGTAGAAGCGCGCGGTGGGGCCCAAAGTCGTTCCTTTCTTTTATAGTGAAGCGTCCTCTCCTCACTGTTATCAGGATCTCAGGAGAAATGAAGTCCTCTTTAACAGGGAAACCAAGTGAATGCAATGTAATCCAACAGCAGATTCCACTCAGCACACTGACAGTCCTGCCGAATCCATACACTGAGCTGGGATGTAAGCCGGGATTTAGCAGGTGCTGTCCAGTACATCAACAGCACTGCGAGTCTCTATCTGTGGTATCCATATACACAGTCACAATGTCAGTCTCACTGATCAGCCACTGAGCACAGTTCCTTTCACGTGGACTCACTAGTCCTGTTGTCTCTTTACACTCTGTTTGTCTCTGGACCAAGATACAGCTTAGCTGTACAGAAAAATCTCCACACCAGTTCAATACAACACTTGCCAAGATGGCTGCTGCTCTCTGTCTCGTCACTTCCTGCTTCTCTGCTCACACTCTGTCTGTAGAACAGGCAGGCTGACATAAAAGGGGGGGGGGGTCTCACTCCAGCATCATGTCACAATTACAATGGCTGCTGTCTTAAAGGAACAGAAATACATTCAACATTAATAGTTTATACAGACAAATGAAGCTTAGGACAACATTGGCTGTCTCTTACACTAGCATATCAGTCCACACTGAAGATAGATTAGGTTAGGATCACTAGAATGAAATGGTTTTATACCCTTGTAAATTGGTGCCTCTGTTACCGAAATATCACCATATTTGTCAATAAGCAAGAGGAGGCAATGGACGCTCTGACTCACAATAGGGAAACACTGTTAGGGGTTAGGGTCACCTAAATAAATCTGTAGGACTGGGCTGTTATGCTGTGTTCTGATGACAGACTCCCTTTAAGGAAGCGACTGGAAGAAATGTGTTACCTGAAAAAAATTATGAAGGAAGCAATGACATAGTATAGAAAGGAATCTGTGGTTAAAAACAACCAAAGGACACAAAATAATACAATAATGTAGTTATTCTATTTATTACTGGTTATAATGGAGACCATATCTGTGTTAAGAAAATTATACAGCAATTTGCATGTGCTTAAAATGATTCAACCCTTGGCCATGTGACTCCAGATAACCACAGGTGGTATATAGGAAGGCCCCATGACTAAATAGAAGATAGTGATAAGCTGTTTGAGAACAGAAGGTAGAGATAGAGTTAAAGGTTTTTTCCTTGAAGGAAATGCAAACCATGTAAAATAACAAAACCAACAAAAAGAATGAAATTCAAGTCCAACAATAGTAAAACAAATACTATTAATTCTTTCATCACATGTGAGAGTACAAATGTTGTGTACTTACTGTCCTCACCTGTGGCAAACAGTAGATGGAAGGACGGGGAGGACATTGAAGGTTTGAATAATGACCATATAAGGAATATGAATCAATATCATAAATTGTATTTATAACATGTAGGGTATATGAATGGTTGAACATCATACAGTGTCTTTATAACATGTAGGGAATATGAACGGATGAACATCATACAGTGTACTTATAACATGTAGGGAATATGAACGGATGAACATCATACAGTGTACTTATAACATGTAGGGCAGGGGTCAGCAACCTTTGGCACTCCAGCTGCTGTGAAACTACAACTCCCAACATGCTCCATTCACTTCCTTGGGCGTTCCAAGAACAGCAGAGCAAGCATGCATGCTGGGAGTTGTAGTTTTACAACATCTGGAGTGCAGAAGGCTGCCTACCTTTGATGTAGGGAATATGAATGGATGAACATTATACAGTGTCTTTATAACATATAGGAAATATAAATGGATCAACATCATACAGTATCTTTATAACATAGGGAATACGAATGGATCAGCATTGTACATTGTCTTTCTAAAAATTAGATGCTGGCTTGCTGGCTTGATCAGGGAGATCCCCCTCTAATAGGACATATAAAGAGGGATTATCCTGACAGTATAACCTCTATAAAGAGGACCTTTCATGTTCTCTGAGATCGGTATGATATCTCGTTGCCATTAATTTTGGCACTGATATCCCTCCACTATCAGAAGGGCGCCTCCCCTGACACTATTCTTCCATAGCCTTGTACTGTCAGGAGGGCTTTCCTCACAGCCCAGCGATGGCGCTAGGCTGTAAGGCGCGCTCTTCTGACAGTGGAGGGATATCGGCAGTGGTGAACCTAGCCTCTTTGCTGCCTGAGGCGGACTATAGAAAGACGCCCCCCCCCCCCAAAAAAAAAAAAACCAAAAACAAAAAAAAAAAAACTGAGTTTCCATGCTACTAGCGTCACACACTGTTATTGTCGCACAATATACACAATACACAAAGTTATAAAACAGTTTTTAAGAATTCTCCTTACTGTATTACTTCAGTATCAGATCAACAACACGTCATTAACAATGAAAGTAACTTCACACATCTTCTGCTTGGTGGATGGACGAGCCCACGTGGCCCCCATTCTCTATAATAGGAGCGCCGCAGATAGCTGAGTACTGGACTTTGGGTATCTTTGGCACTCCCATTAAAGTGAATGAGAGCCACGCGGGTTCGTTCATCCACCAAGTGACACACCTATATATATGGCTGCAGCCAGGCTGGATTCCCACCTAGTGGGGGGAAAAAAGCCAATTCTCAGGCTCAGTGGGGTCTCAGCAGACAGACCCCTATCTATCAGGTATTTATCCTCTATCATTTAGCTGAATACAGGGCAGTAACATTCTGTGACTTACAGGTGACGTCTCTGACTAATCCTTCACATTTCCCTTCTCTTCCCTTTGGACCGCCATGACCACTTCTTCCAGCTGTGACTTGTCTCTGTAAAGGTTGCAACACAGACATCTTTGGCTCCTCACTTTTCCAGGCATCCAACCCACATTGTCCTCACCTACACAAAGCCCCCATCCTGCTGCTACTCCCAATTATAAAATATATGATATAACCCCCCCATAATGAATAATACTCCCAAGTGCATCTTTATATTAATAATGTCTGTGTGTACCCTGTATAAATAGTGGCCCTTATTAATAATACTCCAGGTGTTAACTAATTAAAAGGTTTTCCAGGTCATTAATAAACTAATCAGTGGGGTTCAAAAACCCAGGACCCCCACTGATCAGCTGTTTGAATGGTACCTGTGTAAGCGCCGTGACCGCTTCTCTGTTTACATAGTGTAATTCATCTCATAGCGGCCATGTAATGTAACTACAGCCTCGTCCTGTACATGTCTACAGTATGTGACAAGGCTGGAATTACATCACACGGCCACTATAAACAGACAGAGAATAATATAAACAGGTGCCATAGCCCATGTTTATAGCGCCCCATTTACACACACTATAATGTTCCACAGCAGCCCCTGCACACAGTATTACACAGTATTATGGCCCACAGCGGCCCTTGCACACTGTATTATGCCTCGCAGTGGCCCCTGCACACGGTATTATGCTCCATAGTGGCCCCTGCTCACGGTATTATGCCCCGCATTGGCCACTGCACACGGTATTATGTCCCACAGCAACTCCTGCACACAGTTTTATGCCCCATATTGGCCCCTGCACACGGTATTATGCTCCATAGTGGCCCCTGCACTGGTATTATGCTCCACAGTGGCCCCTGCACTGGTATTATCCTCCATAGTGGCCCTTGCACTGGTATTATGCTCCATAGTGGCCCCTGCACTTGTATTATGCTCCATAGTGACCCCTGCACCCGGTATTATGCTCTATAGTGGCCCCTGCACTTGTATTATGCTCCAGAGTGGCCCCTGAACAGGGTATTATGCTCTACAGTGGTCCCTGCACAGGGTATTATGCCCCACAGTGGACCACCCATGAACTATTATTATACTCTGGGGTCTTTTCAGACCCCAGAGTATAATGATTGGAGACCCAGGGGAGAATACAAACATAAAAACCAGAGTTACTTTCCTATCCTGGACACCGGTGCACTCCTTGCAGCTTTCGGCCCTGTTTAATTGCACACACACCTCACGTGATCAGGCCGGCGACGCGATCTGATGACGTCACCAGAGGCCTCAAGCCTGCTCGGAGTTACATCAGATCGCAGGAGGTGAGTAACATTGGTTTTTATGTTCCCTCACCAACCCTAGGCCTCCGATTATTATACTCCGGTATCTGAATAGGCCCCGGAGTATAATAATAGTAGTATTTGCGGCCCGCGGCCTAACTTCCCGATGCCCGCGGCCCCTCACAGCGGCATCCACTTCCCTTTCTGCGTCCCATAGCAGAAGGGGAAGCGGGGGCGGCCACGAGCAGACGCGGGGTAGGTAAATAAATAGGCCCTGACCTGCCGGGGATACTCCAACAGGTTACGGCCTATTTATATATATATAAAAAAGCTATACTCACCTGCGATGCCTTGATGCAGCCGCCGCCGCCTCCTCTTCTTCTTGTCCGCGATGTCTGTGTCTCAGCGTAGGCGGCGTGATGACGTCATTGTATCGCCGCCTGCGCTGAGATGCAACGTCTTGTAAACCAGCCCAGGACAGGCCGCGCTCAGCTCTGTTTTTTTTTTTTTTTTAAAGCGGCCTGTCCTGGGCTGGTTTACATTAAATAGTAATAATGCCGCCCCCCGGACAGTGCCGCCTGAGGCGGCCGCCTCAATTCGCCTCATTAGCGGTGCGCCCCTGGATATCGGTGCCAAAACTAACAGCACTGATATCTCCAGCATCGGGGCACATACTGACAAAGCTGACAGTGCGCTGAATTCAGGTATATAATACTGCTGGTGTCGGGGGACATGTAAGGTCCTCTTTAAAGATGATTAATAATACTTCTGTATTGATGACCTATTCTTAGAATAGGTCAATAAATATTAGATCAATGGTGGTACAACTCCTGGCACCTCCATCAATTAACTGACTGATTCGGACTATGTACTGTATTATATATGGAGCACAACATGATACATTGTGCTGGGTATTACAGCTGCATCTCAATTACTTGACTAAGCTGCAGAAGGACAATGTACTATAACTGATCACTATGGTGTCACAATCACTAGGAAGAAGCCGCAGTGCTTGCGGAGTGATATACAGTAGGTTCTTCAGTCAGATAATTGATAGACGTGTCAGGAGTCAAAAATCCACTAATCTGATATTGATGATCTATCCTAAGAATAGTTCTTTTGTACTTTTGCTTTAGATTATATTCACATGACTAAGTCAAGACTTGGCTGTGTGAGTGCCATATCCGTGCGACACCTATTTTTTTACACAGATCCATTCACATCGGGTCAGTGAAAATGATACTGATAGCCTGATCCGGGAAAAAAATAGTACATGCATAGGACCATGCCAGCAAAATAAATATTTGCCCCAAGTTAAGGAAAGCTTAGATACCTCTCTGCCATAGTACACAGTATAGTCCCTTTATGCCATTTGTTTGCAGGAGGATATGACTCGGAGCATATTTAGCAATGTCTTAACACCAGTTTTGCACTATTATTAATAGAGCACCCTTTATTTCAGATATGACAGTCCATAGATAACGATACAATTTCTACTACAAGATGTATTACTACTCTTTTAAGAGGGACAGCGTGGCCTTTGAAACACCAAAGTTTATTCAACCCTGTTACATAGCCATTCAGTGTAGTCTACCTGTGAATGGAACAAGGCATTCTTGAGCTAGACTTTGCTGACAGCTCTGTGACTGAGCATTAAGAACATGAGCACTGAGTCACCTTTTAATCCCTTGCTCTCATTTGCCATTGGTATACGGCATCACATGGAGGGATAAGAAGTTGTCTTTCGTTTCTGGATTCAGGTAAGAATGTCATCACTTGTAATACTCTGTAACTGGAATTCTTGGTTTAGTGAAGCTTTTGTCTGCCTTCTCCTGTAATATTGTTGTCCATTGCTGCAGATTTGTATTTAGAAGCATTTACTTTAATAGAGTAACTAAGTAATAGAGGGGGGGAAGTACTAGTGCAGGTGCCCTGAACAATAAATCATTTTATTTTCTACATTGCAAAGGAAAAAGTGTGGCAAGAACAGGTTTCTCTGGTCTTCCATTTTTGCTTGTACTTTTTCCGGCCTTTAACTGAATAAAATATATGGTGTAGAAGACCTATACAGACATAAGGTACTAACTCCCCCTCACTTCCTTTTAAATGCGCCCCTAGAGGACCCTCAAAACACACATAAACCTCCCCCCAGCCCCCCTGTCGTCTCCCCCCCCCGAATCACCCTTCTCTTTATCTGTCTGGACAGACACGGCCCCGCCGGGCCCCTGCCCCCGCGCCTCTGGACGCTACTGCTGAACCGCGGGGGCCCCGCCGCCACCGGGGACCGCTCCTCTGTTCGCAGCGCGCGTGCTCCCTCCGCTCCCCCCCCCCCCCCCCCCCCCCCCCCCCCCCCCCCCCCCCCCCCCCCCCCCCCCCCCCCGCCCCCCCCCCCCGCGCCCCCGGGCCCGCGGGCCACGGCGGCGCCCGCCAGGGGCCGCGGCCGCCCCGCCCGCGCCGCCCGCCCCCGCCCGCCCCCCCGCCCCGCCCCCCCCCCGCCCCGCCGCCCCCCGCGCCGCGCGCGCGCCGCGGCGCGCCGCCGCCCCGCCCCCCCCCCCGCGCCCCCCCCCCCGCCGCCGGCCCCCCCGCCCCCCCCCCCGCCCCCCCGCCCCCCCCCCCCCCCCCGCCCCGCCCCCCCGCGCCGGGCCCGCGGGGGGCGGGGGCGCGGGCCGCGCGCCGCCGCCCCCCCCCCCCCCCCCCCCCCCCCCCCGCCCCCCGCGGCCCCCCCGGGCCCCCGCGCCCCGCCCCCCCCCCCCCCCCCCCCCCCCCCCCCCCCCCCGGGCGCCCCCCCCCCCCCGCCGCGCCCCCCCCGCGGCGCGGGGGGGGGGCCCCCCCCCCCGCGCCCCCGCCCGGGCCCCCCCCCCCCCCCCCCGCCCCGGCCGGGCGGCCGGCCCCCCCCCCCCCCCCCCCCCCCCCCCCCCCCGGGGCGGCGGGGCGCCCCGCCCGCCCGGGCGCGCCCCGCCCCCCCCCCCCCCCGCCCCCCCCCGGGCCCCCCCGGCCCCCCCCCCCCCGCCGCGCCCGCCCCCCCCCCCCCCCCCCCCCCCCCCCCCCCCCCGGGGGGGGGGGGGGGTTGGGGGGGGGCGGCCGGCTGCATAATGTCAGCCAGCCGCCCTGCAGCCGGCCTCACCTGGCGCCGGCGCGCTCTGTCGCTCCGTATCGGGGACTTCCTTAGAGTCCGGAGGGTGTTCACACATAGGAATTTGGAGCTAATTTGATTTTTGCGCTTTACTCGCAGCGACTCTCCCCGTACATCTTGCAGAATATCAAATGGACCCCTTACGAAATGCAATTTGTATTACAATTACAATTCCTTATGGCTTTTAGAAGGCAAGGAGTTAAAAATATAATGTAGGATTGGAAAATGCAGACGGAAGGAGTTAAATGTAGTAAATTTTACTCCAATGAAGTATGGATTAAGATTGACATATGAAACACTATTCTTAATAAATATTTCTCTATATATTTATTTCTATATAGAGATCTATGAAAGTTTAACTTTCTGCAGCGTGATAACTTGCCGCCGTCTGGTATCTTCTCACAGCCAAACAACAACAAAAGAGTCAAATTAACACTTTGTGCCACAGTGGTGTTAAAATGTCCAATTCATCTTTGATACATGTGTATTATGTCATTTGTTTTATGCATTCATCATTTGTTTTTACAGTCTTCATGCTCTGTGTGCTTGCTTGATAGATGAATGCCTAGAAGCTGGATATCACCATGTTAGTCCCTGTTCACACTAGCATTTTCTCAACATATGAATTAAAATAAATTATATTGGACAGTAGTAGAAAAGTAGTACAGCTTTTGTATGCAAGGGTGTAGTTGACAGGATTGACCCACTTTTCAATTGGCAGTCTTTACTGAACTCAAATACGGAGCTTCTGCTTGCTTAAACGCATATGTATATAAACAGCTCCAACTGACTTTATTGGGCGCGTTATAAGTCCATTTGTAGTGAACTTCTTCTATTAGAAGCCACCAGCAGCCAGAACAATTTCATTTAAAGGGAGTCTGTCAGTAGGAAAATCAGTATCAAACTAATGACAGTACCTTGTAGAGCTGTTTCTACAGTATTCAAAGATGTCTTTTTAAATCTGCATTGCATCTTCATTTTCATGAAAACAGCATTTTATTTATATGCAAATTAGCTGAAAAGGGCTTTAGGGGCATGTCTTCTGCCAGGGCTGGTTATCTAGAGCAGAGGGTGAAGCCCCCGCAGGAGAAGACACACCCCTAAAGCCTTTTTCAGCTAATCTGAATAATACTGCCATTAGTCTGATACCGCTTTTCCTGCTGACAGACTCCCTTTAATGGCTATGTACACCTTACCAACCAACTTTTCCTATTGTTCCAAAGCAACCAAAGTGAATTTAAATTAGGCCTGGTGAGGTGAAAAAAAAAACCCACACCTGTCCTCAGTGCCTCCCTGCACAGTCCGGTCCTGCTGCTCCGATGTTTTCTTGCAGCAGAAGTTCTTGCCGGCTGTGACATCCCGGGTCCTTTTTCTTAGGCCGCTGATTTGCCTCAGATGTCACGTGTCGCAATTTAAAAACATTATCCTGGACAACCCCTTTAACAAACTTGCAACAATGTGACACAATTATTGAACTTGACACTTTCAATGGCTTTTTTGTGTTCTGTAATAGATATCACACTGCAGTGAATAAAGCAAATTAGTGTCAGTTACATCTACAATCGGTGAGAATTTGAGGATAGAACATTTTGGGCAGCCATGCAAGGCCCCAAAAATTTGAGGTACATTGTGGTTTTACCATGGTTTACTGCAACAAAACTACTTTGTGAAATGATCTCTGGCAGAAATGAGAGCAGGAGCAGCTCAGATCACATGACCATAAGTGTGCAGGTCATATTACTGTTTAAGGACCTGCACAAATAAGATATCTCTTCAGTTCCTGAAGTCAGAGGAGGGAGCAGCATTACTCCACAGATGAGGAGAATTTAAGCTGAGTACAAGTGTACAGAGTTTGGTCTGTGGTCTGCAGCTTGGGGTTCTGTTATGGAGTGTGTGCTTGTTTAGGGTAGTCTGAGGTCTGTATGTATTTCTGGGACTGTATTTATTCTGGGATGTTGTCTAAAAACTGTATTCTAATAATATATGGCCTGGTTTTAATTGTGTAGCTATAGATTCTGTGGATATCTGCATAAGTGAAGGTCTACAAACATGTCCATAGTAAATTCAGCAGTCAGCAGGAGAAGTTGTCATGATGGCCTGGGCTCCATAGAGAAGTAAAGGAAATAGATTATTATTTACATTAAGAGTAGATGTCAACTGTATGTCACTGATTTTATAGCTGTTAATTCTCCAGGTATATCTGTTTTAGTAAATAACTGTATTCCATCAAAACATCTTCATGTAGCCCAGGCCCTGACCATTCCCCTTGTCAACAGAATTTGTCCCTACACAGTGTGTTACTGTCAGCAATTATGGGACATTGTCAGTGATACAGCCCCTTGACAAGGAGAATGGAAAAACCCAGTCATAAATACTAGTGCTGTGTGGCTTGGTGGTGCTGGGAAAGGGCCCTGGTTTGGGGAATAACCCTGAGCCTATGCTCTTTTAATCCCTTACTCTTCTGTTGCTTATAACCAGCAAGAGCTGCAATTAGCTCTGTACTAATTAATTCATATTTGATCAGTAATTTTGCACCATTAGGCTAATTGTACTCGGCCGTGGATGGGCCACTGTTCGTTATTGAATGGCACGGGCGGAGCATGGGCGGTGCTCGGATGTCATCCATGTGCTGCCCATGCACAGACCGTGCTTCCGTGGCCCCATTCATTCAATGAAAGGGGGCCGCGGAAGCACGACTGCAAAACCGGACGGGAATAGGACTTGTCCTGAGTTTTGCAGCCTGGACAGCCTTACAGATAAAAATATAGTTTCTTAACACATGTCATACAAATATAAACTACAGATTTGTATTAGGTTTAGTTTTTACAGGCCCTATTGACTTCTAATGTCTTCATTCGCTCTGTTAAGGTGATTTTTTTTAAATGTACTCTCGGCAAATTCTTTTTCTCTTCTTTTTTCTTTTTTTTTGTTTACATATATTGTACATTTAAAGTGTTTTAAACCATATAAAACTCATGGCTGGTGAAATCAGCCTTGCTACACGTGGAAGGTTTGTGGAACCTTTCTATCTGGAATGACTCATGTTTGCCAAGCCTTTGAATCATTGCACAGTATCCATGGCATGAAGTGACCTCTCATTGCATAATTTTACTTTGTAGTTAGATTGTGCAACACACAAGCCATTTATCTACACTACAGCTAATGCTATGTGCATATATTTTATCAGCTACTTCTGTGATCCTGGATCAATGCTGATTTCTATATCGATAATGCTAAAACCCCTTTGGTAATGCTCAGAGACACCAGTAGTGTGTCAACAAAAATCATTTCAATCAAGAAACAATTTAAAGGGAGTCTGTCAGCAGTAAATTAGTTATAAACCTAATCTCAGTACCTTGTGGAGGTGATTCTACCATATCCAGATATGCCACTGTTATTCAGCTTTGAAGCCCCATTTTCATGTAAGTCTTCATTTTATTCATATGCAAATTAACAATCTCTGAACACTGCCAAAAACATTTAATATTTTAAAGAGTCGTTTAATTCTGCAATTCTGAATCCCTAATGTGGTCTTCCCACATGAACCTATGACATATCAGCAAATCCTTTTGACTGGCTCCCCTAATATTTGCTATACTGTACAGGAGAGTAGTTCTGGAGTCTTTAGAAATGAACTACTGTATATGAAACAATAGTATGAGTCTATGAGCATACAGTCTAGTATGGCTTTACACTTGTCCTTTGATTCCAGAATAATTGTCTATTGTTTAATTCCACAATTAATCACTAACGTCACTAATGTTCCATAAGTGTCATCGTGACCCTGTTCTATTGTGTTATTATTGGACCTTGCAGGTCCCTGACAGGTTATTGTTAACATAAATTTGTGCAGGTGTGAGAAAAAAATAGAAATACTGCAAACCACTTCAATGCTTGGTGCAATTTTTCCTGTACCAGTAGTTATGTTATAATTTTTTTTGCTAAACTTTGCATAGCTACTCAAATCTGGCTCAAGTAATGATCAAATGGATTGATTCATGAGATTAAACGGACGCTAAACCCTGAAAACCAAGGATAAATACAAAAATATGCATGATATAGTTCATCTCTAGCTATGTTTGCAGGACTGCAGCTCCAGAGCATGAATTATACCAGGGAGAGGAGAGGATTACAAGTGTGTGGTTTTCATATGCTTTGTGCAGATCACCCAGCTTTCCCAGATTCCTGAAAACTAGCTATTTGTGTTATAACTTAGAAAGAGGTTTACATATAGGTAGATTTTGCTTCTGTTCTGTTTTACAGCACTGACTGGTATGTTACTCAGCTTTCTTGGGTCCCTGAAAAATACTTGTACATCTGTCATGTTAAGAAACAATTGCCAAGCAAGGATGAGGATTTACCTAAAGAGGTTGTCCAGGCATTTTTTTTTTTTTTTGTAGGTCGGGAGGAGGTGAAAAAATGAAAAATAAAATCCTACTCTCCTGTCCCAGTGCTCAGGTGTCCTCCCAGTGCGGTCCGGTCCTTCTGCTCTGGTGTCATCTCAAAGTGAAAATGCTCACTGGCTGTGACATCACGGATCCCTTCCACTGAAGCCACTGATTGGCCTCAGTGGTTACATAACCGCTGAGGCCAATCAGCAGCCTCATCAGGATTTTGGGTTTAGTGGTCCTTTAATCCACTGTTGGAGCAAAAGAGTCCTTCTCTCAGGACCCCTCCTTAAACCTGCATGCCTGACTTTCCAACAGCAAGTCCTTTGTCATACAGTACCCCCATGCCTAGCAAAGTTCAATGTATTGAGATTTAGCTTTCTGTGAACAGAAGTTATTGTACCTGTGTAGTCATCAGCTCTGGAGATCTGTTCTAACAGCAAATAATATTCATAATATAATTCAGAATATAATATAATATAGGATCTAATTTAATGCGTTCCTTTGGATTCCATAGTTATGGAGGCATTCCTCCCTTCTAGAGCATACATCTCTGTACATTATGTACCCAACAGTCTGTAAGATTGTGCAACCTGACGTAAAGGCTCTGTGCCAATGTGCACGAGTCCTTCATTACCTAAGGCAAGTTATGCTGTGTTTAAATTTAAATTAAGAACGGCATGTTTTCTAACTTGCAGTAATTAGAAGCTTTCAACTTAAAGTGGACCAAGTAAACAATGGTAAAATGCTATACATGGGCCGCTGTGGCCCTGATCAATGTTTCTTTTTGAAAAATCAGACCAAACGTTCAAAAGATTTGGCGCCCAGATGGTTACATTTAAAAAGCTCTTATTTTCCAAATGAGTGGTAACCTTTTATGTTTTCAGAGGGAACAAAAGCAGGGATGTAACTAGCAAAGACTGGGCCCCATAGCAAACTTTTGACTTGGGCCACCCCCACAGCATAGTGCCCCCTTTCCTGGCCCCCACACAGTATAATGCCTCATTTACACACACTATAATATCCCAAAGTGATCTCCAAACAGTATAATATCCCATAGCGGCCCCTCCTCACAGTATAATGTCCCATAATGTCCCCACTCACAAATATTATTATAGGCCCAGGGGAGGTGACAAACATAAAAACCAGTGGTACTCACCTGTCCTGGGGGCTCCAGCGTAACTCCACTCTGTTTTTGGCCCTCTTAAATGACGTCACAGATGTGGGTTATGCCAGCATCATTTTGCGTTGCGACGCCGGCCTGCCCCACATGACGTCTGTGACGTCACTACAGAGGTCCGAAGACAGCATGGAGTCATGCCGGAGCCAAGCAGAGGTGAGTAAAACTGATTTTTATGTTTGCTCACCTCCTCTGGGCCTCTGATCATTATACTCGGGGGTCTGAAGAGACCCCCGAGTATAATAATAGCAGTATGGGGCCTGAGGCCGTACTTACCGATCACCGGTCCTGCTCACATCCACCTCCGCTTCCCCTTCTACCCTCCAGAGGGCCCCTTGCATCCCATATCACGTCACTGGGATCCCTTGTGAGCAGAAGGGGAAGTGGAGGCAGCAGTGAGCAGGAACGGCGATCAGCAAGTAAATAAGGCCCGTTACCTGCTGAGGTTACTCCAGCAGGTAACAGCCTAATAAAAAAAAAAAGCAGCAGGGGCCTATTGGGTAGTACTTACACCACTGAACAAAAGGTTACCACCTAGTAGGAGAATATGAGCAAATTTAAATATACCGTAACCTTCCAGGGGGTCATATCTTATGAATGGGTGGACTGATTAAAAAAAAACAAACAAAAAAACCCCCAAATTCTTCACGGCCATGGTGGCAAATGATGCATGGCATTTGATATTTTGTTCTTGGTGACAGGTCTTATTTTACAGCTCAAGTGCAGGGCAATATTCTCTTGCCATTACTACAGTTAAAAAGCATGCGGTTCTTAATTTGCATCAGCATCAAAAAAGTATTAATTCAACAAAAAAGCAGATTCATTACATTCCAAACAACAAAAAGAAAGAATGCGCCCAAACAAAAAATGAAAAAATATATAATGTCTTTTTTAACCAGGAATGAATAAAACACCCCACATGTTAAAAACATTTAAAAGTACAAAGCTGTATATAAATGTTGGGGCTTGCACAGAATAAAGCAAAAAACAAAAAACAAAGTGACCCAACAGCAAACTACCACAAAAATAATAATAAAACAAATTTCCCAAGGGAAATATAGAGATAAACAATAATAAGTATCCCACAATAACACAAAAGTGACACTGATATGAAAGTAATGAATATACCACCATGAGAAACGAAAATAAACAACTAAAGGTCAGAGTGCACACCCCACAGCAGGTGAGTAACCCAGTACTATAATAGTAGTTTGTAGGTGGTGAACCCCAAAAGTACTTGTGCTTGGCAGAACCTGAAATTTTTGGAAAATTCATAAAGAGAACCGCTTCTGTCATCTCTATGTATTTGCCGCTATGGCACAATATACTGTGCGGATCTTTGGCATGAATGTGCGTTGGAGTCCAGTGCATTCTGAATATCCTGGGACCTGTGGTACCCTTAATCCGCTATGCCATCCATATTAGAAAGATGGATAACCACTTTAATATTCTCTCCTAAATTTTCCACACAGTGTATTGCTTCCTCCCACAGGATATTAACCCCCTCAGCAGTGTCCCCATACAGTATAATGGCCCCATCAGTGTCTTCCATACTATTTAATGGGCCCCATCATTATCACCATACAATAGCCTTCATCAGTGTCCACCATACAGTGGCTCTAGCTCCATGCAGCTTGTCGGTCGCAGGCTTAAGGGGGCCTAAGACCTACAAGTCAGAAAATGTTAGGACAAGTAGCATATAGCTTCTTGCTCTATCAGTATAAGAACCAGGTTGGGGCTCCAGACCCTCACTCTACTTTTCCCTGATGCAGGTATGAGAATGAGATACAGCTAGTTCTCCCTAGTTCTGCTAAAAATACAGCAGAACTGCAGAAGTGAGGAGAACCTGCTGCATCCCATCCCTGCGTCAGGCGAAAGTAGAGTCAAGCATGTTAGATTTTAACTATCCATTTTATATATTCGTAAGGGAGATAAACCGCTGCTTGAGGTGTCTAACAGCAACTTATTCCCCGTTCCTTACTGAGAACACATGCATGCATGGCCAATCAAAGTCTTCATGCGTCTGGAGGGGTAAGGAATAGCTTTCATCCGAATGAGTGTATGGTCAGCTATCTATGGTAAATGGTCAACTTTATGTCTGTCAAAGTATTTTCATTTCTTGCAGTAAATGTATATGTGGAAGTGTATCTACATTTTTGGTTAAATAAAGAAGAAAGACAATACTTAATAGCTTTGATATGAGAAATTCCCTAAGGATATTTAATCCCAGAATGGCAGCTCTATAAAACATGTTTATACATATATAGTAAAGCTATAAACAAATAAAGACAAGTATGAATAACATCCATGTATTTAAACTATATTATACGGGAAATTCAGAAATATTAAAGGGTGTGCCCCACAATTGAATATTATATTTCTCCTTTAGATCAGGCAAAACCTATCAATTATTCAACTAAAATAATTTTTAAAAGTGTTTCTACCTGTGTTTAGATATTGTAGTTAATACTTGTTATAGCGCCCTCTCGTGCTTTTTATATTCCCTCTCTGCACATCCTCCTAAGGTGGCCAGTGTTGGTGGTCACACATGCTCAGTTTCGTCTTGTACACAGACAGCAGTGTGGTTTCTGGTATTATGCAAACCCATTAATATAAATAGGTGCACTAGAAGTGACTCCTTCTCACCATCACTGGACTCATTAGGTGGACATTCTAAAAGGAAACCAGAACACCAAGGAATGCTATAGAAAGTATGTAATAGTAATATCTTAACACGGGAACGTTTTTTTTTTTTTTTATTATTGCAATTGAACAGTTGTCTTTGGCACAATGTAACAAAGTTCTAAGAATGTGCAAAGCTAACTATAACTTTTAAGTTCTCTATACAGTGTCATTCTCATATTGTAACAAATGAATTTGTTTTATAGTTTTTTTGTAAATATAATGTTCTGAGTTAATTTATTTATTCTGTTTATTGCTGAATGTTCCTATAAACAGAGTGTGAAATGTAGAGCGTTGCGTTCACATCGCACAGCTGTTAGTAAGGACCATGTGCCAAACGTGCCTAAAGATTAGAAATTATGGTGTTGCTCAATACCTCATCAATCATTTTTGTTGAACAATGCGTGGCATATGATATGAACAAAGAAGAACAAATACTAACTCAACAAAGCACTAATGTCTATATGTACACACACTGTATAAACAGTAGTAAAACTTTTGTTAAACTTGTGTTAAATGGGACCTGTTACAAGGTTTGGGATCATCAAATTATTATCTGTATGCTGTTGGGGTTTAAGGCCCCACACCTGTTAAACATGGCATTCACTCTATTTACCAACTTTTATTTGGCTGGAAATCTCTCCAAGGGCCCTGGGTACATGCAGATTGTGCTATTGTAGCCGAGGGCAGCACGCCTTGTTTCATTATGCATGCATAAGGATATGCTCCTGGTTTAGGGGCCGTACACTTGGTAACAGGTTCCCTTTAAGTTTATTACTATTAAGAGGCACTTGGCTATCAACCCAACTATGGTATATAATTTCAATGACTGGTAAAATCATAATAATAGTAACAATATCATAACTATCAGGGAGAAATACTAATCTCACAATGGAAAAGATGTTTAACATAAATTTTCTAAAATGTCACTTTTAATATATAAAATGTTATCAGTATTTTCACCATATCAAAAGTATAAACTGCAAAAAAATAAGAGAAGTATAGCATGATACATACATTCCAGTCATCCATCAGTAGTCCTGCCCAAAGCAATGTTAAAAAATAAAGTAACCAAAATGGCCATTGGTATGTTCCAAAGCACAGAGTAGTTGAGGAATCCCTTTGGGTGAGAAGTTGTCATGAACGAGATCACTTACCTAATTACTTCAGTTAAAGAGGATCTTTCACCACCTCCACCAACTCCAACTCTTTGTATTCTTTAATAGGCACCGCTTCACTGATTGTGGCACAGCCATCACCGTCACTGAGCAATCATTTCTGTTTCAGCACAGTTATGTTCTATATTGTCAGGTGGGTGGTCCCTGTCTGTCTGCTCCAGCCAATGATCGCCCATTTGACCTTAGCTAGTATGATCGTGCTGAAAGTAACAGGAATGGTGAAGGCTAGAGAAAGAATTCCAACTACCCCAGATTCATTGGAGCAACTTTTGTAGGATTCAAAGAGTTGGAGTTGGTGGAGGTGGCAAAAGGCCTTTTAGAACTCTGAGATGCTGAACCAGTCAGCAGCTGAGGAAGGATATTTAAATTCTGTACTGAACCCCCCCCCCCCCAATGTGCCTATATTAGTTAATTGAGACTAGTTAGGCATCTGTGAATATATCAGTTGGTTTGCTATATTCCGGACCTTGGCATGCTTACTGATTTTTGGCTTTAACTGATACTCTCGGATTGACCTTGGCTTGGACACATTTATTCCTTTAAATCTGCTCTCCTGGTTTGACCTGCTTTGTGAGTTTTTTTTTCTGTATTTCCTGGTTTGATTTTCAGTTTGTAGTGTGTCTATTTCTTACACTAGCTTCTGGAATGAGAAGCTGGGCCGCACCTGCTAGAATGACTGATCTGTGTGGGATCTGGGTGTCGGAACCTGACAGATCACATACAGATGACCTATCCTGTGGATAGGTTATCAGTATGAAAATTTGATTTGGGGCCAAAAAAACCCTTTAAATAAGATACTGTTTAAATCTTGGGACCTGGGTGTTGGGGGTTTTCAACTTTATTCTTGCCATTTGCAGCAGATTAACTCCAGTTATATGTGAAGTTATGTCAAGATGTCTTTACAAATGGTTAGTAGGGTCTTTCAGGCATCTTTTGTGTACGCTATTTTAACGGTTTGTTTGTTTGTTGTTCTGCTCTGACAGACCAGAACAACGGACACCCCCAACGCTAGTCTGAATTTAGCATAACAGATTATGCCAGTTATCCTATTAAGCAGTATTGTAGATTTCAAGATACCGTTCCAGAGCTTGATTCATTTTTTTAGTCTAGCTGTTACTTTGAAGATAGTATCCTTATAAGAAGTCCCTACAAAATTTTGCAGAATGTTCTCCAGAACTTTGAGCAAAATTAAAATAGCCCTTAATAAAAAAAAAAAAAAAAAAAAAAAAAAAAAAAACCTTATGTGTTGGAAGACCATGTAGGTGGAAGATCACTTTGAAGAAGATTTCAGCCAATTGGGGACCAGAATGCATAGAACAAGAGACAATCTATAATGAATTTCCATCAAGATTTCAGACCAGTATTCCTTTGGAATGACTATAGGCTGGACAAACAGACGCAAGTGTCATTACGCCAGTGTTACCTGCGTGACCGCTGAGGCCCAATCACAGGTCTCAGTGGTCCCTGATGTCATTCAGGAGGCCAGAAGAGGCCTGAAGAGGACACGCTGGAGCCCAGGGGAGGTGAGTAACACTGTTGGTTATGTTTTCTCACCTCCCCTGGGTCTTTGCTTATTATACTCTGTGGTCGGAAGACACCCCAAAGTATAATAATGGCAATTCCGGTTTGGACGTGTTCAGTCCAAACGAAACTGCCAGACGAACTTGTGAATATTTGCAAGATAGATCTCCTGAAGTTAGCCCAACACATACTCACCTCCAGTAGACTCCACATTTTACACATATTATAATCCGCCCCTGACTAACACAAGGAAATTGCAAATGACAATATCCATGTCTATTATGGTCACCATCTTTAGTCTCACAGGCAAATGCCTCCAAATAGTGAAAAACATAAAAATCTAATCCTTAATTTAAATGGAGATCAGAGTAGAAAAAAATACAAAAATGCTTTGTTGCTGAGCCTCATTCTCTTGAGTGCAATACTAGACACAACCTACAGATAAGAGTGGTGCTGTTTACTAGAAAAATATAACTTTTATTCTGATCTCAAATAACCCCCTATAATCCTCACAACCAATTTTATATACCAAGTATACAGTATGAATGTTGTAGATAAGATCTTCTAAGTGAGATTGCAACATATTACATGACAGCAAAGCAATTACGTGTTCTTAAACTCATTGGAAAATACAATAGAGGCTGTGTGATTTTTTGCAGTGGCCTCAGTGACTCTATTTCTTTATTTAGTGGGCTGGCATTGCTTATGCAACTGTGATAATTTTTTGTCAGAAAGCCAGATCCTGGATCTTTTAGACAAACACGCCTGAGTGCTTACCTCACACATTCATCTCCGTCAGCGGACAAATATAAACTTAGTGTACTTTGATGAATACTGTCGTACATTTCTGGTATGAGCAACTCTATGAAGCTCATGTAGTATTTGTGCAAGGCAGAAATCTTTGTGATATTCTAGATAAAAATATCTCTGTACCTAAAAATGTGCCCACAATCTAACACATTTATCTGTTATTTTTAATAGTAACGTAATATTTTATCAGCTGTCCTGAAACACGTTACCATTGATAAATGTACAGTATGCTTTAGCTCTGAGAAATGAATTACCACTCTGAAGCCATGCCCACTTTTCCAACAATTGTTGACTTTTACAGGAGGATAGTCATTAAAGGAGTTGTCCATTTGAAACAACTGGTGACACAGTCTTGGGGTTGTAATGGAAAAAAAAAGCATACTCATCTCTCCCTTGCATTCCATTGTCTGTTGCCGGACCCTTTTCCATTGCATGCTGGGGCTGCGGCACTAGAAGTCCTGAGCTTCATGTGACCACTAAGACCAATCAGTGGCCTCGCTGGTTGTTGGAGAGGGACTGGTGATGTCACTCACATGTCAAAGGTTCCTTGCAGGGACCACTGAGGCTACTGATTGGTCTCAGTGGCAGGGCCATTTTAACACAATGGTGGGCCCAGTGCAAGAGTTTCATAAGTGGGCCCCTCCTCACCAACGCTTTCACATACCTGACCTGCACAAATTATAATGCCCCCTCAGTGGCCCCCGCATACTATACTGCCCCTTTAGTGGTCCTCACACAGTATAAAGCCCCTGCAGTGGCATCACACATTAACCTGTTCCCCTAGACATTAACCTGTCCCTCCAGTGGCCCCTCAGACATTATATAATAATGCCCCCCTCTAGTTTCCCCCACAGTTTTATGTCCCTCTCCTGGTTGTCCCTACAGTTTAATTTCCCCCTCCTGGGTGCCTCCACAATTTCATGTCCCTCTCCTGGTTGCCCCTACAGTTTAATTTCCCCCTCTAGTTGCTTCCACTGTTTTATGTCCCCCTCCAGGTTGCCCCCACTTTTTCATGTCCCCCTTAAGGTTGCCCCCACAGTTTCATGTTACCTTTCAGGTTGCTCTCACTGTTTTATGCCCCCCCACCAGGTTGTCCCTACAGTTTTATAGTGGCCCCTTCACACTGTATAATGTTTCATAGTGGCCTCCATGCAGTATAATGTTGCATAGTCGCTTCCATACAGTATAGTGTCTCATAGCAGCCCCCCACATAGCATAATATCCCATAATGGCCCCTCCACACAATATAATGTTTCACAGGAGTCCCTCCACACAGTATAACACTCCATAGTTGCCCCTATGAATTTTGAAAAAAAAATTTGGCTTTGTCCTAACCCAAAATTATAACTATTATTATACTCTGGGGTCTTCGGGCCTTTTCTGGTCTCAGAGACATCACAATTGACATCAGAGAGCACTGAGGCCTGTGATTAGGCCTGTGATTAGGCCCCAGTGGTCAGTTGGGTTACATCAATGTCATTATACGTCATGACATCAGCGTGACCCTCAGATTGCCCATGATGGTAGGTACAGGTAAATGACATGTGGTTACAATGATGGAAGTAGAGGTCTTAAAGTGGTCAACTGTTACACCACATCTTGGTACAGCAGGTTTAGGCATGGTTAGTACATTTTGCTGCAGATCTGCTGTGGATTTCATTTAGTAAAAAAAAACATTAACTTGAATTGCGCTTTAACATTTTGCAAATTTTTAGTATTGAATCATGCACTAAAAAACCCCACAGCCATTATTCCTTGTGAGAACCTAGCCTTAAAGGGGCTCCCCCCAAAAACAAAACAAAAAAACATTAGAAGCATATAGACAGAATATATGATAAATGTGTTATACATGGGATTCCACCATTGGGACCCCTGCCTATTAGGAGAATATGGGTCCCTCTGACAGCCTAACCAGGTAATGGTAGAATGGAAAGATATTCATGGTCTTCTGGGTACTAGTATATTGTTGTAACAAAAACAACCTAGTCAGTTTGTGGTCCATTTCCAAATTTAACTCAATATGGTGGTCACATCATTAGGCAGATCAGGAAATCAGAGGTCCAACTGCACCACTGTCACACAATTTTCGCAGCATGTGGGTATGCTATATATGTCTTATGGTGAAACTTCTTTCAATTTAGATGACTAACGTGACTATTTGAAACAGTATACTGTACCTTTCATTTCATAGGCCCCATGCTGGACAAGAGAAACTAATTGTGATTCTCCCATTTTTTTTACAATATTTGCTCCATGTCCTGTTGGATAATCTACATGCTATGATGTGGGTCTAGCTGTTAGAAGCATTTCATAACTGGCGCCTCCATAGCCCAATTTTCAGTTCTCACATTAAAGGGGTATTCCCATGAACATAATCATATCTTTATTTATAGATAATTAAAAGTTAAACATTTTTGCAAATATAAGTAGTTAAAAATTCTGCAGAGTTTTAAAGATTTTCTCTAACTATCTTAGTGCTGACAGTTTGTTGTATTGATCGGTTGCCAATGGATACGACCACAAATGTAGAAACTTTCTATGGTCTAGGACTTGTCAGGAACCAAGCCATGATTTTCTTATTGTGGCTGGTTTCTCAGGCAGGGACACTACATGTATCAGAAGATATCCCAGCCACAATAAGTAAATCATAGCTGATTTTCTGACCATAGAAAGGTCTTGCATTCATGGTTGTATCCACTGTCAACCGATCAAGACAACAACTTGTGACCACAAGATATTTAGAGAAAATCTTTAAAACTCTGCAAAATGTTTAATTACTTATATTTGCAAAAATGTTTAACTTTTAATTATCTACAAATTTAAAAATGGTTATGTTCGTGGGAATACCCCTTTAAGTTATATATTCATCCATGTATGGCTTACTGAACCATGTAGTCCATTGAACCATGTATGACCTCTTCTCTTTAATTCAACCATACAATTACCAAAGGTGAAACTGCAGAGGTCCAATAACTCAAAGTCCCATTTATTATAGGGTTTTTTTTCCATACAAATCTTGCAGAGTAATTTTTAAAGTGTTTTCTCTCTCACATGTACACCGGGGTGACCCTAGCCTCTCTTCTGTCTGAGGTGAATTATAGAAAGGCACCCCCCCCCCCCCAATACCCAGCCCTGCCATCTTGGGGGCCCTCTAATTAGGGCACGCTCCCATTGGCAGATCAAAAAAAATCCCCTTATTTGGCCCCCACATTGTATAACACCTCCTTTTTTTTTTGCCCCATGCGATATACAACCCCCATTTTTTTTTATCCCACCCCAAGATTCATGACCCCCTTTTTCTGGCCCTATTACACAGTATATGACACCCTTTTTCTGGCCCTGCACATGCTACATGACCACCTTTTTATAGCTCCCACACAGTTTATGACCACCCTTTTATGGCCCCCACACAGTTTATGACCCCCTTTTTATGGCTCCACACAGTATATGACCCCCTTTTTATGGCTCCACAAAGTCTATGACCCCCTTTTTTACCCCCCCCCCACAGTATATGACCCCTTTTTATAGCCCACATGCAGTATATGACCCCCTTTTTTTACACTTGCCCCCACACATACACATTTTAGGACCCTCTTTATGTAGCGTAGCGTCCTGACATTTTTCAGTGTCGTGACAAAAGTGCAGCACTGCCTAGAGCATGCAGCAGAGAGCAGCCTGGACAGGAGCGTGGACAGGTGAGTAAAAATTATCGGTCACTAAATATTGCAATAACACAATAAGTAGCAGTGATTTAAAAAAATGACTCCTCCCAGTTTATAACATGAGGCGCCGTCTGAGGCCATCGCCTCATGGGAGGTGCACCCCTGCATGTACATGCAGCCAGTAAAAGAAAGACATGTAGTGTACTGTATTGTATCTTCCTTGTTAAATAACAGATATACGAGAGTGGATTCGCCTAAACCATATCTGACATGTAAACCTGACAGTAACAGCAAACTGCCCTGTAAAATACAAAAAGATATAATAGCCTTGGGAGGTAAGAAATCATTATTAATATTTCTTTGAGTCAGTTATTAATCTCATTTATCATCTGTTCCATGGGAATTGTTACATACTAGGGACAAGTTCTGGGATATATGTACCTGATCAGGAGTAAATCCTAGATAGACTAGAAGTTATAGAAGGTTCTCAGCACCTGACATCTCGTGTGTGTCAGGAAGAAGCAGACGAGGGGTATATCACTGGGGAGCACTCCTTAGAGGAATATGAAGTCCTTAGCGAAAGTCCAGCAGAGCCATTCTCAATACTCTCAACAACTCTATTTTATGGAATCTGTAGCACTGTGTTGATCCAATTGGCAGATTTTTGCAATGGCCATAGCTGCTTCTCCGAGTATAAGTATTGGATTTGATCTGGGTATGCATGTAAAAATTTGTAGCAGGTGCCATATTCCCTGCAGCACTGCTTTATTAGAAGAATTCCTACCTAGGCTCAGCAAGTGTAGTTTATATTCTGAAGACCATATTTATAAATCCTCTTTACCATTTCTTGGGTTATTAAAATTTTCTGACACTTTTCAAAGTAGGAGAAAGGAAAAGGAAGGGAAAAAACACCAGCTTCTGAGTCTATTGCATACTTCCAAAGGGAGATATAGCGTATTTAGAGAATGCCCCAGTATTATTGCATAACCCCCACATGATTTAAAATAAGGAAAAAAAATTTAACAGAGTTCTGTTAACCTTTTTTTCTTATCTTCCCAAAAAAATAAATTCACGGCATAAATAATTCCCTTACTATTAGAATGTAGTACTTTGCAAAATATTGATGCCAAGGCACCAGTGCACTAGGTATTTAGTCACAGTGCTAGACAGAACCATTCTTTTCATTAGCTAGCAAAATACCAAAGTCAGAGCAAACACCTCTAAAGACATCTATCTATATAAAACCTCGGAGCAGACAGTTCAAGTCAATGGGATTAATAAGCAACAGCCTGAAAGCAGATGTAATACCCCTTTTGGCTATCAAGGCTCCTTTGCCAAATTTTCTAACAATAAAAAGTGCTTGATGAAGTATAATATTTCAATATACTATTATTAAAGGGATTGTGTGCGGATGGAATTTTTTTTTTACAGTGCATTCATTGCACTGCACACACTTGCTTAGGGTATAGCAGATGGTCCCCTGATGCTCCAATAATTAGCTGTGCAGAGCGCAGCAGGGATGTTTGTAGTGTCTTTTCTCAGTCTTCTTTGTGGCAACTCTCAGCCACATGACTAACTCTGCTCTACTCTATGGACCTGCAGCAGAAGTAGAGCAGAGTTGTTGACATTATAAGCAGACAAGCAGTAGTAGAGGCTGAACAGTGAGACTTCTGTGTGCTCCTGCTGAACTCTGCACTGCTTATTATTGGGACATTTTTCTTCCATGACAATATGCAAACTGTAACTAGATATTGAATAATCTTGCGGCTGTACATCTCCTGTCCTCCTCAGATTTTCTTACTTCTTGTCATTCCCAGAAACAAATTTTTTGATGCAGGCACCAGTGGCAGTAAATCTACATATTCACTGCACCAATTTTTTTCTTTCACTAAGGAGGACAAAAGGAAAGCAAGTCAGGATACCATATACAGTTGTGCTAAAAAGTCCCCGGCAGATTTTTAGTTTTTTTGGCCTTTTTTCAGAGAATATGAATGATAATAAACTTTTTCTCCACTCATGGTTAGTGGTTGGTTGAAGCCATTTATTGTCAAACTTCTGTGTTTTTCTCTTTTTAAATCATAATGACAACCAGAAACATCAAACCATGAGTGGAGAAAAAGTTTTTGCGCTATCCTTCATATTCTCTGAAAAAAGGCCAAAAAAAACCAAAAAATCTGCTGGGGTATGTAAACTTTTTAGCACAACTGTAAGTAACTGCCTCCTTCTAACATACTTCCAACACCCGATGGACCCTGGAACCCATACAGTGCCTTGCGAAAGTATTCGGCCCCCTTGAACTTTTCAACCTTTTGCCACATTTCAGGCTTCAAACATAAAGATATAAAATTTTAATTTTTTGGTGAAGAATCAACAACAAGTGGGACACAATCGTGAAGTGGAACAAAATTTATTGGTTATTTTAAACTTTTGTAAAAAATAAAAAACTGAAAAGTGAGACATGCAATATTATTCGGCCCCCTTAAGTTAATACTTTGTAGCACCACCTTTTGCTGCGATTACAGCTGCAAGTCGCTTGGGGTATGTCTCTATCAGTTTTGCACATCGAGAGACTGAAATTCTTGCCCATTCTTCCTTGGAAAACAGCTGGAGCTCAGTGAGGTTGGATGGAGAGCGTTTGTGAACAGCAGTTTTCAGCTCTTTCCACAGATTCTCGATTGGATTCAGGTCTGGACTTTGACTTGGCCATTCTAACACCTGGATACGTTTATTTGTGAACCATTCCATTGTAGATTTTGCTTTATGTTTGGGATCATTGTCTTGTTGGAAGATAAATCTCCGTCCCAGTCTCAGGTCTTTTGCAGACTCCAACAGGTTTTCTTCCACAATGGTCCTGTATTTGGCTCCATCCATCTTCCCATCAATTTTAACCATTTTCCCTGTCCCTGCTGAAGAAAAGCAGGCCCAAACCATGATGCTGCCACCACCATGTTTGACAGTGGGGATGGTGTGTTCAGGGTGATGAGCTGTGTTGCTTTTATGCCAAACATATCGTTTTGCATTGTGGCCAAAAAGTTGGATTTTGGTTTCATCTGACCAGAGCACCTTCTTCCACATGTTTGGTGTGTCTCCCAGGTGGCTTGTGGCAAACTTTAAACCAGACTTTTTATGGATATCTTTGAGAAATGGCTTTCTTCTTGCCACTCTTCCATAAAGGCCAGATTTGTGCAGTGTACGACTGATTGTTGTCCTATGGACAGACTCTCCCACCTCAGCTGTAGATCTCTGCAGTTCATCCAGAGTGATCATGGGCCTCTTGGCTGCATCTCTGATCAGTCTTCTCCTTGTTTGAGATGAAAGTTTAGAGGGAAGGCAGGGTCTTGGTAGATTTGCAGTGGTCTGATACTCCTTCCATTTCAATATGATCGCTTGCACAGTGCTCTTTGGGATGTTTAAAGTTTGGGAAATCTTTTTGTATCCAAATCCGGCTTTAAACTTCTCCACAACAGTATCACAGACCTGCCTGGTGTGTTCCTTGGTCTTCATGATGCTCTCTGCACTTTAAACAGAACCCTGAGACTATCATGAAGCAGGTGCATTTGTACGGAGACTTGATTACACACAGGTGGATTATATTTATCATCATCATTCATTTAGGACAACATTGGATCATTCAGAGATCCTCACTGAACTTCTGGAGTGAGTTTGCTGCACTGAAAGTAAAGGGGCTGAATAATATTGCACGCCCCACTTTTCAGTTTTTTATTATTTACAAAAGTTTAAAATAACCATTAAATTTCATTCCACTTCACAATTGTGTCCCACTTGTTGTTTATTCTTCACCAAAAAATTAAAATTTTATATCTTTATGTTTGAAGCCTGAAATGTGGCAAAAGGTTGAAAAGTTCAAGGGGGCCGAATACTTTCGCAAGGTGCTGTAGATGTAACAACTGACCTAGCCTACCTTCATCTTCTCTATCAGGTCCCACATTCACATTCCTCCAAAAATCAGCTACATTAAGGCTAGTTACTGTAGCTCCTCCTCCACCTCTGGCCTCGCCAGTCCTGACATCTTCTGCTTGTCACAGAAGTCCCTGACCACACATAGCTGAGGTCTGAGCAGATCTTTGAGGCGTCATCTCAAAACTTCAGGTGCTCTGCTCTTCTTTGTTTACCGGCACAGTTGTTCCAGCAGTCCATTCTTGCACACTTTTGGAGCTAGTCAGCTAGTTAGGTAGCTCCTATAACATACTGGAAGCCTAACCAAAATCCCGGTGTTGCTTGCATATTTAACTGCCCACTACGCTGACTATTCTTCCAATCAGCTACTGTTACCAGGTACAGGGGCGAATCCTTCTCTACAACCTGAATGGCAGCTGTCAACATGTAAGTGACAAATCTGACCTGACAAAAAGTTACCTCAAGAGAGAGACTCACAGAATGCCAGTAATCCTATTGGTCTACTTTCTAAGGCTAGATTCACACTAGCGTTGGGCTCTCCATCATTCGGGGCTGCCGTGGGACCTGAATGACAAAGAGCCCGTCCGCTAAAACAGTGGTTACCTGCGGACCTATAATGGGGTCCACCAGGTGTCCATTGCCTTTCTGTCGTTTTTATACTGAAATCGGCAGAGAGAAAAGTCCTCTGTGCAGGACTTTTCTCTCTGATGCAGATGTGAACCTAGCCTAAGCATGCTGGTTTTCCATTGATATAGCACAGTTATGAGATTTCTTTATGTATACAATTATTATTTGGTCACTAAAGTTTGGTATTAATTGAGCACTGTATGGTGGTATTTACATGTATGGTGAGCAGTGTATGGTGAAATTGTGTAACCCTACTACTTAGGCTGGTACAATATGGTGATGATGGTACTGTACAGGATTTTTATTTGTACTGTACATATTGAACTGATATTTAGGAATTTGATGCTGAATTTGTCAAGCAGAAAATTTCTGCTTCAGGAATTTGAAAAATGAAACACTTACAAGGATTTTGACGCTGAACTTGAAGAGGGCCACTGTATTTTGCCTTTATTGGGCAGGGACAAATTCCAAATTTCTGCTAGCAGATTTTGACAGATTCCACATCAAATTCCTCATCCAGTTCCGTGCCGATGGCAAAGCTCCCATTCCCATTCATTTTAATGGGAGTTCTCAGGTGGAAACCGACTGAAGAATGAGCAGGACGCTTAGTTTTTCCGCTAGCTGACGAATAATCAGCTAGCAGTAAAAATCAACTACTGCTTTGCATTGAAATGAATGGGAGGCAGATTTCAGGCAGAATTTGAGGTGGATTCAGCTTCAAATTGAGCATCAAATTCCTATGTATGACCACCCCCTTATACTTCACAGTACTTATAATATGGGGGGGGGGGGTTCCAGCAATGGGAATTGTGGGAATTGCAAGCACTGCACCCTGTATAGAATATATATTTCTATCATATTTTATATGCCGTAAATTGATACTTGGTACAGACCAGAAAGTAAAATAAGAATTTATGTTACTTTACTGTAGCTTTATTCTAGGAAATTAGCCTGTCACTTTATTTGTCGACTTCTGCTCTGATAATAAGTTCAGTTCATGAAAACAGGAAGTGCTGCCCACATCTTTCTGCATACTATGTGAGTTTTAAAATGTTGTAAAAGTCAGCTTTGCATATATTTCACTTACTGAAGAAAGAATTTTTGTCATATGAGAAGGAAGAGCAACATTGTATCCTACAGATATACAGTATAAAGCACGTGGCTTTCACTTAACCCAAAAGAGCCCCGGGGAAGAGGTCAGTAAGGCAAGTAACCAATATCTAGTGTTTTTTATTCAGTTGATTCTAAAAGGGAGAATCTAAATCAAATTATTGTCTGATATGTTATAAATACATGTGGAAAAATGACTTTAGCAAAGTGTATCATCTCAGAAAACCACTGACTTATTAAATGTATAGGTAATGCTTGTTAAAGGGATTGTCCAGGGAGTTTTATTTAATTTACATACTTCGAGGTTTTCTTCATGCAGGTCCTGGGGTCTCCGACCATCCTCCATAGAACAGTTAACTACCTGAGAGGAGGCGGAGTTACCCAGGGGACTAGTGCTGCTTCTGATCACGTGACCTGGTATAGGAGCCAGCCCAGAACCCTCAGGTCCTGCATGCATATTTATATTTGCAAAAATGTTTAACTATTAATTGTCTACAAATCTAAATATAGTTATTCTCGTGGGAATACCCCTTTAAGGCTATAATTTTATGTTGTTTAAAGGCACTGAGAGAAGTGACATTTTTCATGACCTTGTAGTCCATCCATATCAGCTAATCCTATTCAAGAAATCAAAGCAGTTTCACAGGAACATCAAAAGAGTCATCACAGAGTTTTAACCTTCATTTCACCTGACATTGCTCATGAGTGTTATACTGCAACTGACACTGCTGTATATATATCAGAAAGCTCATAAGCAGTCTGCAAATCACAACAGGCCGCAATTCCCGTCCAATGGTGTACTGCTTTTGTATGACAAAACCCGATCATTGTATATTTATTGGAAAGTTGAGACAAGGAAATGTTGAAAAATTCTGACTATAGCCCTGATGTTGCGGCCATGTCAGGGCATAAATTGGGAGCAGGCTAGTCTCATGGGGCTAATAAGGTGAACAATTGCATTTTGAGCAATGTTCATGACCATTTCCCCACAAACATGCCACAATAAATCGAAAACAAGCAGATTAAGATTTAAGGCTAAGACCCCATGTTGTAGAAATGCAGATTTTTTTGTTGCAGATTTTGTTGCGTTTTGTTGAGCCAAAGCCAAGAATGGCTACAAAAGGAATAGGAAATATATAGGAAGTTCTTATACTTCTACCTTCTGCTGAATCCACTCCTGGCTTTGGCTCAAATAAACACAAAATCTGCTACAAAAAATACTGCATTTCCGCAATGTGGGGCTTTAGCTGTACAGAGTTTTTGTAATATGGTCAGGTGGAACTAAAATCAATTAGCAGCGCTACAAAAAGTCTCAAAGTCGCCTTTGTCTAAGTATTTGGCAAGCAGAAATTCAGGGCAAAAGATAATCATTTTGAGTTTATTTCCTGGAGTACAAAAATGTAAAAGGCTCAATTGTCTCAGTGTTATAAAGAAAAAGGAACCTATAAGTTTGAAAAATAAGAAGCATGAATGTGAGAGCCATATTGCAGCTACCGTAGTATATTTCTGATATTATAACCAATACAAAGTCATAACTTGATTTACAATGTAGAGCAAGTCATTAATACCAAATTCCTATCTATAAATAGAGGCAAACTAGTGGTCTTGCTATTACCACACCTAGGGTTATTGTTAATGTCATTTTATCAACCTGTTAATCTGGTTCTACTCAGAATGTAAATTCAGTCATCAATGCATCAATTAACCAGTCTACCTGTTTGGGTATATATACACAAGAAGCACTGTAGCATGAAACACATATGAAATATCCAGTTAGAATTTTTATTGTTTGTGTATGTTAAAGGGATTGTCCAATTTCAGCAAAAATATATTATTGCTTGTATAATGAAAAGTTCGACAATTTTCCAATATACTTTCTGTATCAATTCCTGACTGTTTTCTAAGATCTCTCCTTGCTGTCATTCTTTGATAAAAACCAGTCCATGGTCATGTGATGGACGCTCCATGGTCATGTGATGGACACTCCATGGTCATGTGATGGACACTCCATGGTCATGTGATGGACACTCCACGGTCATGTGATGGACACACAGGCGCACAGCTCGTTACCAGGCAGATGTCTGAAGAATGGAACGAGCTCTGCACCTGTGTGTCCATCACATGACCATGGACTGTATATCACATGACCATGGACTGGTTTTTATCCTCTGGAAGTAAACAAAGCCACTCCCAGGAGGACTTCTTTAGGTACAAAGAGGCAGTACTAACATTCAAGAATAAACTCACCTCTGCAAAGCAGGTCTACTTCTCCACACTAATATCTGCCCTATCCCGCAACCCCAAACAGCTATTCACTACCTTCAACTACCTTCTCCGTCCTCCTGCGCCCCCTCCGACATCACTTATCACAGCTGATGACTTTGCCTCTTATTTCAAAAGCAAAATTGACACCAACAGAGACAGTCTCACCCTACACCCCCGACAACCACTCTATCCAACTGCTCGGTGCTCTACATCTTTAACCTGTTTCTCCACCGTCACTGATGAAAAGCTCTCCATCCTAATCTCTAAATCCCACCTCACCACCTGCGTGCTTGACCCAATCCAGTCACATCTCATCCCCAAACTCTCTGAAGTCATTACTCCTGCTCTAACCCATCTCTTCAACCTATCCCTAACCAATGGATCCTTCCCTTCCGCCTTCAAACATGCTACCGTCACATCTATACTTAAGAAACCCTCCCTCGAACCGTCATCTCCAGCCAACTATCGCCACATCTCACTGCTCCCATATGCCTCTAAACTGCTGGATCAACACGTCCACTCCGAACTGTCCTCCTCTCGTCCAATGTGCTCTTTGACAGACTACAGTCAGGCTTCAGACCCCATCACTCCACAGAAACTGCCCTAACCAAGTTCTCTAATGACCTTTTAATCGCCAAAGCCAAACGTCACTACTCTGTCTTCCTCAACCTCTCCTCTGCCTTTGACACAGTCGACCATTCCCTCCTGTTACATACTTTCTCATCTCTTGGCATATCAGACCTGGCCCTTTCCTGGATCTCCTCCTACCTCACACCGCACATTCAGCGTCTCCCACTCGCATACCACCTCCCCGCCACGCCCTCTTTCTGTAGGTGTCCCCCAAGGCTCCGTCCTAGGACCCCTCCTGTTCTCCATCTACACCCTAGGCCCGAGATGGCGAACCTATGGCACGCGTGCCAGAGAGGGCACGCAGAGCCCTCTCAGTTGGCACGCGCGCTGTTGCCATGATCACTCACTAACAGGGAATCCGGTACAGGATTCCCCGTTAGTGAGCGATTGCTTCTTTCAGCTGTATGTGCAAGTGCACACACAGCTGAAAGTTGTCAGTGTAGGCCGCGGTCCATGGAACCGCGGCCTACACTGACTGCAGAGTGTGACCTCTACCCCGGCGCAGGCGCAATGACGTCATTCATCAGCGTCTGCAATCAGAAGAAGGAGGACGCGCTCCATGGGACTGCAGCTCTTCGTGGGACAAGGTAAGTAACGTAAACTATTGTGTGTTGGGGCCTACTGTGGTGCATATACTACTGTATGGGGGACACTGAAGCATCTAATACTATATGGGGGACACTGAAGCATCTAATACTGTGTGGGAGACACTGAAGCATCTAACACTGTATGGGGGACACTGAAACATCTAATACTGTATGGGGGACACTGAAGCATCTAATACTATATGGGGGACACTGAAACATCTAATGCTGTATGGGGGACACTGAAACATCTAATACTATATGGGGGACACTGAAGCATCTAATACTGTATGGGGGACACTGAAGCATCTAATACTGTGTGGGAGACACTGAAGCATCTAACACTGTATGGGGGACACTGAAGCATCTAATACTGTATGGGGGACACTGAAACATCTAATACTGTATGGGGGACACTGAAACATCTAATACTATATGAGGGACACTGAAACATCTAATACTGTATGGGGGACACTGAAGCATCTAATACTATATGGGGGACACTGAAGCATCTAATACTGTGTGGGGGACACTGAAACATCTAATACTGTATGGGGGACACTGAAACATTTAATACTGTATGGGGGACACTGAAACATTTAATACTGTATGGGAGACACTGAAGCATCTAATACTATATGGGGGACACTGAAGCATCTAATACTGTATGGGGGACACTGAAGCATCTAATACTGTGTGGGGGACACTGAAGCATCTAATACTGTATGGGGGACACGAAGCATTTAATACTATATGGGGGACACTGAAGCATCTAATACTGTATGGGGGACACTGAAACATCTAATACTGTGTGGGGGGATACTGAAGCATCTAATACTGCGTGGGGACACTGAAGCATCTAATACTGCGTGGGGGACACTGAAGCATCTAATACTGTGTGGGGACACTGAAGCATCTAATACTGCGTGGGGGACACTGAAGCATCTAATACTGTGTGGGGGACACTGTGAAGCATCTAATACTGTGTGGGGGACACTGAAACATCTAATACTGTATGGGGGAACACTGAAGCATCTAATACTGTATGGGGGACACTGTGAGGCATCTAATACTGTGTGGGGGACACTGAAGAATCTAATACTGTGTGGGGGAAACTGAAGCATCTAATACTGCATGGGGGACACTGAAGCATCTAATACTGTGTGGGGGACACTGAAACATCTAATACTGTATGGGGGAACACTGAAGCATCTAATACTGTATGGGGGACACTGTGAAGCATCTAATACTGTGTGGGGGACACTGAAGCATCTAATACTGTGTGGGGGGACACTGAAGCATCAAATACTGCGTGGGGGACACTGAAGCATCTAATACTGCGTGGGGGACACTGAAGCATCTAATACTGTATGGGGGACACTGAAGCATCTAATACTGTAGGGGGGGACACTGAAGCATCTAATACTGTGTGGGGGAAATTGAAGAATCTAATACTGTGTGGGGGAAACTGAAGCATCTAATACTGCATGGGGGACACTGAAGCATCTAATACTGTGTGGGGGACACTGAAGCATCTAATACTGTAGGGGGGGACACTGAAGCATCTACTACTGTGTGGGGGACACTGTGAAGCATCTAATACTGCGTGGGGGACACTGAAGCATATACTACTGTATGGGGAACACGGTGAAGCATATACTAATGTGTGGGACCCCACTGTGAAGCAAACTACTCTGTGGGGCCCCACTGCGAAGCATATACTACTGTGTGGGGGGGCTTATTGAGAAGCATATAATGTGGGTGGGGGCCCAAAGTGGAGCATATAATACTGTGCGGGGGCCTCTGTGGAGCATATAATACTGTGCAGGGGCCTCTGTAGAGCATATAATACTGGGCAATACTGGGCGGGGGCCACTCTGTAGCATATACTACTGTGTGGGGGGACTTATTGTGAAGCATATAATGTGGGTGGGGGCCCAAAGTGGAGCATATAATACTGTGCGGGGGCCTCTGTGGAGCATATAATACTGTGCAGGGGCCTCTGTAGAGCATATAATACTGGGCAATACTGGGCGGGGGGCCACTCTGTAGCATATACTACTGTGTGGGGGGACTTATTGTGAAGCATATAATGTGGGTGGGGGCCCAAAGTGGAGCATATAATACTGTGCGGGGGCCTTTGTGGAGCATATAATACTGAGTGGGGGCTACTCTGGAGCATATAATACTGTGTGTGGGCCATTCCGGAGAATATAATATTGTCTGGAGGCCACTTCAGAGCGAAATGTACTGTCTTGGGGCCACTTCGGAGCGCATTGTACTGTCTGGGGCCCTTCATTATTTATATCACACAGTATCTGTTTTATAGCAGACGCGATACTATTACAGGCTGTAATAACATTGCATAGGCACTATGAAACAGATCCTGGTTAATTTAAATTTAAATTGCCGTGTTGGCACTTTGCGATAATTTAGTGGGTTTTGGGTTGCAGTTTGGGCACTCGGTCTCTAAAAGGTTCGCCATCACTGCCCTAGGCCTTGGCCAACTCATAGAATCCCATGGTTTCCATTACCATTGCTAAGATGACGACACCCAAATATATCTCTCTGGACCAGACATTACCTCCCTGTTGTCCAGAGTCCCAGAAGGTCTAGCAGCCATAGCCTCCTCACTTTCTCAAACTCAACATGGAGAAAACAGAGTTCATAATCTTCACCCCTCCACGCATGACCCCCCTACCTGACCCATCTATCAAAATTAATGGAACCACTCTCACCCCAGTCCCACAGGTCTGCTGCCTTGGGATAACCTTAGACTCTGACCTATCCTTCAAGCCACATATTCACACCCTCAACACCACCTGCCAAATCCAACTCAAGAACATCCACCAAATCCACTCCTTCCTCACCCCTGAAACTACAAAGATGCTAGTTCATGCCCTCATACTCTCCCGCCTAGACTAATGTAACACCCTTCTCCTTGGCCTCCCAGCAAACACTCTCGCCCCCCTCCAGTCCACCTTAAACTGTGCTGCTCGCTTTATACACCTCTCCCCCCCGTTCTTCATCGGCCGCTCCCCTCTGCCAATCCCTTCACTGGCTACCCATCGCCCAGCGAATAGAGTTCAAACTACTAACGCTGACATACAAAGCCATTCACAACCTGTCCCCTCCATATATCTCCGACCTAATCTGCCGCTACCTGCCTGCACGTAACCTCCGATCCTCCAAAGACCTCCTACTCCACTCTGCTCTTATCCGCTCTTCACACAAATGTCTCCAAGACTTCTCCCGTGCATCCCCCATACTCTGGAACTCACTACCAAGACACATCAGACTATCCCCTATTCAGGAAGGCCTACAACCTCCAATAACACTACTGTCACCACACCACCTCCTGTACAGTCTCTCCCCTCACCTTCTGTCTCTCTTCCCTCATAGATTGCAAGCCCTTGTGGGCAGGGCCCCCTATCCCACTGTGCCAGTTGGTCACTGTTTGTATTATCTGTTTTGTACATCTTGTGTACCGTATGTAAACCCTCAAATGTAAAGCACCATGGAAGTAATGGTGCTATATAAATAAACAATAATAATAAATAATAATAACAAAGAATGACAGCAAGCAGAGGTCTAGAAAACCGTCAGGAGCTCATACAGAAATTATATTGGAAAACTGTATAAGTCTTTATTATACAAACAATAACATATAATTGCTGAAACTGAACAACTCCTTTAATTTTAATTATTTTTCTTTTTTTTTGTGTGTTCTTATCTGTGGGATTTGTGTTTCAAAGTTTCTACCAGTGATTTAAAACCTGTGACTCTACAGATGACGTTTTCCCCCATGACGGGACATCCACATTCTGCCATTGCATGCTGAGAGTTGTAGTTTTAAAACAGCTGGGTGGGCACATGTTAAGGCCAATGTTGCAGTCTATTGTTTAATCTTAAAGGGAGTCTATCATTAAAAAAACACCATAGCTTTCCACCTCCCCTTAGTCCGTTGTGTTCATTCCCCTCTTACTGTTCTCTGTATCTTCTGTCTTTTGCAGGCATCGGATGCAGCGCTGTAACAGACAACCGGAAAATGGCGGCCCGGGCATGTGCAGTCAGCTCTGCCCAGGCCGCTATTTTCCAGTGGTTTGTTACAGTGCTGCGTCCAATGCCTGCAAAAGGCAGAAGATACAGAAAACAGTAAGAGGGGAATGAATACAGTGGACTAAGGGGCGGTGGAAAGCTATGACGCGGGGGGTGCTCGCAGCACAGAAGGAACGCCCAAGGTGCTCCATGATGGTAATTAGCATAACTGAAGAAATGATTATCAGAAACGGCTGGGAGAAGAAAAGAATGGAAGGTAGGAGATGTGACATTAGTTTAAAAGGTGTTTTTTTAATGATAGACTCCATTTAAGTGTCAGTCTTCTTTCAGGTCCTCAATGTTTAGCCCTGATACATTCTTCAATTATATGTGAAAGCAGAGTTTACATGTTGCATTTACTTCACATACAGGTTTAAAAGGATTATCCAGCTTTGTAAGATTGATGTCCTATCCTTAGGGCATTCAAGTCTGTGGGACAACTGCTGCAGTACTCACAGTGGCTGCTAAAAAAAAAGTACGGTGACTGTTGGACTCCTATCTTATGGACAGGGCTTTAAAGTAAAAAAAAACTGGATAACCCCTTTAGGCTAAGGCCCCACGTAGCGGGTCGCAGCCAAAAAGTGCTGCGGGAAAAACAGTGGCGGAAACGTATCGCAGTTTTTCCCGCAGTGCTTTTCACAGAAAGTCATTTTAAAATATGCCATGCAAAAACCTAACTGAGTCCAAAGCCTGATGGTAAAGAAGCCTTGCTTTTGAGGAAAAGGATCATCAAAATATCGGTCATGAGAATAGCCCCCATTCACTGACAGTGAAATTAATGCTGCCGTGTGATGTCCGTTAAAAAATAAACAGACATCACACAGCCAGTTTTCACTGTCATGTGAATGTAGCCTTAGCCTAAGAGCTTATTCACATGACATGGCAATGCACTTAGTGGGGCACATTTATTAAGCTACTTTTTTTTTTTGGTGTAATTTGCGCCTTTTTGAAGTCTTTTTCTGTGTTACACTTCATTTATGAAGCATTTGCGCCTTTTTTCACGCTGTAATGCTGCTCTCGCCACTTTTGCTTTTTGATTAGCAAATTTATGACTTGTGTCTTTTTTAAAAAGGCGCAAATGCACTTCAGTCCATGAGCAGCGTAACAGAGCCCGTCAGGTTAGAATGCATTAGCAATTGGCAATTGTGGCTATTTTGCACCTTTTTGACCAATAAGGGGCAAAGTGCACATAGCCAAAAAAGGCGCATCTACACTAACTAACATGTGCACAACATTTAATAAGGAGGTGTGCCGACATCATAAACAAACACCACAGTAAAACTAGTCTAAAAAAGGCACACCTGCGAAAAGTATGGCTAAAAAAAAGGCAAATAACCCCCAGCATGGTTTTCATGGCCAAGTGCACATGCGAGAGTAATCTGTTTACACTGATCCCTCATAGATTTGAGTCCATTGAGGGATTTGTGAAAATGGTCCAATAAATGTTATGTTCTATTATTTAATGGATTAGTCACACGGACCGTTAAAAAAAAAAAAGTGTGAAAAGATCCATTTTATGGAGCCGTGTGCAGTCCTCTAAAAACACGTCTAGCACTCGGCCGTTTAAACCTGTGTGAATAAGCACTAATAGATAGAGCGCAGGCAGAGTATTAGCACCCATATTCGCTAGGTAGATGCCTAAACCCTCAATGTGTCCCAGGAGATCATTTCCTGTATGTTTGTGATCTAAACATTTACTGTAAGTGACTATTCACACAAAGTATCTGCTTTTCCTGTGACTCATCCCTAAGAAGAAGCAGTTAAGGTATTTGCACTTTTATTCTACTCCTTGACTGGGTGTGTTCAATAAGAGCTGGGATTGTGAGGTTGTAGGGTTGGATTGGCTCTCTCCTTGCCTGTTTCTTGACGTCGTGTGGGAAGCAGCATTGTCACTGTGCGGAGCTCATAGGCTGTGACACTGACAGTGAGTGCATAGTGTGTGACATCTCTTGTGTGAGTACAGGCAGAGCAGCCCTGCAGTCATCGGGGTGGATGCACATAGCTCATTGCTTCATATCCTAATGCAGAATAGCAATTATTAATACTACTAATAATCTCTCATTTTCAGGTGTCCCTTCAGGGTTCGTGATGTCCATTATCTGTATAACACATCTGTTCCTAAGGGTATCCCTAGTGACTGTAACCAGCCCTGTGCACCGCAAAGACAATTAATATCTGGCTGGATCTTTCTTCACCACCTGTCACTACAAACCTCAGGTAAGCACAATGAATGTACACAGCCAAGGTGTCTGTGCTTACAGATGTAGCAGAGCTGAATCAGTCATTAAACATGTTGGGGACTGCATCATTTTGGTACTGAGTTAACTTTAAATAATGCTGTAAATTTACATGAAGTTATATGTGAAACTGCAGCAAGCACATCGCAATGTCTGGCTTGTACATCACTGACATTCATGTCTCCTTCTAAATTGCCCATACTGAGATTATTCTTCATAAATACTTGATATTTTCTTACAGAGGTATTTATTACTGTAATGCTGCAGTTTTTAGTTTGAGTCTAAGTACATTTATCTCACACAGTGGCCTTCTGAGATGAAAATTCATCTTGTACAAACATTTTTCTTATTGTTAAAAATTCAGTAAAAAACACCATGCAAGTGTTTTAGGCTAAGACCCCACGTAGTGAAATGCAGCTAAAAACCGCAGCAAAACGCATAGTGTTTTTTTTCTGCAGTGTTTTCCATTGAATTTCTGCTGCATTTTTCTTCCCCTATTAAATATTTGGGTGAAATAACTTGCAATTCCAAAGCTAAAATTAACATACTGTGTTTTTCAAAAACGCAACTTTTTCGTTGCAGATTTTTTTCTGCAATATGTGGATGAGATTAAAGAAATCTCATTCACTTTGCTGGTACTGTAAAATACAGTGGTTTTTTTTCCGCTGCATTTCTGCTACGTGGTGCTTCAGGCTAAGGCTCCATGTTGCGGAAAAGCTGCTTTTTTTTGTTGCAGATTTTGTCGCATTTTTTTGAGCCAAAGCCAGGAGTGGATTGAGCAGGAGGGAGACAAATAACTGATTCCTTTATATTTCCCATTTTGTAACCACTCATGGCGAATCCCATCCATACATTGCAGAAAAAAAATCTGCAGCGGAAATGCTCCAATTTCAAAAATGCTCGCATTTTAAAAAATCGCAGCTTGTCAATTATGTCTACGGAAACATTGGTGTTTTCCGTATAGGTATAGTAGGCTGATTCAGCCACAGAATCCACAGTGCAAGACACTGATAAGGCTCATTCATCTGAACCTAATCAGCAGGTGAAAGCCGTGGCAGGAAACTGGGGGGGGGGGGGGGGGGTGGGGGGTCATGGAAGAAATGGAAGAGGATTTTGAGGTTGAAGTCCCACTCAAATTCCTCTTCCATTTCCGCTGTAGGAACACACTCTTAAAGTATAAGATTGTCTCTCAGTATGGCCAAGTGTCCACCCAGATCCCCAGATATGATTCTGCCTGGCTTGTGTGATTCAAATATCATAAACTATAAGGCTTGTGTGACTGACAAACTATAAAAAAAGTCTATTTTTGGAAGCACATTGTTTAATGGTTTAATAAATTGAAGTTTTAGATTTGCATTTAAATCTATGTTTATGCCAAATGTATTATTGATCTATGTCAGTCAGCAGAATTGCTGTATTATTAAAGGATAGACACCATGGCGGAAACCTGACAGATCCCATTATATTCAGTGGAGTCTATCAGGCTGTTATATCACAAATCCAGCTCTGCCATCATTTTAGTTGTTCTGTGGGAACCAGTTGTTCACCTTGGGAACCAGCCATTCCTAGTTACGCCACTGCCTATACTTCAGTTATCTCCTGTTTGTATTTTATTATAAATATAGGTTAAAAAGTCACAAAAATGTTCTTCTGGCAGATGCTACATCAGAAAGAATTAAATTCCAATCCAGAGTGGTGAGAAGGAACCGGCTCATCATATCAGCAAAAGGGCTGCTACCTTCTTCAGGCTTGGTCTACAGAGTTGTCACCTTTGTGATTGAGTGACACCTATTGGTGAAAGTAAGTATTTACACTGCATGCTGGTTAAAGTATTTCTATTTTCTAAAATGGAGATGTAAATCAGATTTCATGAACTGCAGTAGATATTTATGTATAGAAATTGGAATATGACCATTTTTTCTTAAAAAAAAATCATATGTCAGATTGACAAAAACAACACTCTTTCTTTAGAAAATTTTAAACTGAGTTTAAGGCAAGGCCCCAAGTAGGAAGCCGCAGCCAAAAAACGCTGCGAAAAAGACTGCGGCAGAAACATATTGTAGTTTTTTCTGCAGCGTTTTTCTCAGAAAGTCCACAAAGTTTTACTCTGAGGACTTTCTGCTTCTATTATACATATATGGAAAACACCAGTGTTTCAGCAGGTATAATCGACATGCTGTGAGTTACAAAAATGCGACAGTTTTTAAAATCGCAGCATTTCCGCTGCAGATTTTTTTCTGCAATGTGTGGATGGGATTAGCCAGAATGACCAAAGTAGGAAATGTCATAGGTACACTGTTAGTTCTAATATATACTATCAATTATGAGGCCCCTCTGATATTAACCATGTTTCACACTGGCTCTTGCCTGTTCACTCACCTACTATTATATTAAAAAAAATATGAATGTGATCCTGGTGCCACATTCTCTTCCTAATTTTTTTTTGCATTTTTCCATTCTTTCTTTGAGATATAATTATAAATTAGGTTTTTTATTAATGTGCACATACAGTTCATAGTAATGTTAGAATATATGTGCATGACATTTTACAAAAATGGGATAGGTGAGTGGCTTATAGGAGAGAGTGTGCCCAAATCATGATTAGCTGCACAGGGGCCCACTAGGGGAACTTTTAGGCAATATGTACACACCTGTGTGCATGTGGCTAGGCCATGATTGAACAGCATGGGTGGCAGATAAATGACATCCATGTGCAACCTGAGCCTCCATGGTCCCATTCACTGCTCTAAGTGAGTCCAGGCCACAAAACAGACTTGCCCTCACTGCTGCATGCATAGGCCCGTCATAATACAATCATATGTGGCCATAGAAAGGAATTAGTCAGTGTGCTAGCCGTGAACAATATAGCTAGCACACTGACAAAGCACTACAAAGGTTGTGTTCATGGATCCTAAATCAGCTTCCTACTGTTAGATTGCATATAAATCCCTGAGCTACTGAATTTCATGGCTAACAATAAGTAACATATTGTTAGAGAGACCTTAGGGTTGTGATCTATAATAAGAAATGATAGAAAAAGGGCCCATATGTAACATTCCTTTGTGTCAACCTCTGTAGGCAGGGTGAATTGTAGTTCTCAGCTCCCTTTTGGTGTAGTGCCTCTACCCAAATATTGCTGGGAGTGCTGTAGGTATACAGTGGTTCACTCAAGAAACCATTGCCTAAGTTCTATACAGACTTACAAAACATAGAGTAAAGAATGGTGAATTGAATTACAAATGGAGAAATAGTACAGCAAACACATATTGCATAACAGTTAAGAGGTACAGCCGTGTAGGAGTGAATCCTTAGTGGTTAGAATGGGTTACATGCCAGGCCTAGCTGGCATGACAGAATGATAAAATGATAAAGTATAGAGGATAACAAAGGATACCGTCTTCAGCAAACACATATAATGGTGACTCACAGATACAATGATCTCACATACACTTATCCTGCAGGTAACAGATATCACACACCTCCTAACTAGCTGTGTTGTGGGTGTTTGGCACACTTTCAGGAACCGCTGGTACACTTTATTATTGCAGACACGGCAAAATCCTTTCAGGGGAGATCATGTTCAGATGCTCATGTGTTGGACTATGTAGCACCTAGAACCATGGTTCTGGTGTTTTTCTAAAGCTGAGAATCTCCATCTTAAAACAACACCAGGCACAGGTTGTATTTGTACAGAAGCGGAGATACAGGCCATTAAATCACAGTTGAGAATGGGAGCTGCAGATGCAAAGTCTCTCTCCCTACTGACCATGCGGCTCTCCTGCCTCCATTCTGCTCAGTCCTTTCCCACAGTCCCTTGCTCTGCGAACCAGTCTTTCCCTCTGCAAGAAGCAAGTTGTGATTTTTGCATCTGAGGGGCGCCGATTTCACGGATTCCTCATATACTACAGTGTATAAAGAGATCAATGGAAATGGACAAAAATAGCCCACAGACATTAAAAACGCAGGCATCACATGGCCATTATTTACTGTTGTTTGAAAATAATGGGTATGTGACTGAGACAGCCAAGTGCAGTGTCAGTCCCACAGACTTACAAGGGCAACCATTATTTCCTTCCAGTGGGGGACACCATGGCTCCCTCATTCTCATGATCGATCTCGATGAGATGGAACCTCCAACAATCAGACTCTTTGTGTCCTATCTGTGAACTGGTCATACTTTGTGATAGTGGGATTACTTCTTTAAGTAGATAAGTCGAGCAGGCTAGTCATGTATATTGACATTTGCGCCTCTTTTTGTAGATAAATTTACTTTAGCCTCAAAGGTGTTCTACGACATTACAAAAACTTGGCTGCCTTTTTCCAAAAACAGTGTCACACCTGGCTGTGTATAGTATTGCAGCTCAGCCACATTCATTTAAATGGTGAGGCGCTGTTTCTGAAGGAAAGTAGCCATATTTATCTAATCCTAGTCTGCTCTAGAGCATTTTATACAAGTAACTGGCAATGAGCCGGGTCATTTGATATCATCAGTCTTTATATGCACGTGTTTCTTTACAGCAATGGCGTTCATTTCTGGAAAAACTTCATGGCTGGCATTCAACCTTGGCATGCTAGTTGGCTTTATCACCATATTTCTCCTGCTGAACAACATCACTAACAGTTTCAAAATGAAGGCGCCTTTAGCCATTCGCTCATGGAAAAAAATTCAGGAAATGTCTCTGCTGGAGAAGCTTCCTCATACTCACGAGTCAGGTAATTATATAACATCATTACTTCTAGTTTATATAAAAAGAGTCAATTAACAGTAAAATATACTGCAGAGAACAGTTCCATAAATCCTTCCATGTCTTATTGCCCCCTTCACTTTCCCTAGTTCAGAGCCTGCTGCAAAAGACCCGACTGATCTAAGACTGGTGGCAAGGGACAAGTCTAATAAAAGGCATTAGATGATAGGCAGTACATCCTGCTAGTGTGCTTATATATACACACCTGATCAAAATTGTTGCTACCCTTCCGTTAAAGAAAGAAACACCTACAATGGTCACTGAAGAAACTTGAAAATGACAAAAGTATTAATAAATTAAAATTGACTGAAAATCAACAAATAAAAATCAGACATTGTGGTAAAAATTCTATTGTGGTTCCACCAAATAATTTTAAAAAACAAACTAATGAAACTGGTCTGGACAAAAATGATGTTCCCCTTAACTTAATATTTTGTTGCACAAGCTATTGAGGCAATCACTGCAACAAAGCGATTTTTGTAACGCTCCATGAGCACTCCTTGTGAGCAAACTGCTCCAGTTGTCTCAGGTTTGCCTTCTCCAGACGGCATGTTTCAGCTCAACCACAGATATTCAATAGGATTAGATCAGGGCTCATACAAGGCCACTTCAGAATAGTCCAATGCTTTGCTCTTAGCCATTTTTGGGTGTTTTTAGCTGTGTGTTTTGGTTCTTTACCCTATTGAAGGACCCGTGACCTGCGACTGAGACCAGCTTTCTGACACTGGGCAGCACATTTCTCTCTAGAATCCCTTGATAGTCTTGAGATTTCATTGTACCCTGCACAATTTTAAAGACACCCTGTGCCAGATGCAGCAAAGCAGCCCCAGAACATAACAGAGCCTCCTCCATGTTTCACAACAGGTTGCTTTCTTTGTACGCTTCATTTTTGTGAACAGAGCTGATGTCGCTTGCCAAAAAGCTCCAGTTTTGTCTCATCTGTCCAAAGGACATTCTCCGAAAAGTTTTGTGGCTTGTCAATATGCATTTTGGCAAATTCCAGTCTCACTTTTTTATGATTTTCTTTCATCAGTCGTCTTTCATTAAAGGGACTGACCTCTTTCAGACCAATATTGAAAGACAAATGTTATTGTTTGTATAATAAAAAGTTCTACAATTTTCCAATATACTTTTTGTATTCCTCATGGTTTTCTAGATCTCTGCTTGCTGTCATTCATTATGCTTACTCTCTGTGGATAAAAATCAGTCCATGGTCATGTCATATAGTCCATGGTCATGTGATGTATGATCCATGGTCATGTGATATACGGTCCATGGTCATGTGATGAACACACAGATGCACAGCTCGTTACAGTCACAGCACAGTAATCAGACATCTGCCTGGTAACAAGCAGTGCACTGGTTTTTACATCACATGACCACGGACTGATTTTTATCTATTGGCTGTAAGAAGAATGATTTACAGCGAGCAGAGATCTTGAAAACCGTGAGAAATTGATACAGAAAGTATATTGAAAAATTGTATAACTTTTTATTTATTTTTTTGAAAGGAAAGGTACCAACAATTTTGTCCCCGTGTATCAATGTATATTAGATAAAGAAAATCACGATATATCATGAAACATGTAAAATTGGTACTTAACCTCTTAAGGTCAAAGAGATTTTCCATTATATCCTTTTTTTTTTTCTTCCTGTCTTCCAAGAGCCATAACTTTTTATTGTTTCCTCAAAATACCCATACACTAGCTTGGTTTGTGCAGGATAAACTGTGTTCCTAATGGCACCATCTAATATTTACCATTTTCTGAGAGGCTGAAAAAAGTTATGAATGAGTTAGGGCACTTTACCTTTAATCTGCGAGCCTGTACAATCATACCAATTTGATATAGTTTTTGTTTTAATATCTTTAAAAAAAAAATTAAATTTTGAAAAAAAAATCCTTTGCATTACCATATTCTGACACTGGTAACATATTTATATACAGTATATATATATTTTTATGAAGTTGTGAAAAGGCTCTTTTCTTTGTAGAGGGAAATGTAGTTTTACATGCAAATTTATGATCAATTTTTTATTCTTTTGTCCTTTGGGAGTGAAAGAAGTGAAAAAACTGTTATTTGGTCATTTTGATTGTATTCCCATTATAGCATACACCATACAGAAAAAAAATACTTTTGTGTTTTCATGAGAAGGCCATAAAATACACATTGAAAGCAAAGGTTTTTTTGCACATGAAACCTCAAAAATTGGATGAAGGTGTGTAGAATGTGCCAGATATTGCCACTTGTTGCAAACTGAGAGGGACAGAATCCTTTAACTGTGAGACCTTAGTTTATCACCCGGCAGATTACTACACACATAGACCGAAATGTCAGCACTGTTCAACGTTTCCTGTCCCAGTGGTTGGGAGAATGAACTGGAATGACAGCAAGAGGTGCACAGAGGTGAACCTCTGCACAGATGGATTATTTGACTGGAAGAATGGTGTGCAGTCAGGGCCGGCGTCAGCACCCGGCATACCTGGGCAAGTGCCGGGGACCCAAGCTCCTGAGGGGGCCCACTGGGCTGCTGGGTGCTGACTGCTTTTTGTTTTTTTTTTGTTTTATTTTAAATAGGACATTACCTGCTGGAGTAACCCCAGCAGGTAACAGGCCCTATTTACTTATCGATCCCTGCTGCAGGTGCGGGGATCGGTACGTAAGACCGGGATCGCCATGCCAGGGCCGCTTTAACCATAGGGTCAGCGGTGCACTTGCAGCGGGCCCTTTGGTAGCCGGGGCCCCTTTGATTTGCTGTACCAACTCATTGGTGTCCGGAAACCAATGATGAAGTAGGGAGCTGTCCGCTCCCTGCTTCAACACCTGGCCGATGTCTTTACTCCCGGTGTCCTGGGAGCAGGAGGCGCGATGTAGTGATGTCATGTACATCGCGCCTGTTACTCCTTAAAGGCTCTGGGACCAGAGAGAGGACTGAACGGGGAAAGGTGAGTATTAAGGTTTGTTTCTTTCTTTGATATATACAGTTGGATTTATGATACTGTGGGGGCAATCTGAGGGCTGGGAGGACATGATAATGTGGGGCAACCTGAGGGGTGGGAGGACGATACTGTGGGGGCAACCTGAGGGGTGGGAGGACATCATACTGTGGGGGCAACCTGAGAGGTGGGAGGACATGATACTGTGGGGGCAATCTGGAGGGACATGAATCTGGGGGCGTATCCTGAAGGGGGACATGAAAATGTGGGAGCAACCTGTGGGGGGAACATGACACTGAGGGAGCAACTTGATGGGGACATGAAACTGTGTGGGAAACCTGGGGGGGGGGGCATAACACTGTGGGGGTAACCTGGGGGGACATGACACTATGGGTATAACTTGGGGGTGAGGGGACATGACACTGTGGGAGCAACAGGGGGAGGCATGACACTGTGGGGGCAACCTCAGAGGGACTTGAAACTGTGGGGGGTAACCTGAGGGGGACATGACAGTGTGGGGGCAACTTGGGGGGGGGACACATGAAACTGTGGGGGCAACCAGGGGGTGGGGGGTCATGAATTTGGGGGTCAACCTGGAAGGGGACATTATGAGGGGCATTATATTGTATGGGGCCACTAGGGAGGCATTATACTGTGTGAGAGCTACTAAGGTGCATTATACTATGTGGGGGCCATTCAGGGGGCATTATAATTTGTGCAGGTCAAGTATTTGTAAGTGGTGGTGATGGGGGGGGGGCCACTTATGAAACCTTTGCACAGGGCCAACCAATGTGTTAGAACGTCCCTGCGCCAGGCGGTTTGGTTCAGACCAAATAGATCCGAACCGAAAATGCTATTATCATACTCCGGGGTCTCTTCAGATCCCGAAGTTTGATGATCAGAGGTCCAGGGGAGGTAAGCGAACATAATAAACAGTGTTACTTAGCTTTCCTGCGCTCCGATGTGTCTCGGTACTATCTTCGGCCCTCTTCAATGACCTCACGAGGGTAAGGCCGGCGTTGCGATGCATAATGACACCGGTGTAACCCACGTCTCTAACATCAGAGAAGAGAGCTGAAGACTGAGCAGAGAGAGACGCTGGAACTCGGGAGAGGTAAGTAACATGTTTTTTTATGTTTTTTACCTCCCCTAGGCCTCTGATCATTATACTCTGAAAAGACCCCCGAGTATAATAATAGTTTGTGGGTCGTAAACCCCAAAAATTTAGGGTTCTGCCGAACCTGAAATTGTTCCAGTATTTGCAAGGACCATCCTAGGGGCCACTATGGGACATTATACCTTGTGAAGGGGCCGCTATGAGACATTATACTGTGTGGAGGGGCCTCTATGGGACATTATGCCGTGTGGAGGGGTCGCTATGCGACATTATACCTTGTGAAGGGGCTGCTATGGGACATTATGCCGTGTGGAGGGGCCGCTAAGGCACATTATGCCATGTGAAGGGGCCGCTGTGGGACATTATGTTGTGTGGAGGGGCTGCTATGGGACTTTATGCTATGTGAAGGGACCGCTGTGGGACATTATGCTGTGTGGAGGGGCCGCTATGGGACTTTATTTCGTGTGCAGGGGCCACTATGGGACATTATACCTTGTGAAGGAGCCACTGTGGGACATTATAGTGTTTTTAAATGGGGTGTTACACTTTTCTCTCCGCTTGCTTTGTGCGAAAACCGAGCGGAAACCACACGGATCCCATTATAGTCTATGGGGTGCGCAGGTTTCCTTAGGTAAACCGCTTTTCTATGCGCATAGGTTTCCATTCGGGGAGTCCCCAAACTGACTCCCCGAACGGAAACCGAACGCAGATGTGAATCGGGCCTAACATGTTTATCGATTCCGATATCGAGGCATTTCCTTCTTGGTGCTGCAATTTCAATGTTGGTGATTGTACTTTTTTTTTTTTTTTTAAATTTCCTTTTTTTGTAAAATAGGGATGGGGGGTGTTTTGAATTGTTAATATTTATGTTTTGATTAATAAGCACCACATTTATTATGTGTTTAAGGCTGAGGCCCCACGTTGCGGAAAACCTGCTTTTTTTTGTTGCAGATTTTGCTGGGTTTTTTTTTTTGAGCCAGAGCCAAGAGTGGATTGGGTAGAAGGGAGAAGTATAAGAGATTCCTTTATATTTCCTGCTACTTTTGTAGCCACAAAAAAAATGCAGCAAAAAATGCAACAAAAAAGGCAGCTTTTTTTCCACAACATGGGGCCTTAGCCTTAGACACTTTTTTTCACCTTGTCTACGAAGAGACAGAGCTTGTTAGAGAATTAGTCAAATGTGCCAAAAGGTGGTGGGGCACAAGGTGCAATATTGGTGCCAGAATTGTGCATTTCTGTTGCATAGTAAGACAACTAGTAGGAGTTACAAACTTGAACTAGACAATCTAAAAATGCAAGAGATTTATCAATTTATCCTCCATTTTCAGACATTTTGATAAATCTGATTTATTTTATGGCTGTTCTAGACAGGATTAGTAAATCTGCACCACTGTCTGTGCTCTATGTGTGTCTGGTATATTTGTACATTGATTTAAAATGAAATCAGCAATACTTCCAAAAATGTTCATTGTGGAGACTACTGCATTTTACCATGTGCCATGTGTTTTTGCTCTAAGTGTAAGTCAATATAAGTGCTAGATTACTAACCTCCACTGATGATATCTTCTAACATGTCTCTATGACATGGCAGAGGATACCTGTTAGTAGAAGTATTAGTGACTCAAGATTAATAAATTGATCCGTATCTCATTTTTTAAAATTTATCCTTTATCTGGTTGTTTTAGGCAGCAGCAAAGTCAGCGATGATCTTTCACAGAAAGTGAGAATTCTTTGCTGGATCATGACTGGACCAAAGAACTTGGATACCAAAGCCATTCATCTAAAGTACTCTTGGACCCGTCACTGCAATGTAGCACTCTTCATGAGTTCCACCACCAATGACAGCTTCCCTACTGTTGGTTTAGGCACCAAGGAAGGACGGGATCAGCTTTACTGGAAAACTATCCGAGCTTTTCAGTGCGTACACAAGAACTATTCTGATCAAGCCGACTGGTTTATTAAAGCAGATGATGACACATATGTTGTGGTGGAAAATTTGCGTTGGATGCTCTCAAATTATACTGCTGATCAGCCAGTGTATTTTGGCAAGCGCTTCAAACCATTTGCCAAGCAGGGCTACATGAGTGGTGGAGCTGGATATGTACTTAGTAAGGAAGCTCTTAACAGATTTGTGGAAGGATTCCGTACTGGCGTCTGCCAACACACCACATCTGTGGAGGACCTGGCACTGGGTCAGTGTATGGAGAAAATGGGAGTTATAGCTGGAGACTCTAGAGACACTGAAAAAAGGGAAACTTTTCATCCATTTCCACCTGAATCTCATCTTACAGAGCACTTTGATAAGAGTTTTTGGTATTGGAGCTACTGTATGTATCCCATTGTAGAGGTAAGTTCATGGAAGTTTTGATTCTAAATTAAGCAGAAATAAAATAAAAAGACAGAAGGTTGGGTTTGAATATCTGTTGTATAATTCTGCATTCATTATTCTCTATATAGAAAACAGATAAAAGTCAGAAAATAACCACACATGATGGGTTCATGGTTTACTACCATGTCACCTATATTCTTTTAGTAACATGTTATTTAATTGGTATTCAACATTTTGACCTAAAACAAGAAGCTAATAAAAGCAACTATACAAATCTCAGCTAGGAATGTTTTTAAAGAGGTTGTCCAGGCAATTTTTTTTTTATTTTAAATATGCCAGGGGAGGTGAAAAAAAAAAAATCACACTCACCTGTCCCCAGTGCTCCGGTGTCCTCCCAGCGCAGACCAGTCCTTCTGCTCTGGTGTCTTCTCATGGGTCTCTTTCTGAGTTCCGCTGAAGCTGATGATTGGCCTCAGCGGTCAAGTGACCGCTGAAGCCAATCAGCGGCCTCAGGAAGAGACTTGTGATATCACAGGTAGTGACATTGCATCCCCTTGGCTGAGGCCGCTGATTGGCCTCAGCGGTCATGTGTAGCTGGGACTTCCGCCGCACGTCAACACTGGGCCGAGAGGACCGTTTGTCCATTTTTGCCTGGACAACCCTTTTAAGTACTTGCTTCAGGAAAGCCCAGGAACTAGGAAGGAATAATTTACATAGTCTTTGTTTATTAAAGGATTAACACTGCGATATGTCAGCATCTGAATGCTGGAAGTTAAAGCAATGGACAGATCAGTGATCCCTATGCATTAGCTTGGTAGTGCCTTCACCATCAAGCCACTCTAAAAATTGTTGATCACACTCATGTTGTAAGGAAGTAAATGTTAGTAATTTTATCTCATATGTTTTGGATTATTTGTTTTACAGGGGCCCCAGTGCTGTTCAGACCTGGCCATATCCTTTCACTATGTTAATCCTTCATTGATGCATATTCTGGAATACCTTGTCTACCATCTGAGGGCATATGGATACCAGTATCGTTATCAGCCGGAGTTACCGGAGGCAGCAGAACGACTGCCAGTGCACTATGAGCAGAAGCCTGCAGCTGAAATAAAAACAATGAATGCAAATAACACAAATTCACCTTAGGCTGGTGGTGTCATTTATTGAAAAGATAACCATCGACGCTTAAGAATTACCTTTACCTTAAAGGTATTTTATTATCTTTGTGAACTACTGCACAGAAGAATTTGGGTCTTTCTGGGAACTTTGTAAAACACGTCAGATTAATTTATTACCTTTGAGATTTTTTCTTTGAAAACTGGACTGTGTACTGTACCTGTGATATGAAAAATGAAGCTTATATTACTTGGAATCAAGATGGACAACTTCTATAGCCAATCTAAAAATTGGCTTACTAGACTTTGATAAATAAATGTGTTTGTGACCAAATTTTGCTCATTTCCTTTAAGTTCTTGACACTGACGGCCTTTTTACATAATCACAGGAGGGGAGAGGCACATTCCACTCAAGACATCAGGAAGACAATCCATCTTGGATAATGCATAATTGCAGGTTGCACAACTATAATATACTTATGCTAGACATAAATGCACTTTAAAAGTTAATAAGTCATGTTTGTATAATGCCAAATGAACTCCTTAAGTGACAACATGGGTTGATATAAAACCCCAGACTGTGCCTTAGTATAAATAAGAAATAGAACTTATTCCATGTGACCAGCATTTGCAAAATTTTGCACATGTGAACTTTGTACCTATGGTACAGACAACACTTAGTGTCTACCATGTAAATTATAGTGTGGAATGTTCCGTTTAATGTATCTTCATCATATGTTATTCTGTCAGCCATTGATAGGTATAGAAAAAAATGAAATACAGACCAACCAGGCTTTTATGGCGGCATATCCTGTGGATATGACATAAATGCTTTATGTGAACCAGCCAGGTGACTTTCACTTCCCTGTCTGAGAGCAAAACACTATAGGGGAAGAGAAGCTGAGGTCTGCAATATTTAGAGTAAATCCTGATAGGACTTCTAGGACAGTCCTGCTTAGCTCATCCACACACCCGAAGGCTGTCAATCACAGTACGTGGGGGAGTAAGCAGGATTCTCACTGTGTAATTGTGGGTTCACACTTGCGGCAGCACTCCGTCCGCCGCGAATCCGACCTAAATGTCACGAAACTGGATAGGGGCTGGATAAGTGAAGGTTTGCGACACATTATTTAAAACCCCATTCACTTGAATGGGGTTTAAAAGCAATGCGCGAGTGTGCGCTTACACCCTCTGCGCCGCAAAGCCGTTTTTTTTTCGTCGGAGACAAAGTCCTGCATGTCCGACTTTGTTTCCAGTGTGAACCAACCCTAACCTAGGAGTCCTGTTAGGATTTACTTTATTGTTAGAAATTCTGCTGAAAATAATTGAGCTTTCTTCCTCTATTGTATTTTAGTAGATTTAGTATTGTATTTACACATTATCACTTACATTGCACATTCTAAAACATTCTTCTTATCAGGAAAGAGGGTAGAGCTATGCAAATCATTGCTTTTTGCCCAAGTGGTCAACTACATAGGCTCTATTCATATGGTCAGTATTTTATAATCTGTGGTGCCTCAGGGAACCACAGAAGATAAAAAAGAAATGGATGCAGGTCCATGTGTTCTTCAATGTGTAGTCTAAGGAAATGTTGGACTGCACATTAATATGTGCTATTCTCAGGATCAGAATAGGACATGGTTCCTTGTGAAAAACATAAATATATATGGCTCTGTTGAAATCAATGTGTCTGTGTGCAGTCCGAGACTAGACTTTTAAGCTTGGACTGCATGACGGAAGCCATACTTGGATATACACTTGGTTGCCTGAATAAGGCCTTATCCAGAACTGCTGGTGTATATACCACAAATACTGTATAACTTTGCTGTATAACAATGTTCTAGTTGACTTTTGGGCAAAACCACTGCACCTGTTTCCAGCAAATGAAAGACAATCAATTCATGATTGAAGGGAATTATTTATTTGATTCTGTTATTTTTGTTAGATTTTCAAATGTTTTATAAAATAAATATGTGTAATGCAATAACCGTGGTTCTAAATATTTGTTAGGCAATCCTAAACAAGGAGATACAAAGTATACCTAAGAGAAAAGAGGTCTGATGTAGTATCAATTTAATGCTATCAAGGGAAGACCGGCAAAGGAGGGTCATTACGATGATAGCAGTACAATAAATAGGGTAATATTCATGGTGTGGGTCTCTGAATTAATAAGTAAAGGAGAAAAACAGACCACCAAAATAAACTAAAATTACACAAATTCAAACAAAGAAAATACTTAGCAAACAATCAATACAAAACGCAGGAAGAGTGAAAAAAAAAGTGAGTGAACATAGGGAAAATAAGTATAAAACGGGGCAGGACATTTCTCCCAGTCAGGGACTTTATTAGTGCTCATCAGGAAGGCTGGTCCCAAATCAACTGGATTTGCTCCAGGGAATCATTAAGAGATGCAGTGCAGGTGTTCCATCATACATATGTCCCTCAATCTAACCAACGGGTCATGGAGGTCAGGGGGTGATGTTGGTTTCCAATGGTTAGCAATCACAGTTTTGGCCAAAGTCAGAATATTGCTGAAACATCCTGGCTGCCCATTTTTTGCCCATGGTTTTAGGGGGTGCGTTCAGCAAATACAGTTGTGGGTCCAATGGAATATTATGGGACAAAAAGATGCTTATCAGCCCCTTTACATCACTCCAACAAAATATTTTATATTTAAATATGATTTTTAGTTTTAGTCTTTGACTTAGTATTGTCATAAACCTCTTCTTCTTGATTTAGAGCTAAAATATATAGTAAATTCTCTATACCTTGAAGAGTGAATAAGGGCAATTGACTAGGGGGAATAAATTAAAATCTATTAAAGAGGACCTTTCATGTCCTCAGGCACATGCGGTTTTACATACCGCTAGAAAGCCGACAGCGCGCTGAATTCAGCGCACTGCCGGCTTTCCCGTATGTGCCCCCCCGGGGCTGGAGATATCGGCGGTGTAAGTTTCACGGTTTACTGTCAGAAAGGCTTTCCTGACCGTCTACTGTAGCTGCGCTGTGAGGAACGCCCCCCTTCCCCCCGCCAGTACAAGTCTATGAACGAGAACTGTCGGGGAGGGCGTTCCTCACAGCGCAGCTAGACTGTCAGGAACGCCTTTCTGACAGTAAACCGTGAAACTTACACCGCCGATATCTCCAGCCCCGGGGCACATACCGGGAAAGCCGGCAGTGCACTGAATTCAGCACGCTGTAGGCTTTCTAGCAGAATGTAAAACCGCATGTGCCTGAGGACATGAAAGATCCTCTTTAAACATAACTGACCTAAGGGGCAACGCTCAACACTCAAACACGTAAGGCTACGTTCACATTTGCATTGGCGCCAGAGTGTGTCCAAAGTTGCAGGACAAAAAAGTCCTGCAAGTCCGACTTTTTTGTCTGAAGGTTTCAGTTTTAAAGAATGGACACCTGATGAGTCCCATTATAGTAAATGGGGTCCGTCAGGCTCCATATGTGACTGCTGTTGTAGTGGTCCGCCTATCTGTTCTTTTGGTACTCCAACAGACCAGAACAACAGAAAGCCTGACACTAGTGAAGTCTATGGGTAACAGACTTATAATGGACAGTAATTGATAGCCATCAGTTACTGTCCGTTATTTTATGTCCGTCTTTTTCCTGCGAATGCTCAGAAAGGAGAAACAAACAAACAAAAAAAAACGGACAGTGTTAAAAAACAGACACTAACTGATGCTAATGTTTCCGTTTTAACTGAACCATTAATTGGATCAGTTAAAAAAACGGACACATTAACATCAGTTAGTGTCCGTTATGACAGGTGTCTGTGTTTTTTTGTTTTTTTTTAACGGACACCTTCATAACGGACTCCAACGGTAGTGTGAACCCTGCCTAACATGTTTTGTTTTATTTTGTTTACATTATGCAGTTTTAACATTAAAAGGTGGGTTTTTGAACTTTTTATTATTTATTTTTTTATAATTTCTTTTTACTTTTCAAACTTTTTTTTTTCCCTTGTCCCACAAGGAGACTTGAACCTGGCATCTCCTGATTCCCAGTGAAATGTACTGCAATACATTATATTGCATCTGAGGGGTTAAACCGCCGGAGCTGGAGTATTTTCCAACTCCATCGGCTAGACCAGGGGCATTTATCATCACTTACGCCAGATCAGGAGAACAAGGGACGGAAAGTCCAGCTAACGCCTCCTTGAGCATGGCGTTTCAGTGCTCTTGCATTATTGGTGCTTTATTCACTTCACTTCTATTACATTCCCTGCAGCCCCATAGCAGTATATAGAGCATCGGTCACTCAAGACTTTTGGTCCCCCATTCTCCTTATCGGTGGTGTAAACGGTGGTCAGACCCCAAATGATCAGACACGTATCCCCTATCCTGTTGTTAGGGGATAAGTGTCCTTAATGGCACCATCCTTTAAGAGAGAGGAGCATTTTATTACATAGTGATAATAAAGGTTTTGTTTTTGCTATTAATACATTATCCTCCAAATGTGATTTAATAGTTAAACTGTTGAGACATTTGTTGTTTGCAGTACAATGTTTGGTTGAAGGCCAGATATATTGAGGGTAAATCTATTTACATCCAGATTCTCCGTCTCATTGCCAGTGGGACAGATTCTGGGAGCTAGTGCCAAATGCAGTATAGCAAATGATTCCATGTATCCTGCACTTGTGGAACATTTCTAGATCTGTTGCCCTCGAATATGGGCTGATAATTCAGTTGAATGGAGAGATTGCTATCTGTTTTGTAATTCCATATAGAATGTTTATTTAAAGTGTGACTCCCATTGTATTTTTTTGTTGCTACTGTGTCCGAGGCTGTGTGGTGGACAATTTTTTTAATATACTTTTATTAACCTATCGAAGTTCCTTTTAATAGAAAACAGGCTGTAAAGTAGTGCTAACTAAGCACTACCAGGGAGACTCTGTCTGTACACCCGTACTCAATGTAGTATGTAGAGCTGAAGCATTTACCAAAGGGGGATAGTCACTTCAAATGGCTGTATCTCCAGTTTTATACCACCTAGAAAAATGGTTCTTAGCTTTCATATGCTGTGAAGATTGAAGTACTAGCTATAAGAGAACCTGAGATATTACTAGATAAAAAAAAACAGCTGGGGATATGATTTTATATTAAGTGCATATTAAGTTTATTTTTCTAGGAGGTGTAAAACTGCAGATACAACCATTTGAAGTGACTATCACCCTTTCATAAATGCTTCAGCTCTGCATATTTACTATACAGTCATGGCCAATAGTTTTGAGAATGATACAAATATTAATTTTTACAAAGTCTACTGCTTCAGTTTTTCTAATGGCAATTTGCATATACTCCAGAATGTTATAAAGAGTGATCAGCTTAACAGCAATTACTTACAAAGTCAATATTTGCCTAGAAAATGAACTTTATCCTCCAAAACACATTTCAACATCATTGTAGCCCTGCCTTAAAAGGACCACCTAACATCGTTTCAGTGATTGCTCCATTAACACAGGTGTGGGTGTTGATGAGGACAGGGCTGGAGATCAATCTGTCATGATTAAGTAAGAATGACACCACTGGACACTTTAAAAGGAGGCTGGTGCTTGCCATCATTGTTTCTCTTCTGTTAACCATGGTTATCTCTAAAGAAACACGTGTGCGGTGACCAGATGGAAGGTAACGCTGCAGTTGGGATTGCGGGGTGCAAACAGCGCAGACTTGTCACGGTCTCTGGGCACGAGGGCGCAGCGCTGGTGCTGTCCCACGTTACCACCACTGGTACCGGTGATGAGGGGGCTGCACAAATGTTGGTGGTGATTGTTCCCCCGGGGCGCTTCCCCTATACTGTGCCGACTGGTGGTGTTTGGGGCGCCCTGATGTTGTCGGTGCAGAGTCAGACACAGAAACGGTTGTAAAGTTGAACTTTTACTTCCATGGGTGTGGAGGCACAAATGCTTAAACAGTTTCTTCAATACAAAACAACGGGGTACGCCTGGTGACACAGCAAAGTCCTGGGGTGCAGGGTAGACTTGATGAAAGGTGTTCCTAGCCCCTTATACTTCAGTGTTACAGCCCTAAGGTGCGTCTGGGCTCCTATTTGGCTCATAGGAGGATGCCCACCATGATACTAGTACATAATATTCCCCACTCACGTTATGTGGTCCTGATAGCTCAGAGTTTCGGGGTGCAATAGTCAGGGTGGCAGGATATTCCACAGGTCTGGCCTTGGCCCCTGGATCCTGTGATACTTGCTATGGAGCACGTGTTCCAGAATGTTCTCTCCACAGTCTCATGCTGACAAGATAATGATGCTTGACTTCCTTCAGGGCGATGGCTAGGCAGACAGGGGACAGGATCTTCTGAATAGCTGGAGGATGTCAGCTCTCCAACCTTCCTGGGCCTGTCTAGGACTTGAGATTCCTGCACTAAACTCACTGCTTTCTTCACAGGACATCACACTTATCTCCTCACCTCCTCCTCCTAACACTCCACACTTCTAACTCCTCACACGCAGGACCTTCCTGCAGGGGTGTTACCATGGGGACCCAGTGATCAGCTGACTCCTCCCCTTTTCCCAGGCAATGTCCTCCCTTTGGACATTTGGTTACTATTCAATCCTATGGGAGGTGTAATGCATGTGTGAGGCTCACTAGGTGGCGCTGTGTTGTGTGAGACTCAGGACCCCCTGCTATGTCACACAGGCTATGAAGCAACAGGAAATAATACAATGCACAGAGATCACCCTCAGCCCAGCCATAGCCAGCTCTGGGATGCCACACGTGCAGTCATCATTGCACTGCACAAAAATGGCCTAACTGGGAAGAGTATTGCAGCTAGAAAGATTGCACCTCAGTCAACAATCTATCGCATCATCAAGAACTTCAAGGAGAGAGGTTCCATTGGTGCCAAAAAGGCTCCAGGGCGCCCAAGAAAGACCAGCAAGCGGCAGGACCGTCTCTTAAAAGTGTTTCAGCTGCGGGATCGGGCTACCAGCAGTGCAGAGCTTGCTGAGGAATGGCAGCAGGCAGGTGTGAGTGCATCTGCACGCACTGTGAGGCGGAGACTCTTGGAGCAAGGCCTGGTCTCAAGGAGGGCAGCAAAGAAGCCACTTCTCTCCAGAAAAAACATCAGGGACAGACTGATATTCTGCAAAAGGTACAGGGAGTGGACTGCTGAGGACTGGGGTAAAGTCATTTTCTCTGATGAATCCCCTTTTCGATTGTTTGGAACATCTGGAAAACAGCTTATTCGCAGAAGAAGAGGTGAGCGCTACCACCAGTCTTGTCTCATGCCAACTGTAAAGCATCCTGAAACCATTCATGTGTGGGGTTGCTTCTCAGCCAAGGGAATCGGCTCTCTCACAGTCTTGCCTAAAAACACAGCCATGAATAAAGAATGGTACCAGAATGTCCTCCAAGAGCAACTTCTCCCAACCGTCCAAGAGCAGTTTGGCGCTCAACAATGCCTTTTCCAGCATGATGGAGCACCTTGCCATAAAGCAAAGGTGATAACTAAATGGCTCAGGGAACAAAACATAGAGATTTTGGGTCCATGGCCTGGAAACTCCCCAGATCTTAATCCCATTGAGAACTTGTGGTCAATCATCAAGAGACGGGTGGACAAACAAAAAACAACAAATTCAGACAAAATTAAAGCATTGATTCTGCAAGAATGGACTGCTATCAGTCAGGATTTGGTCCAGAAGTTGATTGAGAGCATGCCAGGGAGAATTGCAGAGGTCCTGAAGAAGAAGGGTCAACACTGCAAATATTGACTTGCTGCATTAACTCATTCTAACTGTCAATATAAGCTTCTGTTACTCATAATATGAATGCAATTATATTTCTGTATGTAATAAAAACATCTGACAAACACACATAAAAACCAGAGGGCAGCAGATCATGTAAAAATATAATATTTGTGTCACTCAAAACTTTTGGCCATGACTGTACAATGTGTATACTTTCCCTAGTAACAGCTCAGTTAGAGGCTTAATAGGGAGAATTTTATAGCCTGTTTTAAAATAAAAAGGAAGTTACATAGGATAATAAAGTATATAGCTATATTGCAAAAATGATCACCAAACACCCCATGACACAATAGTGCAAAAAAAAAAAATGGGAGTTACACTTTAAGAAATTATTTCTGTGTAGTTTTATTTGTGGTTTAATGCAATAACATTTATATTACTCTTCTATTGTGAAAACGTTAGCAGGTATTTCCTTGTTTCTTAAATTGACAGGCGTCATCCATTTCCTCTCATTTCCCACTTATAGGTTATAAGATTATAAGGTTATAAAGGGTGAGCCTGTAACAGAGCACATGACTTCAGTGTTGTTTGAATTGTTGTCCAGAATTTGTGAAGTTTTGCCTATTTATGTGATAATATGGTTGAGGAAGTCAAAGACTGATCAGTAGGGGTTGTTTTGAGTGGTCCAGTTAAGTGGGGGGATTAGCTGCATGTTTTTATCAATAAGATTAGAAAGCTTAACAGAGCTGTTGCTAAGTTCCTTCTAATTCTACTTATCATCGGGCAGATTTTGGAGGATTCATTGAAGGTCTTTACAGATCCAAATGGGTCCACCTGTCAGATGTTGGCAATGATATTTTCAATCTGAGCCCTCAGAATGCTGTTGAGTATTAGCTGCGGTGTGGTTGGGGGGTCTTGTCACTTTAGTGCCATGGCTTGTGGGCTGTGTCACTCAGCTTGTGCTGGGTAAACTTGGTCCAATTCAAGTTGTTAATGTTATGATTGATTGATTGATTGATTGCTTGATCGATGAGACATTAAATGATTTATTGAATTATTGATTGTCTAGTGTTTTGCTGTGTTTTACCCCACTGCGGCCTTATTTCATCCACATTACTATCCATGGTTTTTTATTTTTAGCTATAGTTATATGGTAAGTTCGAGTGTTCAAAAGTGTTTGACACTGTCCCTTATAATTGTTTAATGGCGAAAAATCAGGTCCATTGGGTGAGAAAATCTACTTTGTAATCAGACTGAAAATGGTTGAAGGATCGTATCGTGAGAGTTGCAGTCAATGGTTCCTACTCACAGTAGTCCCCAATTATAAGTTGTGTACAAGGTTACAGTGCTGGATCTACTATTATTATATGTGCATAGCTTACAAGCATATTATTATAAATGTAAAGTTATGCATCTGGGTAAAAAATAATCTGCATGTCACATATTTACTAGGGCAGTAAAACTGGGAGAGTCACTTGTTCAGAAGGATCTGAGTGTACTTGTCAATCGTAGATTAGATAAAAGCATGTGACATGGCTGGGACAAGGTATTTTGGTATGTGTATTGTATTAATTTGGCGAAAAAAGGATATAGCTGCCTGGGCTATTTTTTTTTTTTTTTTGCAAGACTGAATGCCCCTTAATGACCTCACACAGTATAATGCCTTTTAGTAGCCCCCATCCAGTATAATGCCCCCTTGGTTCACTCACACAGTATAAAGTTCTCTTAGTGCCCCACCCAGTATAATGCCTTTTAGTAGCCCCCCCATAAAGTATAATACAGGGGACAGAGAAGGAAGAAGAAGGCTCTATCCACTCTACAGTGGTGATACTGGAGTGCTGCAGCTCTGCTCCTATTCACCAGCAGCTAGCATGACGAATCCTGTATAGAGTTTCAAAGTTTGATTTATGACATGTCTGCATAAAGCCTCCCCTGAAGCACAGGGAATACAGTGGGGCATATTTATACTTATATATGGCAAGGTGCACAACTTGCATACTGATAAATCAATCATACTTTTTATGCCTTGTATGCTAGAAAACTGTCGTGCAAGGCAACTATCTGGGCCTTTGTTTTTAAATTTAACTCTAGGACCTGCTGGAGACAAAGTTCTGGGCTTTCTGGTCCACGAGAGTCTATGATCAGTATTGAGAGGGAGGAGTCTGGTCTGGGATCTTCGTCTGACTTCTCAAGATAAATTGTGTTTACATGAGGAGTAACAGTAATTCTGGTTATTATGCGACTTATATTCTGCAGTTTTTAACAGTTTTTCCCCTGTAAGCTATGTGTGTAGCTTGCATTTCTTTCTGAGCTGGTGGGAGGAGAATATCTGCCATGCATTGCACATAGTGGGGCACAATTATCAACCGTGTTAAACGTTGAACTGTATTAAACTACAAGTCCTGTTCGTAGTTTTAGTCATATTTCTGAATCTGTAATATGGACCTTCATAAATATGGTGTTTCTAGAAGCTCCAAAATTCTGACTCAAATACCATCCGACTAAAAGTGTTGAGCTTCACCATGAGACAAATATTTGTTGCAAAATGTAGACAAAAAACTTAATTCATAAGTTTACACCATTTTAAACTTGGTCTACTTTGCACAAGAAAATCTGTCCCATATTTGTTTTTCTGGGGCCCAGAATGGGCGTGGTTTAGAAGTGTCATAAAGTGAGACAATTCTAAACCACGCCCATTTTGAGGCACATTTTTCAAAAGTGTCGAGCTTGGGTTATTTTTCTGTTCTTTCTGGTATACAGTACATTGTTCAAAAATATGTTGTAAATGCCATGCACCATAAATTTTGGCCACAAACCGACAAAGTAATACAGAAATAATTATCTTTTTATGGATATGCAAATCAGCCTTCAAGTGCATCAGGGATGGGCCAGACTTGTCTACAACTACTGCAGTTCTCTGGAATCAATGCTCACTATCTCCCTTTTTAGCCTCTGTCTACATCACAGTTGTGTGTAGGCAAATCTGGTAAACCAGGCCCTGCCCCTTATGCACTTTTAGGCTGATATCTTTGCATTGCTTCATTGGTTTGTGGCCATAAGGTATGTTTATGCTTCTATTAAGGGCCCCTACATGGTACTATTATTGGTTTGGGAGGCATTTTGAACCTGACAGACTCTAACTTTTAAAAACATTGTATCAACAACTTATTATGCAATTAGATACATACAGTTGTGCTAAAAAGTTTACATACCCCGGCAGATTTTTGGGGGGTTTTTTGGCCTTTTTTCAGAGAATATGAATGATAACACAAAAACTTTTTCTCCACTCATGGCTAGCGGTTTATTGAAGCCATTTATTGTCAAACTTCTGTGTTTTCTCTTTTTAAATTATAATCACAATCAAAAATATAAAAATTACCCTGTTCAAAAGTTCACATACCCTGGTGATTTTGGCCTGCTAACATGCCCAGAAACCAAACCACGGTCAGGTAGACCAACCAAAATTTCGGCCACGACTGCCCGGAAAATTGTTCGGGATGCAAAGAAAAACCCACACATATCAGCTGAAGTATAGGACTCTCTAAAAACTATCAGTGTGGCTGTTTCAAGATGCACGATAAGGAGGCACTTGAAGAAAAATGGGCTGCATGGTCGAGTTATTGCACAAATGCCACAAAGAATCTCGCCTTCAATATGCCAAACATTACAGAGACAAGCCTCAAAACTTCTGGAACAAGGTAATGTGGAGTGATGAGACAAAAATCGAACTTTTTGGTCACAACCATAAACGTTACATTTGGAGAGGTGTCAACAAGGCCTATGATGAAAGGAACACCATTCCTACTGTAAAGCACGGAGGTGGATCACTGATGATGTGGGGATGTGTGAGCTTCAAAGGCACAGGAAACTTGGTCAAAGTTGAAGGAAAGATGAATGCAGCACATTTTCAGCAAATACTGGAGGCAAATTTGCATTCATCAGCCAGGAAGCTGCGAAGGGACGTATTTGGACGTTCCAACATAACAACGATCCAAAACACAAGGCCAAGTCGACCTGTCATTGGCTACAGCAGAAGAAAGTGAAGGTTCTGGAGTGGCCATCTCAGTCTCCTGACCTCAATATCATTGAGCCAGTCTGGGGAGATCTCAAGCGCGCAATACATGCAAGACAGCCCAGGAATTTACAGGAACTGGAGACTTTTTGCCAAGAAGAACGGGCAGTTTTACCATCTAAGAAAATAAAGAGCCTCATCCACAACTACCACAAAAGACTTCAAGCTGTCATTGATGTTAGAGGGAGCAATACACGGTATTAAGAACTGGGGTATATGAACTTTTGAACAGGGTCATTTTGATGTTTTTGGTTGTCATTATGATTTAAAGAGAGAAAACACAGAAGTCTGACAATAAATGGCTTCAACCAACCACTAACCATGAGTGGAGAAAAAGTTTTTGTGTTATTCATATTCTCTGAAAAAAGGCCAAAAAAACAAAAAAAAAAAATCTACCGGGATATGTAAACTTTTTAGCACAACTGTATGCCTGAAGCCTGTTCTTTGCCTTGTGCATGCTTACGTATGTCTGTGCGCCTCTGTGGCATTCTTGTGTAACTAGTAAAACTGGCCTTACAGTATAAGTAAAGGTGTTTAGAGTAAACTATGTAATACTACTACACTAAACTACTACACAAAATCATTGGGTTTAAGAAGACCTGGATCCCCTACACCACTGAAAGTTGGCCATATAGGTCTATCTTACAGCTTACATATGGAGATTTGACATTTACAAGCCTGGGAAATCTAAGTGGCAACTTTTATGGCAGCTGATGGCCAGCAAGAGAAGAAACAGATATAAATAAAAAACAGCTGAACAAAATCTGAGACTGAAGAAAAGGACTGAAGTGCTAAATATTCCAGGTAATGTTTAGATGGAAAAGCTATTGAAGGGAGGGGAATCGTGTTCATGCATACAATGATGAAGATCGATGCTATTTATCAAATATGACTTCTCTTAAAATCTGGAATTAAATTTCTCATTTACTCAGTTCTACCAGTAAGATGTCTTACATTTCTATTTTCCTTTTAGAAATGGTCCAAATGTCATGCATACATATCTGCGCCAATATGCTGAAGATGAGGTTTCTTTGTGGCTTTCTTGTTGGACTCAGTCTATACCTTGGTGTCTTCTATCCACAACAATTTCTTAAAATACAGCAACCCCATCACATCAAAGTAGAGAAGAATAGAGAAATTATGTCAAAGTCAGATGTACAAAACAGATTCACTTATTACACAGGTATTTGCCTCACAACAGAAAGTCTATCTTTCTATGGTATCCATCTATATTTCCATATACTTTATCTGTCTAGCTTATATTAACTTACTGGGGGGTTTCCCATAAATATAACCATGTACAGATTTATAGACAAAAGTTGAATATTTTTGCAAATATAAACAATTAAAGAGTTTTAAAGATTTTCTCCAATCACGTAGCGGTGACAGTCTGTTGGCTTAATAGCTTGCGAGTGGATGCAACCATGAACGCAGGAACTTTCTATGGTCTGGCACTTGTCAGAAATCCAGCCATGGTTTTCTCACTGTGGACAGGTTATCTGGCAGGGACAGTGCATACACAAGTTGATAAGGAAGCTGTAGCTGGGTTTCAGAGTATAGAAAGTTCCTGCATTCATGGTCATATCCATTGGCAACCAATCACAATAACAGACTGTCACCACTGAGAGGGTTACAGAAAATCTTTACAACTCTGCCAAATTTTTAATTATTTATATTTGCAAAAATGTTTAACTTTTAATTGTCTACAAATGTATATATGTTATGTTCACGGGAAAACCCCTTTAAAGGGTAACTGTCATTTTATTTCCTTTTCATAAAAGAATCGTTCAGGTGACTATTTGTAACTTTGTAATTTATCTTTTCAGATCAAAGTATTTCTTATCTCCTCTTATCAGCTCCTCTCCTGTCTGCTAAACTGCTCAATTGACTGCCAGATCCATCTTCAGTGAATACAGGTTAGAGCTTACAGCGGGCAGTTCAATTTACATAGAGGTCTATGGATATGGCGGAGAAGCAACCCGTTGAGTGACAGACAGACACACTTAGTGATTAGCAGATTTTTAGCAGTTTTTCAACATGTTTTGACAGTGATGAGCATTATACATGTGAACAAAGCTGGCAAGATAGATATCTTACTCTGCCCTATACCCAATCCCACACCCCACTGGAAGACCTCTGCCTTTCATGGGCTCCATATATCATGTACTCTCGCTGACCTACGCTATGTGATCTACCCTCCTGACCTCACTAGGCCATCCTTCATTGACAAATGGTAAAGAGACATCCATTTCACAGACAGTCAGGTCTCTAGACTGTATGAGTGCACACATGGTACATCTTCAGACGATACAGGGAGCCCTCCAGGCTTCACGCCATGTTCCCCTCTATGTGCCCTCAGTGCTGGCAGAGCTATGCGAAGACGGGAATGGTCTTGCACTTATTCTTGGAGTGTGCGATATTCTAAGCTGTTATGTTGAATGATCAATAATAATAATAATACATTTTATTTATATTGCGCCAACATATTCCGCAGCACCGTACAATTTATAGGGTTGAAGTACAGACAAAAAAGATACATTACAAAGAAATAGTCAATTAACACAAAGGGACTGAGGGCCCTGCTTGCAAGAGCTTACAATCTATGAGGTAGAGGGGATGACACAAGAGGTAGCAGGGGCGGCATCAGAGGTAGCATTGCTTATACAATGGTCAGACAATTTTGTAATAGAGGTTACTGTCATTACACTTATATAAAGCTGTATCAGCCGTCACCAGTTGTGTAGATGGGGCCTGGACATATAAAGTTAGTCTGATACGGCATCATATCCTGTGGGGTAATGCAGGAGCGTGAACAAAGGGTATGTTTTAGGGATTCTAACTACAGAAAGGTTTACATTAGGAAATGTAATAGGCCTGTCTGAAAAGATATGTCTTTAGTTTGCGCTTGAAGCTGTAGAAATTGGAAGCTAATCTGATTGTCCAGGATAGAGCATTCCAGAGAAGCGGTGCAACTCGGGAGAAGTCTTGTATATGGGAGTGGGAGGTTCTGATAATAGAGGATGTTAGTTTTAGGTCATTGAGTGAACGGAGATCACGGGTTGGGCGATAGACAGAGATGAGGGAGAAAATGTAGGGAGGTGCAGCATTATGGAGGGCCTTGTGGATGAGGGTGATAAGTTTATATTGTATTCTGTATTGAATAGACAGAATACAATATAAACTTATCACCCTCATCCACAAGGCTCTCCATAATGCTGCACCTCCCTACATTTCCTCCCTCTTCTCTGTCTATCGCCCAACCCATGTTCTCCGTTCGCTCAATGACCTAAGATCTGGTTGATTACCTCTACTTTACTGACTCTACTGACTACTCACTGCCATTCACCCCTGGATTTCTCCTGCTGCATTTGAGTGAGATCCCTATACAAGTGATCAATACTGCACCACCTGGTGAATGCTCAGGTTTGCATTCATCCGTAAAATTCTGATTGCTTAGAGTGGAAGCGGTCAGGTGGAAGACCTCAAGCTCATGCACACAGGTGAGAGGTTCATCCGTATTGGCACTACTGGTTCCAGTACAGAGACTTAGCTGAATACAAGTCATATTTTGGGGCCTAAGGTTCTGTGTCCATATCCTCGGTCCCTCCGAAACATAGATCCCTGGGAACAGACTCTCAATTTTCCCCATCCCAATTTTTTTCTGATATGTTCCAAAGTTTCTTTTATTCCCCTGAACTATTCATATACATGAAAGTCTGAAACAACAGTCTTTTACAAGAGGTTCAAAGGATGTTGAGAAAAAACTATGCCGCACACCATTAACTTAATAGACTTTACTACATATTATACAAGTACAATAAAAGAGGATAAAGAAACAATGTGAAAGTGATGATGATAAGAAAATATAAGTGGGAGAGTTGAGTTGACTTCAGATACACTTTTCTCAGATTTAGGCTCACTTGCTTACAGATGCAATCTGCAGTTACGGAAGATGAATTGTAAAAGTTTTTTGTATTCACATAGACTCAGTCCTAGAGATCGGTGAATCTTGTGAGATTTGTTTTGTGAATATCCAAGAGGTTTTCTAACCAGTTTTGTTTGAATCTGAATTAGAAGTGCTATAATTATACTTTGGGGTCTCTTCAGAGTCCCATGGGTGGTGCAGAAAAATAAACGCTGATACTCCCCTTTCCTCGTAGTGTTCAGTGCACCATTGGGGTTGTATCCTGTTGTCTTTTGGCCTCTAGATAACGTCACAGGCCTGAGGGACTGCTGAGGCCTGTAATTGGTCCTCAGCAGACAGGTGGGGCATGTTATCATGCAAATGAGCTTCTTGGAGCAATTAGGGCATTGTTGTTGCTCTAATGAGGTAAGTGGCAACACCCTAGTTGCTTCAAAGAGCGCATTTGATGTTGAGAAAAACTGTGATATTTAGGCAGCTGACCCTATCCTATGTACCTGTGGGGGTGATAAGCTGGGTTCTGGTGACCGACTCCCAAATTACATTCTTTATTCTATGGACCTCAAAAATGATCCTTATCTTTAAATATGACCGCAGTATGTAATTATTATTTTGTACTACCTGATACTAAATTTAGGTTATTGTTGCTTTTAGGCTAAGGCCGCACGTTGTGGAAATGCTGCTTTTATTGTTGCAGATTTTGCTGCGTTTGAGCCAAAGCTAGTAGTGGCTACAGAAGGAATGGGAAATATATAGGAAACTCTTATACTTCTCCCTTCTGCTCAATCCATTCCTAGCTTTGGCACAAAAAAACACAGCTAAATCTGCAACAAAAAGCAGCTTTTCCACAACATAGGGCCTCAGCCTAAGGCTAGGTTCACACCAGCTTTTCTCTCCGCATTTTTCAGGTGGAAACCTGGCGAACCCCATTATAGTATATGGGGTCCGCGGGTTTCCGCTGGTAGCCGCATTTTAAGCGGGTTAGCTTAAAAGTGTGAACCTAGCGTAAGACCCCTTGCAGACGACCATGTGTATTTTGCATTCTGCATAATACTGTTCAGTGTTCAATTTATGCGGACCGTGTGTCAGTGTGCTTTCAGCATCAGTGCCATATGTCCGCAAAAACGTACAGTATTGCTTCAGTGTGTCATCCGTATTTGCGGATCCGCAAATATGGATGACACACTGAAGCAAAAAAAAACCTGTGGGTAGCTAGGTAACTGTTCCCTATACAGTGGCGAAAAAACGTATTTAGTCAGCCACCAATTGTGCAAGTTCTCCCACTTAAAAAGATGAGAGAGGCCTGTAATTGTCATCATAGGTAGACCTCAACTATGAGAGACAAAATGAGAAAACAAATCCAGAAAATCACATTGTCTGATTTTTAAAGAATTTATTTGCAAATTATGCTGGAAAATAAGTATTTGGTCAATAACAAAAGTTCATCTCAATACTTTGTTATATATCTTTTGTTGGCAATGACAGAGGTCAAACGTTTTCTGTAAGTCTTCACAAGGTTGGCACACACTGTTGCTGGTATGTTGGCCCATTCCTCCATGCAGATCTCCTCTAGAGCAGTGATGTTTTGGGGCTGGCGCTGGGCAACACGGACTTTCAACTCCCTCCAATGGTTTTCTATGGGGTTGACATCTGGAGACTGGCTAGGCCACTCCAGGATCTTGAAATGCTTCTTACGAAGCCAATCCTTCGTTGTCCTGGCGGTGTGCTTGAAATCGTTGTCATGCTGAAAGACCCAGCCACATTTCATCTTCAATGCCCTTGCTGATGGAAGGAGGTTTGCACTCAAAATCTCACGATACGTGGCCCCATTCATTCTTTCATGTACACGGATTAGTCGTCCTGGTCTCTTTGCAGAGAAACAGACCCAAAGCATGATGTTGCCACCCCCATGCTTCACAGTAGGTATGGTGTTTTTTGGATGCAACTCAGTATTCACTCTCCTCCAAACACGACGAGTTGTGTTTCTACCAAATAGTTCTACTTTGGTTTCATCTGACCATATGACATTCTCCCAATACTCTTCTGGAACATCCAAATTCTCTTTAGCAAACTTCAGACGGGTCCGGATATGTACTGGCTTAAGCAGGGGGACACGTCTGGCACTGCAGGATCTGAGTCCCTGGCGGCGTAGTGTGTTACTGACGGTAGCCTTTGTTACGTTAGTCCCAGCTTTCTGCAGGTCATTCACCAGGTCCCCCCATGTGTTTCTTGGATTTTTGCTCACCATTCTTGTGATCATTTTGACCCCACAGGGTGAGATCTTGCGTGGAGCCCCTGATCAAGGGAGATTATCAGCGGTCTTGTATGTCTTCCATTTTCTAATTATTGCTCCCACAGTTGATTTCTTTACACCAAGCTGCTTGCCTATTGCATATTCAGTCTTTCCAGCCTGGTGCAGGTCTACAATTTTGTTTCTGGTGTCCTTCCACAGCTCTTTTGGTCTTCACCATAGTGGAGTTTGGAGTGTGACTGAGGTTGTGGACAGGTGTCTTTTATACTGATAATTTCAAAACAGGCGCCATTACTACAGGTAATGAGTGGAGGACAGAGGAGCCTCTTAAAGAAGAAGTTCCAGGTCTGTGAGAGCCAATAATCTTGCTTGTTTGTAGGTGACCAAATACTTATTTTCCACCAGAATTTGCAAATAATTTCTAAAAAAAAAAAAAAAAAAAAAAAAATCAGACTGATTTTCTAGATATGTTTTCTCATTTTGTCTCTCATAGTTGAGGTCTACCTATGATGACAATTACAGGCCTCTCTCATCTTTGTAAGTGGGAGAATTTGCACAATTGGTGGCTGACTAAATACTTTTTTTCCCCACTGTACATCCATGTGCCATCCATGATTTTTACTCTCCCATAGGCTTCTGTGAGCGAGTCCCTGCTCCAAACACTGAACAGAATAGGAACTGCTCTGAGTTTTGTGGTACAGACTCTCAGCCCGCACATGGATCCATGAAATACACGGTAATGTGCTTGGGCCCATAGGAAATGAATGGGTCAGTGTGCTAACTGGGAAAAACATGGATAATACACAGAAAAATCACACGGTCGTCTGCAAGGGGCCTTATGATGATAAAAAAAACCTTAAGATTGAATAAGGCTGGGTACACATCGGCGTTCAAACTCCCTTTGGGGTTTCCATCCACAAATCCTCAAGCAGGACTTTTCTCTCGTTTTTCCACATTTTTCAGTTGGAAACCCGGCGGACCCCATTATAGTCTATAGGGTCCACGGTTTCTGCGGGTAACTGCTTTATAAGCATATTAACTTTCTGTTTTTCAGGTCCCCAGGTGGACCCGAATAACAAAAAGTCAAATGCTAGTGTGAACCTAGCGTAAATGTATAAACTGGACTGTATCCAATAATTAATAAGCCACAGGTTGAAGGTATGTATAAATTTTCTGTATAAACCTCTAACCTATAAACCTCTATGTGAAAGATACACCTGCGATCATCCTCCTTACCTCCCACTCACGCCCCGTGAATGGACCGGGTTCATAGGATAATATGAAACGAGCTTTATAAATTTTCTATATTTATTAACCCGAGTGGGTCGGTAATAGCCTCTAACATATACAGAAATACATGTCAATGGATGGTCAAGCAAATACAGGTAAAAGCACAATACAGTACAGAAAATAAAACAGGAATAAAAGATAGAAAAAATACCAGAACAAGTTTGTGGTCTCTAGGCCTCAGTAGGTTTTGGCCTAGGGCACTTTCTTCAGTAGTAGAGCCTGTCTGCTCACATGGCTTCCAGCATAAGATCGCTAAGGCTTTACTGCTAGGCCTCAGGGCACACGCTTAAGTCCACATCACGACATGCCCTCACATAAAAATCCAGCCCAGTGCACAGCACTTAAATAATGCTCAGCAAACATAGTTGTCTGCTGAGAGCAAACTTTCTGGATTTCCGTCATCTCATCCATCTGAGCAACCTGGGTGAGATGTACATACCTTCCAATATTTTTCTAGTCATTGGCTTACATAATGTATACTAACTTTATTTCCAATCTATTACTATATATTAGCAGTACCTTTTCCAGAAAAATGCTGATATCAGCTTGTGTCTACGTATCCAGTGTTCTAACATAAAACTAGACCAGCAATCAATTACAATCATAAGTTATAATACATGTGTATTACCAAAATGTTCTTTTAACAGTCTTATAATTTCACCTGAAAGAAGTTTGCAATATGATAGTTTGATCTGTGGTTGTCTGCAGCCCAAGGAGTGTCATACTTCTCTTCTGAACTTTGTGCTCAACCTATGCACACTGTGTGAAGAATCTCTAATACATCGCGAAAAACACTGCATTTTACAGTACCTGCAAAGTGGATAGTATTCTGGCTAATCTATTTCACATATTGCAGAAAAATAATCTGCAGCGGAAATGCTGCAATTTCAAAAACACTCATGTTTATGAAAATTGCAGCATGTCAATTATAGGTTTCCCTATAGCTATAATTGAAGCAGAACGTCTTCAGACGAAAACTCGGTGGACTTTGTGAAAAACGTTGCAGATAAAAAAAGCGTGATGCGTTTCTGCCACAGTCTTTTCTGCAGTGTTTTTTGGCTGCGTCTCGCTACATGGGGCCTTAGCCGTAGAAATCAAAGTGGACTGCAATTGCTTGGGGTAGGGCAGCTCCTGTTTCTTTATGCATTCCCTCATTATGGGTGCCCATTTTCTGGAACTATTTCCACCTTTCCTAGTTTTTCCCAAGTATGTTCAGTTTGACAATCATTGTTGTTCACACTCTCCCACTACTTCCACCAAATGTTTTTTTTACAATAGGTTTGAAGGATAAGGAGTGATAGGGACCAATAACTTAAGTGAAACACTACTTATTATACAAGTACAATAAAAGAAAAGAAACAATGTGCAAAAGTGACGATAATACGCAAAAATATTAGTAGTCATTTAACTTCAGGTCAGGTTAGTCTCAGGGCAGCTTATTTGTCATGCCGCTGCACCAAGATATCCAGGCAATGCAATGATAGAGAACCACTAGATATCTAAATATCATAAGCTTATACAGTCATATGAAAAAAGTTTGGGCACCCCTATTAATCTTAATCATTTTTAGTTCTAAATATTTGGGTGTTTGCAACAGCCATTTCAATTTGATATATCTAATAACTGATGGACACAGTAATATTTCAGGATTGAAATGAGGTTTATTGTACTAACAGAAAATGTGCAATATGCATTAAACCAAAATTTGACCGGTGCAAAAGTATGGGCACCTCAACAGAAAAGTGACATTAATATTTAGTAGATCCTCCTTTTGCAAAAATAACAGCCTCTAGTCGCTTCCTGTAGCTTTTAATCAGTTCCTGGATCCTGGATGAAGGTATTTTTGACCATTCCTCTTTACAAAACAATTCCAGTTCAGTTAAGTTTGATGGTCGCCGAGCATGGACAGCCCGCTTCAAATTATCCCACAGATGTTCAATGATATTCAGGTCTGGGGACTGGGATGGCCATTCCAGAACATTGTAATTGTTCCTCTGCATGAATGCCTGAGTAGATTTGGAGCTGTGTTTTGGATCATTGTCTTGCTGAAATATCCATCCCCGGCGTAACTTCAAATTCGTCACTGATTCTTGTACATTATTCTCAAGAATCTGCTGATACTGAGTTGAATCCATGCGACCCTCAACTTTAACAAGATTCCCGGTGCCGGCATTGGCCACACAGCCCCAAAGCATGATGGAACCTCCACCAAATTTTACAGTGGGTAGCAAGTGTTTTTCTTGGAATGCTGTGTTTTTTTGACGCCATGCATAACGCCTTTTTGTATGACCAAACAACTCAATCTTTGTTTCATCAGTCCACAGGACCTTCTTCCAAAATGAAGCTGGCTTGTCCAAATGTGCTTTTGCATACCTCAGGCGACTCGGTTTGTGGCGTGCTTTCAGAAACGGCTTCTTTCGCATCACTCTCCCATACAGCTTCTCCTTGTGCAAAGTGTGCTGTATTGTTGACTGATGCACAGTGACACCATCTGCAGCAAGATGCTGCTGCAGCTCTTTGGAGGTGGTCTGTGGATTGTCCTTGACTGTTCTCACCATTCTTCTTCTCTGCCTTTCTGATATTTTTCTTGGCCTGCCACTTCTGGGCTTAACAAGAACTGTCCCTGTGGTCTTCCATTTCCTTACTATGTTCCTCACAGTGGAAACTGACAGGTTAAATCTCTGAGACAACTTTTTGTATCCTTCCCCTGAACAACTATGTTGAACAATCTTTGTTTTCAGATCATTTGAGAGTTGTTTTGAGGAGCCCATGATGCCGCTCTTCAGAGGAGATTCAAATAGGAAAACAACTTGCAATTGGCCACCTTAAATACCTTTTCTCATGATTGGATACACCTGGCTATGAAGTTCAAAGCTCAGTGAGGTTACAAAACCAATTTTGTGCTTCAGTAAGTCAGTAAAAAGTAGTTAGGAGTATTCAAATCAATAAAATGATAAGGGTACCCAAATTTTTGCACCGGTCAAATTTTGGTTTAACGCATATTGCACATTTTCTGTTACTACAATAAACCTCATGTCAATCCTGAAATATTACTGTGTCCATCAGTTATTAGATATATCAAATTGAAATGGCTGTTGCAAACACCCAAATATTTAGAACTAAAAATAATTAAGATTAATAGGGGTGCCCAAACTTTTTCATATGACTGTATACTATCCAGCCCCTCTCACTAATGTATTCCTAAAACTAATATAAGCATAGACCTTTCCAGAAGTTAGAAGAAGAGTCTCTACAAGGCTATGGCCACATGTTATAGTAACCTTATGTGTCTGAATCCCTGCCCACTCGTTTCTGAAAATGGCCATACAAGTTTGTATGTGGACAGTTTACCCACAACTTTTTGGCCACTGGCCACCACAAGTGGGTGGGGTTTTAGCTTGGTGCATATGCTGCAACATGTGGCCATTAAATGGTTATTCCCATGTTGGCAAATTGTTGCTGAGACAGAAATAACAACCAGCTAGTCTCATTCACTATAACAGGACTGATTGCTCAAGAACGGTGTGGACTAGAAAAAAAAAAATCCAACTGTGCCGGAATCAGTTGAGTGGTACCTATTAAAGGATGCAAATGTTGGAGTTGGTGGAGGTGAGGAAAGGTCTGCCACTTACTAAACTCTTGACTCTACATTGCCCTAAAATTTGCAGCCAGATTCATCTTTCCATCAAACAGCTACACAAATGCATCTACCTTGTAACTGCACTGGTTACCCATCCACCACAGAATACAATATAAAGTTATTACACTCAGCCACAAAGCCTTCCACAATGCTGCACATCCCTACATCTCCTCCCTCGTCTCTGTCTACTACTCTAACCACCTCTCAACCCTGCATCCATCTACCCTGGACAATCAGATTAATACCAAACTTCTGCCCTAAACACATCCTTTTAGGTACTTTTCTACATTTCCTGCCACTGCTAATATATTGGAAGAGTGAAGAAATCAGGCGATACCTTTTAGAGGCTAACTGAGTATATTTATAAGTAAGCTTTCAGGAGTACTAGCTAGCTCCCTTCATCAGACATGGTGTGATACAAGAACTGAAAATTCACAGATTTTTATACACATGGTTTTCAAAGCATTTTAGAGTCCTTAAAAAAAATGCAATCTAAGTAGAGAAGTTATTTACAACAGGTCAAAAAAAACAGTCTGAAAACTTGTGGTGCGTGACGGAGGGATCAGTAATTCTTGCTGTTATCTGTTTGCTATCAGGAGGTGATTTGTGTCCCTCACAGTTCATACATAGTGTGCCTCACACTGGTTCATACATAGTGTGATATGAAGCTGGCATGAATATTAAGTCCAGATTGCAGAGTTTGAAATTTTTGCATAAATTTATACTCCCATTCTTTTCTTTTCTCCTGCGTCTTAAAATGTCCCATTAAAACCACAACCCGCAAATCTTCAATAGAGTGGTTTTCTCCGGAGAAATGTGCGGCCACTGGGAGATCTGTTCTGCTGTTATTAATATTGGATCTGTGTGAGTTCATTCGTTGACTGAGTCTCTGCCCTGTTTCCCCCACATAGAGGCCTGTGGTGGGACATTGCACACACATTATGAGGTACACCACATTGGAAGACCTGCAGGAAAATGTCCCCCTAATTCTGTGCAACCGTTGTGACTGTGGGATAGGTACACTGTCAGTGGTGTGGATGTGCTTGCAGGTCATGCACCTTTTATGTAGGCAAGGTGAGGTGCCATTTTCAGTTGGGGCCTTCAGGGCACTCCGGACGATAATATGCCTCAGGTTTGGTGGTTGTCGAAAGGAAAGGAGAGGGGGGACTGGAAATATGTCCTAGGGACAAAGGCATTTCAGAAATATGAAAATGTTTCATAGGATTGGCTTTCTTGTGCATCAGCTGCCATGCCGCCAATGAGGCTATCATGACCGGGGAGAAGGATCTAGGAGCTGAAATGTTCCAAAAGGGTAACCACAGTGCATCTTCCAGTTTTAAAGGAGCTATAAATGCCTGCTCTATGTGTAACCATGGTACCGAGGTATCCATTGATTTCCACCTAGCGCACTGGGTGACCAGCGATGTAATAGTTTCTTAACATCGGAACTCCCAGCCCTCCTGCCTCCTTTTGTTTAAAAAGGAAGCTTTTGTTGATTCTTGGTCTTTTCCCATTCCATATATACTTTGATATCACCCTTTGTGCTGTTTCAAAGAAGGAAACAGGAATGGATATCGGGAGCGTGCCAAACAAATACAGAAGTCTAGGTAGCAGTAACATTTTGAAGGCCGCTACTCGGCCTATCCAAGAGGTATCTGTTTTTGACATTCGCTCCATCTCCTCTTGCAGTAATTTTAACATTGGTGTATAGTTACTTCTGTAAAGGGTCCCTAGGGATGGGGTCATCTGCGTCCCCAGGTACTGGATATTGTCTTTCCTCCAATCGAAGTCATAATTCGACTTCATGTGATGAAGCAAAGAAGGAGGGACATTCAAAGGTAGCGCTTGTGATTTAGCCATATTCAATTTGTAAAACGATAATTGCCCAAACTCAGTAATGGTGGCCATTAGGCGAGGAATAGATGCTTGTGGTTTAGACAGGGTAAGAATAATATCGTCAGCGTAGAGCGATATAAGGTGCGTTCTATTCCTAATATCAATGCCCCCCTATTTCCGTATCTAGTCTGAGTGCCTGAGCCAATGGTTCCATGGAAAGAACAAATATCAGGGGGCGACAGGGGGCATCCCTGTCTGGTCCCATTTGTTATCACAAAAGGGTCCGATACTACTCCATTTGTAAACACTCTCGCAGATGATGCAGAGTATAACGCCTCTATCGCTCTCAAAATAGCTCCAGAGAACCCCATATTTCTGAGCACCGAGAAGGCATATGACCAGCAAATACGATCAAACGCCTTCTCAGCGTCCAATGCAAGGATCACCGCCTCCATCTTCTTACAATCAATGTGATGTATAAGGTTCAAAATGCGTCTGGTATTATCGTAAGATTGCCTCCCCTTAACAAATCCCACCTGGTCATTGTTGATCAAGCTCGGGAGACAAGTTGCTAGCCTGTTTGCTATTAATTTGGCATAAATTTTCAGGTCGGAGTTTAGTAAAGATATAGGTCGAAAGTTTTGGGGGTTAGTGGCCGTTTTTCCTGGCTTTGGCAGCGTAACTACTAAAGCCTCTTGGTTTTCTTTTGGGATGGTGCCAGAATCAATTGCGGCCGCCAGGAAGGACAGCAGTGGGTCTTTCAGGATTTGGAAAAATCGTTTGTACTATTCATTAGTAAGGCCATCAGGACCCGGCGATTTATGAGATGGCAGCGATTTAATAACTGACAACAACTCCTCTGAGGTAATGGGTGTATTCAAAGGAGTCCAGTTGTGACTCAGTGAGCCTGGGCAATTGGGTAGCCGTAAGGAAACGCTCAATGTCGCGGCTCGTTGGGGGAGCTACCGCTGTGTCTTCCGCTATATTGTAAAGACCTTCGTAAAATGATCTAAAGGCGTCAGCTATGCCCCTTGGGTCATATATTTTATATGTACCATCCTTACTGTGAAGGAATTGAATTCTGGATTTCGCATGCTTTTGTTTAAGTTTGGAGGCTAGGAGTTTACCTGCTTTATTGGACTGGGAGTAATATGTAGCTTTGGTCCGTTTTACATTTTTCTCATATTTATGCAATAAGCACGCTGTCAGTTGATGGCGTAATGTCATCAGTTTTGCTGCATTTGATGGAGAGGGGGACTTTTTATTGCTGTCATCAATAGTTTTTATTTGATGAAGCAGTCTATCTATTTCTGCTAATCTATTTTTCTTTTCTATATGCCCCAAGCGAATGAACGTTCCTCTAATAAAGGCCTTGTGAGAGTTCCACAGTACATCAGGGCTAGGGGCAGATGGGGTATTAACCAGAAAAAATTCCCTCAGATCAGTCTCTAAAGTTGCTTTTAATTTCGGTTGTGACATTAAAAATTCGTTGCACCACCATACGAATGCTCTTGGACATTCATATTTTTCTGCTAAGGTCAAGGTTATGGCTGCATGATCTGACCACGTGATTACTGAGATATCCGATTGCATAATCAAGGGGAGGCTGGATTGTTCGAGTAAAAATAAATCTATCCGCAAGTAGCTATTATGTTCAGGAGAGAAATAAGTATAATCTCTCAGTATTATGGAGGATACGCCAGGCGTCAAATAGTTCATGGCGCCATAGCGCTTGCGAAAGAGAAGGGTGGCGTGTCGACCCACCAGAAGTGGTGTCCACCACCGGGTCCGGAGCCATATTAAAGTCCCCCATCAATATTAAACATCCCTGCTTCCTCTTTTCCACCGCCTTTACCAGTCTCCTTAAGAATGCCACCTGTTTCCTATTGGGGGCATAGGCTGATACCAGCGTATATGTAACACTATTAATACAAATCAATATTATAAATCGCCCTCCCGGGTCTGCATATTGTGACACTAATTGAAACGCTACCGAATCTCTAATTCCAATCAATGTTCCTCTACGTTTTGAAGAATAGTGAGCATGGAATACATTTGGATATGCTGGGTGTTGAATGCGAGAGGCATCTGCCTTCAAGAGGTGGGTCTCTTGCACAGCAAGAATGTCACAGCCTTGATCCCGTGCCTCGCGCCATAAATTGGCCCTCTTTTGAGGAGAGTTCAATCCTCTGACATTCATAGACATAATTTTAAGCACCATAATACACAATTAGGAATGCATTAAGAGTCTTACCACACTTGCCCATACCAAAGGATATCCATGTTTGCAGGAGGCGGAGTTGTTTCCACCATTTGTATTCATTTCGCCCTGTGTGCCAAAACCAGAAAGGAAACAAACCGTAGAAATAACAGAACCGATGGACTATCCATCTGAGCTATATCAAGAAGAAAAAAAAAAAAAAGAGGAGAGACAAACATAGTACAGTGGACCAGCAGCTGTCGTGATCTTGGGGGGATAAGTTCAACAGCAGCGAACATATGGAATCCAAGATAAGTGAGTCTCTAGCTTTGTAGCCCTCTAAGTGGACGTCTTTGGGTTTTCACCTGGCGCCAGCCATCTGATACTGGACCAGGTGGGTTTTTGATTGGAGGATCAACCATCGGAATATTCCAGGCATTTAGCAATTTTTTTCCCTTCCTCCAGAGACTTGATGACATGTACGAGGTTATTGCGGGAGACGATCATACGGACCGGGAATCCCCATTTATACAAAATGTGGTGCTGACGTAATGCTGTAGTAAAAGGGATAAATTGCCTCCTGATTTGAAGTGTCGTGGCTGAGAGATCTGAATAGACGGAGATCATGTGATATGGTTCAGGCAGGCGGTCTGTTTTCCGTGAAGTCAGCAGAACCAGCTCTTTTGTACGGTAAAAATGGATCTTTGCTAGATCATCCCTGGGTATCGTTTCATCTAAATGTGAGGGTCTCGGAACTCTATGAGCTCTGTCAATAGTTAAGTCCATTTTCGTGAGATTCGGTAGTAACGATCTTATATCTTGGAGGAAAACGGTTAAATCTTTTGGAGGTATTGATTCTGGGATCCCTCTAAATTTTAAATTATTTCTTCTGGACTGGTCTTCTAAATCGGCTATCTTAGCTTTAAGGAAGGACACATCCCTTTCCATGTCGCAGTGTGCATCTATAAGCGCATTATGCGATGCAGCAAATTCCGCCATTTTAGATTCAACATGTACCGTACGGCTTTTTAACTCTTGAAGATCTCTATCTAGCGGTTTCACCATAAGGGACATGTCTGTCTTTAATGACTTACAAAAGGCCATAAGCATATTTTTCATAGAGGCCTCAGTTAACAGATTTTCTGTTGCCGGTACATCTGCCAAGAAATCAGGTGGAGGTGTTTGTTGTATGGTGTCGCTTATCTCCTCTCCTTGCTGATCAGCGCTCTGGAGCCTTGGCTTCTGCGTCGCTGGGCTCGCAGTAGTCGATTGCTGCGTCCCCAGGCTGGATGCAGCGTTAGGCCCCGTGACGCCATTTTGTGTAGGCCCGAATTGCGCGCCCGCCCCGGCCCGCCGGGAGGGGGGACTCATGCGGTCCCGAGTCCGCACGATCAATCAGCTGTTGCAGGAATGGGGCCGACAGCGCTCTCCGCTGCGCGGCGAGCGTCTCTGCCGGAGGGTCCCTCAGAGGAGTCGAGGCCCTAGATGTCGTGGCTGCGTGCGGGTCGTTGCCATCTTGCTCCTCTCCCCCTCCGTGAGGGAAGAAGAAGTCTAGGAGTTTTTGCGGCTTCACCGCCGATTTGCGCTTCCTGGGCATCTCCAGAAGGTAAGCTCTCGTTCCTGTATACCTTGTAGCAGTTCACTCCACGGGCTTGTCGCTGTAATCGTCGCTTGGTGAGACTCAGGCTGGGAGCTCTGAGATTAGGCGACCATATTGTATCGTGGCCAGGCTCCGCCCCTCAAAATGAGATTTTGCACTAAAATGACTTTGTCAGTAAAAGAATTTAAGGTACTCTGTGGATAGTCAGATCACAGTTCAGAAAGTTACGCTAATAGTAATGGCAAATCTGACAATGTATTACAAAAAGAAAATTCTCCCTCCCTCTACACCTATGAATCTGTCCAAAATTGATTGACTAACTAAACTTTACTCCTTAGTCCTCCTCCTATAATTCTGTAGTTCTGTTGCAATGTTGGTGTTGTTTTTTCACTAGCAATGTATTAGCAGAGATTTCTATGTATCATACATTGATGATAACATATCTGGCCCAAGCTTGAGTATCACAAACGACTCGGTCATCCTCAGCATCATTTTATGTGGCATCAGCACTGAAACCTCTCAACCTACCACTCATGATTGGCTGAGAGGCTGTCAGGTGATGCAAGAAGCCCGCCTAGGTCACAGATACCATGTGATCCTACTTTTCCTCTGCATTTTTGTTTTGTATTTTGTTAAAAAAAAGAAAACTTTTGGAAAATACTGCCCAAACCAGGTTGTTACAAATCAGTTCACTCTTCTCTAGTCAAAACACTTCAGTTAACTTAAGCTACAAGTTTATATATGATCCTAAAGATGGGAATACCCCTGCTTTATAATTGGTGGGGTCCATGAGCCATAGGAAGCTTTTAAGATCAGAAGCATTTACAGTTAAGCTCTTTTTGGAAATCAACTACTGCATTTTAAAAAATTCTCATTCTCATAGAGAAGATACTTTATAATAGAATTATCTTTGATCCATATCTAACTTTTTATATCTCTTGTATCTGGTTGTTGTAGGTAGAAACAACATCAGCGATGATCTTTCACAGAAAGTCAGAGTACTTTGCTGGATCATGACGGGACCACAAAACTTGGATACCAAAGCCATTCATGTAAAGCACTCTTGGACCCGTCACTGCAATGTAGCACTCTTCATGAGTTCCACCACCGATGACCGCTTCCCCACTGTTGGCTTAGGCACCGGGGAAGGACGGGATCAGCTTTACTGGAAAACCATCCGAGGTTTTCAGTACATACACAAGAACTATTATGATCAAGCTGACTGGTTTTTTAAAGCAGATGATGACACATATGTTATATTGGAAAATTTGCGTTGGATGCTCTCAAATTATACTGCCGATCAGCCAGTGTATTTTGGTAAACGGTTTAAGCCATTTGTCAAGCAGGGCTACATGAGTGGTGGAGCTGGATATGTACTTAGTAAGGAAGCTCTTAACAGATTTGTGGAAGGATTCCGTACTGGCGTGTGCCAACACACCACATCTGTGGAGGACCTGGTGCTGGGTCAGTGTATGGAGAAAATGGGGGTTATAGCTGGAGACTCCAGGGACACAGAAAAAAGGGAAACTTTTCATCCATTTTCACCAGAATACCATCTTACAGGGCAATTTGATACGAGTTTTTGGTATTGGAGTTACTCTATGTATCCCATTGTAGAGGTAAGTTCATGGAAGTTTTGCTTCTAAATTAAACAAAATAAAATAAAAAGACAGAAGGTTGAGTTACATATATATATTTCATGGAACGTTTGATAAGAGTTTTTGGTATTGGAGCTACTGTTTTCTGTTACTGTTTTTACTGTTATCCTATTGTGGAGGTAAGTTCATAGAAGTTATAATACACTTGTTCTACTTTTGACTTTTTTATTCATTTATTTTCATTCTATTTTGTGTTTCATAGATTACTACATTTGTAAGTAAACTATTTTCTATTTGTAACATCATCAGTTTGGCTAGGGCTATACCCATTTCTTGACCATCACAATTAGAGATGAGTGAATTTTTCAAAAATTCGATTCGGCTTATTCACCGAATTTTCAGAAATGATTCGATCCGAATTAATTTGTGGTGAATCGTGTTAAAAAAACAGCCATTTCCTGGCTGCAGAGAGCCTGTATAGTGGTGTAGAACACTGTGCCTTGCACCCTGTTCTGCTTCAATACTCTGTATAAATTCCTCCCTATCCTTTCCCTACACTTCTAATGCTCTTTCCCTGCACTTCGATTGAGCAAAATATCAGTTTCCAAGTCTTTTCTACCACTTTCCTTAGCGCCTCTCCCTCCGCTAAGTACACTGGAAAATGCCTGAATCCAAGATGGCGGAGGGTATTTATAGGGCTGTGACATCACAGGTCTGGCTGGCTGCTGATTGGCTGCACACATGGCATTATGGGTGATCCCGCGTTCCCAGAGTTCCTTGCCCCATGTCCTAACATGTACAGCAGTCATTTTAGGAAAAAATGCGATTCGTTACCACGAAGTGTGAGGAAATCTGGATTCGATGTGCATTGAATATTTCCTGAAATTCGGAACGAATTCCTCTTTGTCAGCTTCGATTCGCTCATCTCTAATCACAATGTAAGTAAAAGCAGAAACTTCAACCCGGAAGTTGCTAAGACTGTGATTCTAACTTGCAAAATCAATAGAACACTGATTGTTTTTTTTTCTGCGACTGAGCATCATAATTGCAGCTGCTTATAATTAGTCACTTACTTTCAATATTGCAGGGCCACACAGTGATCTTTGGTTGTGCAATGGGTGTTGTGGTCAAAATGGCCAGTTCTGTGTGAAGGATCTGAATTAAAGTATCAATTAAAGGATTTATTAGCCTTAGCTTCCTGTGTGGGTTTATAAGATCAATAAAATAATCCATTAACCACTAACACAATAAAACTTAAAATGGTATTCCCTTGTTAGACTTTCATGACTTAGTAAAAGTATATACAATAAATGCCCTATAACAGTAGGTGTGGTCTTAGGTGATGAGTAGATAAGGTGTCCAGCTATACAGTTCCCCTCAATACTGGTAGCAACACAATGCTGCACATAACAGTAACAGTCACATACTGTCCTCTATTAAGGCTAGTTATCAACATTAGTGCCCATCACACAGTGCCCCATTTGTATGCACAGTATCTGTCTCTGCAAGTCATGTCATTCTTCCTCTCTCTTAAATGGCATATATAAGTGAGCAGCTACCAGATCATGTATTCTTTATCATTTATGTTCCAAAACCTGCACTGACTTCAATGATGACTGCAGGGAAGAAAAGTCAGAACTGCTTTGTAATGATGGCTCAGTTCTCTGCATCAGAATTATGTGGTTGCCTTTTGACAGCCATGTCTTTCAAACCATTGTTAGGATTCTTAGTATGTGTTATCCTACTCGCTGCCATCATGCTTTTTAGAGTAGACTGCACAAAGCTGTCACTGTAAGGTTGCTATGCCTACAAGTGAAGCTTTGGCTGGCTCTGCAGTTAGAGCTCTGAGACATTGAGTAACCTGAGTGCTGCCTCATTCTCCAATCCTCAGCTGAGTTGCGATACTTAAACTCTTGCACTAAAAAGTGTGATGGCTGCAACTATGATAACTCATATTGAGAATCTTAACACATTGGGGATAAACAAATGACACACAAGATGGCTGTATGTGTTCTGTGACAATAACTGCTAAGTGCAACATCTGCTAGAGTCAAGAGATTAAAATATCTGATATACATTAGCTACTGCTAACTCTGCCTTCCCTCCACACTACAATTAATTAACCCCTTAATGTCCAGGCAAATTTTTGTTTTTGCGTTTTCATGTTTTTATTCCGTTTTTCAAAATCCATAACTTTCTTATTTCGTATGAGAACTTATTGTTGTGGGATAAATTGTGCTTCACGATGGCACCAATTAAAATTCTGTACAATGTACTAGGAAGCTGGAAAAAAATCAGAATGGTACGGAACTATAGAAACCTTAATTTGTGCCATTTTTTTATGGGTGCCTTTTTATGGTATCCTCTGTGTAGTAAAATTCCATGTTACCTATATTCTGTGGGTTAATATTATCACTGCAATACCACATTTATATACGGTATTTCTTTTTCATGTTTTAATGCCTTTAAAAATAAATGAAAAATAGACATTTTTTTATATTTCCATGTGTGAAGCTGTGTAAGGGCCCTTGGTTTGTGGTATAAGATATAGATTTTATTACCACTATTTTGGGGAATGTGTGTCCTTTTGATCACTCTTTCTTCCATTTTTTAGGAGGCAAAACAGTGAAAATAGCAATCTGGACATTTTGATTTTTTTTTCAGACTATGGCAATCACTGTATGGGATAAATATTTCTATATGTCATTGTTGTATATTTCCCTAATATTGAAGTTTTGCTGAGCAAATAAACTTAATTTGCATCAAGACTTCAGTTTATGCTGTGGTTTTATACAAAGTTTTATACTTTGGGCTGGCGAACCTTACCACAAACTGAAATTTCGAGTGATCCTGTACACTTCAATAGGCTCTTGGTCATCATAGCAACGGATTGCAATCTCCTGAGAATGCTTGAGGTGGGGGTGGGCGACCTGTCCAATATGGTAGCAGCACAAGCCATGGTTTGCCAATGTTTAGATGCAACGGTCGAAATTGATTACAGCATTTAAAGGGATAACAGCCGTGGTTAATGTAGGCACGTGATTAGTGTTTAGGTATTATAGAGCCAACAACCACTGGGTGAAGTCATGTGCCCCAGGATGAAATGGTGCATGCTGACGTCATGATACATTGGACTGTAGTAGTAACATGGGGCGTGCCAACGTCGTGCTGCTTGCATTAATATGTCATGATGTTAGCCCCATGTGACTAGTGATGGCCAATCACAGGCCTCAGCAGTGTACCCAGGGCACATGACATCACCCAGGCAGGAAGAGGACCCAGAGGGAGGGCCCATCTATGTCAATAGAAAATTTTCAGAAAGAAACTTTTGATCATAAGATACTAAAAAGTATGCTATATTATTAGCAAGATTTTATCTAATATGTTTTCTGTGATAATTTATTCTGCAGGGTCCCCAGTGCTGCTCAGACCTGGCCATATCCTTTCATTACATTGCTCCAACAGAAATGCACTTTCTAGAGTACCTTGTGTACCACTTGAGGGCTTATGGATACAAATATCGTTACCAACCCCCCTTACCAGATGCTGCACATTGGCTGCCATTGCACCATGAGGAGACGTCTATAGCTGAAGTGAAAACAATGAATGCAAATGAAACCAGATCACCATAGATTGGATACTAAAGGACACTTGTCATATGTCAAATCAATATATAAGCTAAATACAGCAGAATTTCTGTGAACTTTTTTAGTAACTTTGTGATTATTATTAAGGCTTTTCATTTGGTATTTAAAGTTGTATTCTGTATTCCTAACATTTATAACCAAAGAAGGGACAACAACCAAAGTCAATTTAACTGGTCCCAGACAACCTGTGAATTTATATGTCCAGGCAGTCCACTCTTAACCCTGCAATGTTATATATATATATATATATATATATATATATATATATATATATATATATATGGTGTGTTCTTGTGGTGTTAAGCAGCTGTACAAAATTGTGAAGCTGCAGAAGCAGGAGGCCAGCTGTTACTACAGCTGGACCTCATATGGGGAGGGCAGGAATGGCTTATTACCATCCCTGCCTTACTGATCACTTTGTATGCAGCTATGGGAGCCGCAATAATGCGATTCCACTTCCAGCCCTGTGGTCATGTGACCAGGAGGGGCCAAGAAGTAGTAAAAAAACAGGAGGCTGCATTCCTCCTGTAACTGGGGCTAATCTATCAGTCCCAGTTACAAGAGAAATCAGCAAAAAAAGACCCCTAAAAGTCTATTATGACCTTATTGTTGGGCACAAAGTGTAAAAAAAATAAATTAAAAAAACAAAAAAAAAAAAACGCTACTACCACGCCCACGTCATAGGTTCTAGCCCCAGCAACACAACAATAATCACCTACATGAAAATTATTGTAATGGAGAGGGAAAATTATTAATTTTTTTAGTAGCAATTTTGCTACTAAAAAAACCCCGACATCTTTAACCTCTTCACACAAAATCATGTACATGGGTGTGAAGGGTTGTATGAAGAGAGCTCAGGAGCTGAGCTCTCTCCATACACAGCGGGTGATGGCTATATATCACAGCCAGCACCTGCCGCTAACAGCTGCGATCAGTGCTGACACCGATCGCAGCTGTTAACACTTTAGATGCCACGGTCAAACGTGACTGCGGCATCTAAAGTGTGCAGCTGCCACGGGCACCGCCATTTTTCACTGATCGCCACCCTCCTGAACATCATGGGAGGGCGGTGATCGGTTATGACAGCCGGGAGCCTATTGAAGGCTCCCAGGCTTGTCATTACATTAGAGCTATTACACGAAGCCAGAGGCATCGTGTAATAGAAGGGAATGAATTTTGCTATACACTGCAATATATTAATATTGCAGTGTATAGTGTGAGCGATCAGACCCCCTAGGGTTCAAGGTCCCTAAGGGGTCTGATCATAAAAGTAAAAAAAAAAAGTTTTTTAAAATATAAAAAAAAAAAAACACAAAAATATAAAAGTTCAAATCACCCCCCCTTTCCCTAGATCACATATAAAAATAAACACAAGTAAACATAAACACATTAGGTATCGCCGTGCTCCAAAATGCCCGAACTATTAAAATATTTATCCCATACGGTGAACGGTGTAGCGGGGAAAAAAAATCTAAATGGCAAAATGGCTGTTTTTTCAACTTTTTGCATCCTATAAAAAATGGAATAAAAAGTGATCAAACTATCCGACCTTCCCCAAAATGGTATCACTAAAAATGCCATCTTGTCCCGCATAAAAAGACGCCATAACTAGCTCCATACACATAAATATAAAAAAGTTACAGGTGTCACAATATGGCGACAATTTTTTTTTAAAAGGTATCAAAACATTACAAATACTATATAAATTTGGTATTGCAGCGATCTTACTGACCCGCAGAATACAGGTAACATGTCATTTTTACCATATAGTGAATTCCATAAAAATTAAACCCATAAGAAATTGGTGTAAATGCGTTTTTTTTTCCAATTCCATCTCACTCTGAATTTTTTTCCAGCTTCCCAATACATTGTACAGGATATTCAAGGGTGCCATTGCAAAGTACAATTTGTCCCGCAAACAATAATCTATTATATGACTCTATTATATTATGTGAACTGAAAAATGAAAAAGTTATGGCTCTTGGAATGGGGGTAGGGAAAAATGGAAATGCAAGAACGAAAATTGGCTGTGGTATGAAAGGGTTAAAAAACAAATTTCCCCTTTTTTGTTTACATTTTCTTGGATATTAAAGAAAAAACATGGAAAAATAAAAGCAACTTTAAAATAAAGCCCTATTACCCCAAAAAAAGCAAAAATTATTAAAATAACCCAAAGGAAGAAAATGTTATAGCCTTCAAAATTGTATGTAAGAAAAAAAATGTGTCTGTTTCTGAACCAGGGAAAATGGCTCCGTCCTGAAATGGTGAAGGCTAAGGCCCCACAGAAACAGAGTTTTTCCTGTTGTAGAAACGCAGCAGGAAAAAACGTTGTATTTTACAGTACCAGCAAAGTGAAAAAGATTCTGGCTAATCCTATCCACACATTGCAAAAAAAAAAAAAAAAAAAAAAAAAAAAAAAAAAAAAAAGCTGAGGAAAAACTTTTTTTTTTAAAACCGCACACGTTTTAAAAAAAACAGCATGTCAATTTTACCTGCAAAAATACTTGCATTTTCCCTATAGATTTACCGTATTTTTCGCTTTCTAAGATGCACCTAATGATAAGACGCACCTAGGTTTTAGAGGAGGAAATTAGGAAAAAAATATTTTGAACCAATTCCTGGACAACCTCTTGCCCCATAATGTCCCACAGTGGCCACTCCACACAGTATAATGCCCCATAGTGACCTCCATACAGTATAATGTCTCATAATGGCCCCTCCACACTTATAATGTCACACAGTGGCCCCTCCACACAGTATGTTGTCCCATAGTGAGCCCTCCGCACACTATAATGCGCTAGAGAGACCCTATATGGTTTTCTTTATGAATTTTTCAAAAATTTTGGGCTCAGAAAAACCCAAAATTCTTGGGGTTCGCCACCCATGAACCATTATTATACTCTGTGGACTCTTCATTATTATTCTCTGGGGTCTCTTCGGTGTCAAAATGACGGCGGCGTAACCTGTGTGACATTATGCCAGTGTCATTTTGCATGAAGACACCAATGTGACTGTTCAGGCTTATTCACAGATCTCAGCAGTCTCTGACGTCAGAGACATCTCTGTGAACAGAAGAGGCCGGAAGACCCATACCGCCTCGAGGCCTCCAATCATTATACTCTGGGGTCTGAAGAGACCCCAGAATATAATAAGGGTTTGTGGGTGGCAAATTTGCAATAGTGTCAGCGTGATTTTTGACACCTTCATTTTATAAGACGCACTGACTTTTTATCCCCAGTTCGTATGGAAGAAAAGAGAGTCTTATAAAGTGAAAAATAGGTAGTAAGGGAAGAAAAAGCTGAGTTTTTAAAAAGGATATTTCCTGGTCAGTCTGTGTCTCCCTTGCTTGTACAGTATTTGTCTCTACAGTATGCTTTAAGGCTAGGTTCACATCTGCGTCAGAGTCCCTGCTGAAACACCATATAACAATTTTAAAAAAAATATTTGTTCCCAGTTAAGTGTGTTTGCACCTTAAATGAATAGAAAAAAGTTATTCCCTGTAAACTTTGCTTTTGTGGTCAGCACAATGATATTTTGAAATTGATTTGAAACGTATCCTGACATTCCGTCATCTATTGCCCCAGTACCACACTGCCCTGAACGTCCTGTACCAACACCTCCAGACAGAGCTACACCACCTTCAAAAGAAAGCAGCAGGTCAGACATCAAGGAAGACGTTGAAGATCACGATTTCTCTTCATATGCAGATGAGGAGCGGAAGCCATACTACCCTAACCAAAAAGACCTCAACGATCTGATCAGAGACCTTGGTCTCACCAAGTCCAACGCTGAGCTTCTGACATCAAGGCTCAAGCAATGGAACTTATTAGATGAAAGCATCCAAGTCACAGATCAGAGGAAGCATCACCAAGTTTATTCCATCTTCTTCAGTCATCAAGATGGACTGTGCTTCTGCAACAATGTGGCCGGTCTATTCGAGGCTATAGGTATCACCTGTAACCCGAATGAGTGGCGCCTCTTCATAGACAGCTCATGCAAGAGCCTCAAAGCCGTGCTGCTTCACAATGGGAACAAGTATCCGTCTCTTCCTGTAGCTCATTCGGTGCACCTGAAAGAGGAATACACCAGTGTCAAGATGTTGCTAGGTGCCTTGAAGTATGATGAGTACGGCTGGGAATTTATCGGAGATTTCAAAATGGTGTCATTCCTGATGGGCCTCCAAGGTGGTTTTACTAAGTATCCTTGCTTTATTTGCCTTTGGGACAGCTGGGATACTGAAGCGCACTACCACAGGCGGGACTGGCCTCAGCGGACAGAGTTCACTGTGGGGAAGAACAATGTAAAGTGGGAGCCACTGGTGGACCCACGCAAGGTGCTGATACCACCACTACACATCAAGTTGGGGCTCATAAAACAATTTGTCAGGGCTCTAGATAAGGAGTCGAGAGCTTTCAATTACCTCCAAGATCTTTTACCTAAGCTGTCTGAAGCAAAGATCAAAGCTGGTGTCTTCGTCGGACCACAAATCAAGAAGATCATAGAGTGCAGTGAATTTCCCAAGAAGCTGAATAGGAAGGAGAGAGCAGCTTGGAACAGTTTTGTCGCAGTGGTTCGCGGCTTCCTAGGCAATCATAAAGATGAAAACTACAACTGGTTCAGACTCTGATAAAGAACTATGCTGCAATGGGCTGCAGGATGTCACTCAAAATCCATATCCTTGATGCTCATCTTGATAAGTTCAAAGAGAACATGGGAGCTTATTCAGAGGAGCAAGGCGAGCGCTTTCACCAGGACATTATGAACTTTGAACGCCGTTACCAAGGACAATATAACGAAAACATGATGGGCGACTATATTTGGGGATTGATTCGTGAAACTGATTTGCAGTAAAGTCGTAAATCTCGGAAAACCGCACACTTCTGAACAGTTTTTGGTAATGTGTAAATTTGCAATGCATATAGTGTTAGTCTGACTGTATAAATGAGAAGATGCAAAATCGTCTGTTTCTATAGTAAAAATGCATAATTTTCGTTGCCGTGGTCACAAAAGCGAAGTTTATGATGAATGTAAGCAATTTTTAATTTGTTTTAGACATAAGCAATTGGAATATAACATTTAAAAGCTGGGAAAAAAATTTGTGTTACATAGTGAAATCAATGGAGAGAAAAGTTCTGCACAGAGGACTTTTCTCTCCGCCAGTTTTAGTATAAAAATGGCGGAAACCTGGCAGACCCCATTATAGTCTATGAGGTCTGTGGAAATCTGCGGCTAATCGCAGTTTTAGCGGACGGCTCTCAGTTCAGGTCCCCTGGCGGAGCCTGAACAATGAAGAGCCCAGCGCAAGTGTGAACCTAGACTTAGTCTCTTAATCTACAAAGACATCTGAAATCCCGTGGTTGCAGGAACCATATCCAAAAAGGGTTTCCCTATCCAACCTGAGGCTACCAGAAAAGGTCTTTTTTTTTTTTTTTTTTTTTTTTTTTTTTACACACACAACTACAACAAAAATGAGCAGGGATTACTCCCATTTCCTAACTGCTGAGCATCATGGATAACTTTAAGCTGGCTAGGGCCAGCCTAACCAGGGTCTCTAGTGTAGACTCCACATTAGCTTACCAGCTATGTTCCATTAAAGATGCAGTGACATATTATGCATGAGGACAGAATACCCTCCCAGAGCTGTTGCTTAGATGTGAACTGCCTCCTGCCATCATAGACACTCCTTTTGATGATGCTCCAGAGGTTCTCAAATGGGGTTGAGGTCAGGGGAGCATGGGGGCCACACCATAAGTTTGTCCCCTTTTATGCCCATAGCAGCCAGAGATGCAGATGTGTTATTTGCAGCATGAGACGGTGCATTATCATGCATGAAAATGATCTGAGGAATGCATGGTTCTTCTCCTTGAAGCATGGCAGGAAGTGCTGTTTGAGAAACTCCACATACATTATGGAGTTCATCTTTACCCCTTCAGGGATCCTAAAAGGGCCGACAATTTCTCTCCCCATGATTCCAGCCTAAAACATTACTCCACCTCCTCCTTGTTGGCGCCGTAGCCATGTTTGCATGGGGTGTCCATCAACAAGCCATCCTCCACTCCATCCTTCTGGACCATCGAGCGTTGCACGGCACTCATCGGTGAACAAAACAGTTTTGAAGTCAGTCTTCATGTATTGTTTGGCCCACTGAAACCGTTTCTGCTTGTGTGCAGTGGATAGAGGAGGTCGACAGGATGGCTTACGCACAGCTGCAAACCTCTGAAGGACCCTGCATCTTGTTGTTTGGGACGTTGGAGGCACCAGCAGCTTCAAAAACTTGTCTGCTGCTATGACAAGGCATTTTTGAAGCTGCTCTTTTAACCTGACGTAATTGCCTGTTGGAAAGAGTCCTCAATTTTCCCCTTATCAGCACGCACATGTGTGTGCTGTGAATCAGCTACATACTTCTTGATTGTGCGATGATCACGATGAAGTGTCTTGGCAATGTTGATTGTAGTCATGCCTTGACCTAAACACTCCACAATTTGTTGCTTCTCAGCAGCCGACACATCCTTTTTCTTTCCCATTTTGGCTGAAAATGTAGGCTGCTTAATAATGTGGGACAGCCTTCTTAAGTAGTCTTGCCTTTAACTGGACACACCTGCCAAACTAATTAGCACAGGTGTCTGCAATTGCTTTCAGTGATATAAAGAGCCCTGACACACATCACCATCAATGAGTTTAACTGACAAACAAAAAAATTCTTACCTTATCACTCCTAAACACTTTTTGCATAATAATTTGGAACGCAGTGTATATATATATATATATATATATATATATATATATATATATATATATATATATATATATATATATTAGTAAATAGTATAACACAAGTTGTCATGGAAGGTTCATTCAGATGAATCCACAAATCAACAGAGCAAGCGATGATAGGGCAGCCCAAATATTTTAATACACAACCAATGACAGGACAGGAAAAGAACATAGTCCACAGAAGAACACAGTCCAGAACCAAGAACAGTCCACTAGGAGGATTCAGGGGATGAATTACTGTCCACTAACTCTCCAGGAGGGGTGTGTGTATGTATCTCTTATATACTGTATATAAAAATGAGTTTGTCTGTCTGTTCTTTATGCGCGACCAAACGACTGGACCGATCTTCACAAAATTTGGCACACAGGTACATCAGGTGTCCGGGAAGGTTTTAGACGGTCTCAGCTCTCTAGGCTGTACCGGTCATACAGTATTCCCAAGGTGCAGGGCGCTGTGGATGACACTGTTACACAAGGTCACATACATACAGCTTTACTCCAGGTTTCCATAACCACCAATCACAGGTTTTTCACTGATATCCAAACTGAGATACACATGATCACATGACGCTTATGGACCAATGGAAACTCGCAGTTTCTTCAGTCTTGACATACACACAGCTTTACACCAGGTTTCCATAGCAACCAAGCTATTTATGACCTGTATTAGTCAATAGTAGTTTGCAGGTCCTTAAATATTCAGTCATATGATGTGTATCAGCCAATATAACTTCGCATTTAATTTACCAGGTTTCTATAAAAACACAGCCATAAATAGACTGTATCTATATTGGACTGCCATACTGGATGTAAGCATTCTTATAAATTGAAACGTATTTAAACTACACACAAACAACATACAAAATAGACCAGTGCCGATTCTTATGGGGTCACTACACAAATAAAAAAAATGAAATATACCCGTGCGAAGCCAGGTCCTTCTGTTAATACAGTGTATATATATATAACATTGTCCTTCTGAGGGACTGGCTGCAATCACTCTCATCTCCTCTTTCCTGTAGGGATTCATCTACTGGTCTCAGCTTTCCTTAGGGATCCTCAGGAAGGGTGTAGGTCACAACACCTACTCCATGCTCCAACAGACAACCACATGCATCTACAGCTACAAATGTTCATCCAGAGTTCATCCCTGTCTCTCAGGACAGGGATCTTCTCCCTGTCTACCTTCCTTAAATCCATAAGTGGGGGGACACCCTAGACAGCTTCCCATCTCCCACTGAGCTGAGAAGAATGTAGACCCTGCAGCATATCGCGCTATCGGAAGTCTTTCCTCCCCACCGCGGTTAGGCTGTACAACCAACACCGACCTAAGCGGAGATCATTACATACAGAGAACTGAAATATCTCTCTACCAGTTAAATCCCCCCCCCCCCCCCTCTGCTACGTCCTATCTGTCTGTCTGCTATTAATGTAATGCCTCTCACCTTGGAACATTCCTGTACATGTTGTATTTGTATTTGTATCTGCTTATCTTATCTTTGCTGCTGTAACACACTGAATTTCCCCACTGTGGGACTATTAAAGGACTATTATTATTATTATTATTATATGGAGGGTCAGACATGGCACAAAGGTGAATCACAGAAGTGCATCCAGTTTCCACAGGTGGTTATTCAGCTAAGATGTAGATGGTCAAACGAAGATGATTGAATTTTCTCCCCTAATGTGTTTAGTTCTTGGTGTGGCAGACAGTACATGGCAAAAACACATAGCAGTACAAATATAAAAAAAGTTACATTAAATGCAGGAGATACAAGTATGCAAGTCAATATAATAATAAACAGTATGAATATGATATAATTCACCATCACACAAGGGATGCACATGGAAGTGGAAATTGGCATAGACTACAAGGGATGATAGTAAGGCACAAGGTTGCAGTGTCCAATCTCATCAGTAGGGTAAAGGGGAAAATGGATGTCAATTCAAAAGGGGATATGCTCTTCTGCTTCAGCAAGAGAGGACACAACAGAAAGAAAGAAAGTCTCTGCAATGTCTGGCACTATATTAGCATAAATGTCTAGAAAGTTCAGCACCTAATAATGGGGGAAACAGGCTTAAACCGAACTTGGATAAAACATCAATAATAACAGCTGGTTACAGTTTAGTCAATCTCTCCAGGGGTACACAACACAACACTTATTCACAGCATATTTAGCTTTTCTTCTCCTCAGGGGTAGTCTGAATAGCTGGGGTGTAGCTATAGCGGATGCAGCGGTAGCAGTTGATACTGGGCCCAGAACCCCGAGCGGGCCCAATGGTCCCGCTGCCACATAAACTATGCCACTATTCTAATTACCCTTTGCAGAGCTGTTGAGAAGTAGTTAACCCATTCTGGACTGGACTCAGGGCACAGAGATGATGAAGCATGCAATTCCAATAAAAGCTGACAATCTCAAAGGTTCATGGAAAACAGTGTTACAACGCAGCAACAATAAATCCCATGTAGTGACAGAAACATAAGGGCTGTGACAGTCTATTTCACAATATAGAGTCCTATGCAGTTCTCCCAAAATGGGTGATTAACCTCACTGGAGATACAACTGTTTTAAGCAACCAACCCTCCTTTAGAAATTGTTATAACTGTATATACAAGCAATTTATGGTGAATAAAGAATGGATCTCCCTAACAACGCTTAGAATATTAGAACCTGTTTTCTGCTAAAAGAAAGTATAATAGGTTAATTAAGTATATTACAAAAATGTTCAGCAAAAAAATACAGTGTCAGAATTGTCAGTTGCAGTAAAATGACAAAAAAAAAAATGAAAAAAACAGGGCAGGGGACAGGAAAGAAGAGGGGGAAGAAGAAACACTTGTGAAAGTGCTACTACTAACAATAAGAATATGGATGGCAACACTAATTCTGATCTTGACAGCCATGTCAGTACCTGCAGTGTCGTACTTCCTGAAAATAAAGACGTTTTTGAAAGCAGTGAGCCACAAATTTTGTGTGAGGGTTCTGTCTTCTGTTCAACATTTAATATACCATGCTGTTTTTCTGTCAACCATGTCTTCTCCTTTATCTTCACTTACACAGGTCCCATTCTCTAGTAGCAAAGCCAAGACAAATATTCCTCTATAACCCTAGACTTCCTCTTCTTCCTCCTCTTTTTGATGAGTTGAATGAGAAACGCCTTTATTTTTTTGATGTAGAGGAGGTAGAGGTGGAAGACATGAGTGTTGGCAGAGGTAGTAGGGGCACTAGGGCGCAATCCAGTGTTGGACTGGGATGTCTAGGGCCCACCAGTGGAATTGTTTCTAGGGGCCCACCATCAGGACCCCTGCAGATCAGCGGTACCGAGACAGGGCGGCTAAAGGTAACAACATGTCGGGAGCCATGCTGCTCAACCGCTATACCATGTGCACCACTGCACTACCTAAACCTACTGCTACACCCTGTATGGCAAGTGAACAGCGTGGCTCCTAGAATTGTTACCTTTACCTGTAGCCGCACTGTCCTGGAAAAGCTGATCTGCAGAGGTCCTGGCTGTTGTATCATTGCAGATGTAATATTGATGGCCTATCCTAAGGACAGGCCATCAATATTAGAAAGATGAATAAGTCCTTTAAAGAGGATGTCCAGGAATTGGAGCAACCCATGTGGCTGGCGGGAGGAGTAAAGTAAAAAATAAATAAATTAAAAAGCATGCTCACCTGTTCCCAGCGCTCCGTTGTCCGCTGCCAGGGTCCATTCAGTCTCATGCCGGCGACTCCTGCACCTCATGCGACCGCAAAATTTTTCTATGGTCACTTCACTGGTCCCCACCATACAGTAGCCTCTTCACTGGTACCCAGTGGGAACAGTGATGGGGTCATTATATTGTGTGAGAGCATTGATGGGGGCTAATATCCTGTGGGGAGAGGGACATTAAACTGTGTGGAGCATATTAAAGGGGTTGTCTAGGGTTAATCTTTTTTATGGTCTAAGCTTAGGATAGGCCATAAATACCTGATCGGTAGAGGGCTGACACAAGGCCCCATCAGCTGTACGGAGCCACTTTCAGCGCCTGTTCTATACACAACACAGGGCCGTAAGCAGAAAGCTCCATCCGATGTATAGCTGCAGCTCAGCTCCTATTGACTTCAATAAGTGCTGAGATGCAGTGAAGGTGCCCGACTAATACACAGAGGACATAGCTTTCTGCTTTTGGCCCTGTATTGTGTACAGGACGGGTGTCAGAAGTAGCTCTGTACAGCTGATTGGTCCGGGGTCATCCCTCTACAGATCAGGTATCTATGGCCTATCCTGAGGATAAACCATAACAAATTATGCATGGACAACCTTTAATAAACCCCTAATGTGCCACACTTTAAAGCGGTTGTCCAGTATAATTTTTTTTCTTTTTTATAATTAGTCCGAGGGAGGTGAATCCCCCCCTAAAAAAAAAAAAAAACATACTAAACATACTCACCTGTACCCGGTGTCCTCCCAGCGTGGTCCGATCCTGCAGGTCCGCTGTCTTCTTTTTGCCGGAAGTGCTCACTGGCTGTGACGTCCCAGGGTCCTTCCCTTAAGCCACTGATTGGCCTCAGGGGTCACGTAACATCACAGGTAGTCACGTGCAGAGGGAACTTCAGCTGGAAGAAAACAGAACTGCAAGACCGAACCGCATGGGGGACAGGAGAGAAAGTTTAGGGGGTTCTTTTGTTTTGTTTTTTTCGCCTGCCCTGGCGTAATTAAAAAAACAAATGTTATCCTGCACAACCCCTTTAATGTACTCCAGGCTATTGTCCTCCATCACTGCCCCCCCCAACAATATAATGGACCCATCAATGGTCCCCATACAGTATAGGACACCAGTGAAGAAGCCACTGTATGGAGTATACCAGGGCCCCTTTCCAATAACAGTATGTATAGCGGTCGGGGAACCAGGCTTTCCCTGACCGCTATCATAGTGGTCCAGGGCCCCGGCCGTCTCCAGCTGGCCACTGGCACCATACCCCGCCGAGCCGAGTCGTTACGCCACGGGTCAGGGGCCCGCTCGGGATGGTCAGGATCCCGATCGGGCCCCTGACCAATTCATCTGCATTGGCAACATGAGGACTAATAGTCTGGGCTCGGGGCCCACCGGTGGATTCACCGGTTCCCCGGTGGGCCAGTCCGACCCTGGTGTAATCTATTAGGAACTGAGAAGACATACAGGAATCTCATTGCTAGGATGAGTCACAAAAAAGTGAGGAAGGTGATACAGAATCCGATGATGATTCTATTACAGATAAGACCTGACAACCGGGATTAGGGTGACATCAAAAGAAGAGGGTGGTGGCAGCCGCAATAGTTCAACCGATGTGGAGCCCGAAGATCCAAAAACCCTGCTTGGATAGAACTAAGGTGGACTTGGGTGGTGATGGCACTGGTAGACATGTTTCTGGCTTTGGCAACAGCAGCTACGTGTGGTCATCTCCTGTATGGGAATTTTTTTTGTATGTTACCAAATGACAAATCCATGGCAAAATCTGCAAACAGATAATTAGCCATGGCCGTGCAGGCAAACATGAAAGAACTACTGTAGGTCTCTCTGTAATCACAGACTGTAGAGACTTAACCCGTACTCCAACCCATAACCATCTCCCCTTATGAAATAATGACAGACAAGATATTAAACTCTTAAAGTGGACGGGGTTGGCTACAGCTTTATTTAACTCTCAAAGTCGTCATGACCATTACTTAATGACGTCATAACTCGCTTCCGTCATAACTTGTTACGTCATAACGTGCTTACGTCATAAACCGGGCATGAAGCGATATGACAGCCGCAGGACTCCCTGCGGGCAAGTCCGCCCACATCTCCTGTTGGTATATACTATATACATAGGGGGGGTATATGCAACAGATAGACTTATTTGTGTGCAGAAGTTTACATCTATCTGACAGTAGATGGCGATGTTATTAGTGTTATATGCTGAATAGAGTGTAATGGTATGCTATGTGAGACTTGCTGTACCTTGCTTTTTATCTCTCTATTGTAAAAGGTCCTTTTTACTTTCAAGTTTTGCTGTGTTAACGTTTTGATGCTGTTTACCTCATGTTCTAAGAAGTAAATGCTGATTATCCCATATAATCTACTCTCAAGCTTCTTCTGTGACACAACTATGCAACAGGTTATGGGCCCAGGCATAGAAGACAAAAAGACCCAGTGAATGCAAAAGGATTCTTCAGAACAATTCTCTCCAAACAAGTAAGACAAGTTAAAATGACCAGCAATTCAGAACTCAGACTTACAGTAGCTAAGCTGAACAATGAGAACTATCAGTTATGGAAGTTCAAAGTGGAGATGTTATTGTCTAAAGATGATTTATGGGATCTAATCACTACAGATAGACCCAATGATAATAATGAGACATGGGATAAGAAAAACAGACAAGCAAGAGCTACTATCAGCTTATTAGTGGAAGATGATCAGTTAATCCACATAAGGAATGAGAATACAGCAAAGGGAATGTGGGAAGCATTGAGAAAGTTACATGAAAGATCCAGCTTAAATCACAAATTGTTTCTGCTAAGGAAACTTTACAAGATGAGATTAAGTGCACAGGAAGACATGCAGAAGCACATAAACTCCATGATGGAAGTAATAACACAGCTGAGATCAGTTGGTGAAGATATTAAAGAAAGTCATGTAGCAGCAATATTATTGTGTAGCTTGCCGGATTCATACACTGCTTTGATAAATGCACTAGAAACAAGACCTGAAGCAGACATTACACTAGAGTTTGTAAAAATACGACTCATAGATGAATACCAGAGAAGGAAAGAACAAACAAATGATTCCACAGAAAAGGACAGTGTAAATGCTCTTAAAATTACAGATAAGAGGACCTATAAAACAGAAACAAGAGAATGTTTCAGATGCAAGAAAAAGGGACATTTAAAGAAAGACTGTACTATATGGAAAGCAGAACAGAAGTTATACCATAAAGAAAGTAAACAGAAGGTGAAAAGCACAATATCTAACCCACATGCAGATCACTGGAATGGTACATTTAAAGTAACCGATAAAAGGTTATCAATGAGTTGGTATATTGACTCAGGAGCAACAAGTCACATGACAAGTAATAAGAGCTTCTTTACTGAACTTGATCTAAATAAGAAGGAAGCTATTTACCTTGCAGATGGGAGCAAAATAACCGCGGAAGGTACTGGACAAGGAATGCTAATCTATTCTGATAAATTTGGGCATAATTCAAAGATACTAGTAAAGGATGTGTTATATGTTCCAGGACTAGATGGAGGACTATTATCTGTAAAACGTCTAACAGCTAAAGGACTTACTGTAAAATTCAAAGATGATAAATGTACAATCCTAGCAGGAGACAAGATAATAATAAATGTAAAAGCAGGTGAACAATTATATCATCTAGACACATTAAAGGAACAGATGAAGTTATGTACACATGATCACAAGAATTGTATTCACATGTGGCATAGACGCTTAAGACACAGACATCCTGAGAGTATCATGGCATTACAGAACAAAAATTTGACAAAAGATCTGTTGATATCTGATTGCTCAATTATTGTAAGATGTGAATGTTGTATAAAATCTAAAGCTACAAGAGTGTGTATACCTAAAGAGAGTGAAACAAAAGGCACAAAACCACTTGACTTGGTGCATACTGATGTATGTGGACCCATGAAAGTAACCACATCAGGAGGTAATAGATATATGGTGACTTTTATAGATGACTACTCAAGATACACAGTCACGTACTTAATAAAGAACAAAAGTGAAGTTTTCAGTAAATTAGAAGAATACGTGTCAAAGTCGTATAATAAGTTTCAGAGGAAGCCAATCATCATTAGAAGTGATAATGGAGGTGAATTCACAGGACACCAAATAGAGAACTATTTAAGACAGAATGGAATAGAGCATCACAAAACTGTTCCATACACACCTGAACAAAATGGCGTAGCAGAAAGGAAAAACAGAACTCTGACTGAAATGATAAGATGCATGCTAACAGATTCCAAACTACCAGAGAAATACTGGGGTGAAGCAGCAATAACAGCTACTTATCTGCAAAATAGACTTTTTCAAGAAAACTGGAAAAAACCCCATATGAACTGTGGCATGGTAAGAAACCAAGTGTGAATCATTTAAGAGTTTTTGGTTGCAAAGCTTTTGTTTTTGTTCCAGAAGAGAAACGCTCCAAACTTCAAAACAGAGCCATAGAAGGAATATTTGTTGGATATAGTGACAACTGCAAAGGATACAGAATCCTAGATCCTAAAAAAGACAGAGTTACGGTGAGTAACAGTGTAACATTCATTGAAGATCTAAATGATAATATTATGACATCACTGGAAATGAGAAATGAGAGAGACAACAGTGATATAAATGCAGGAACATCTGATGAAAAAGAAGTTGAAATTGATAAAGTTCAAAATACTGAAAGTGAAGAGATAGAACTACAGACAGACACAGAACCAAGACGTTCAATGAGAGAAAACAAAGGAAAACCACCTGTACGTCTTTCATACAAGGCAAGTACAAATAAAGTATATGAACCTACATCTTGGGAGGATATATCTCAACTTTCAGAAGAAGAGGCCAATAAGTGGATAAAGGCTACAGAAACAGAAATGAAATCCATGCATGATTCAAAGACATGGACACTGACAGAATTACCAAAAGGGAGAAAAGCTATAGGATGTAAATGGGTTTTTAAAGTTAAATACCAAACAGATGGCACCGCTGAACAATACCGAGCAAGACTCGTAGCTAAAGGTTATTCTCAAAAATACGGAGAAGACTATGATGAAACATTTGCTCCGGTTGTCAAGCATACTACAATCAGAACTTTGCTTGCGGTTGCAGCTACTAAAGGAATGGAATTGAAACATCTGGATGTAAAGACAGCATTTCTGAATGGAGATTTAACAGAAGAAATTTACATGGAACAACCTCCAGGATTCAAAGATAAAGAGAAACCAAACATGGTTTGTAAGTTACAGAAAAGTATATACGGTTTAAAACAAGCCGCTAAAGCGTGGAATGATAAAATCACTGAAGTGCTCATAAATGAACATTTTCTAAGAAGCAAAGCGGATCCCTGTCTATACACAAAGAAACTAGATGACAGATGGATCTATGTACTGATATATGTTGATGATATTTTAGTTTGTTTTGAAAGAGAAAGGGATGAAGCTGAAATACGGAAAATTTTGGATCAACACTTTGAGATCAAAGATCTGGGAAATGTGAAGCATTACCTAGGGATACAGATAGAAAGAGAAGAAGATGGGAGTTTCCAACTTAACCAAAATCACATGATCAAAGATATAATAGAAACATTTGGACTGAAAGATGCGAAACCAGTAAAGTCTCCAATGGAAACTAATTATCTGAAGGAAATTAAAAGTGAACAAAATATGTTACCAGATAATGAGCTATACAGAAAAGCAATGGGAAAATTACTATATTTAGCGACTGTTACAAGGCCAGACATTGCAGCAGCAGTAGGAATTTTGAGCAGAAAAGTGTCAAACCCCAATGAAATGGATTGGAAAGCTGTAAAGAGAGTAATACGTTATCTGAAAGGAACTAGCAACGTTAAACTGAAACTACCTGCAAGTGATGAATGCGTTTTAACTGGATATGTTGATGCAGACTGGGCTGGAGATCCAATTGATAGAAAATCTACCAGTGGCTATCTTTTCTTACTCTCGGGCGGACCAATTAGTTGGACTAGTAAAAAAACAATCTATAGTAACACTATCGTCTACAGAAGCAGAATATGTAGCCGCCACTCATGCGAGTCAAGAAGTTCTTTGGTTAAGACAACTACTAACAGACTTAGGACAACAACAGTTAGGACCAACAACGTTACATGAAGACAATCAAGGATGTCTTGTTCTTGCTCAGATGGAAAGAGTTAATCCCAGAACTAAACACATTGATGTGAAGTTTCATTTCTTACGGGATCATCAGGAACAAGGAATTCTGAATTTAGAATACTGCCCAACTGAAGATATGACAGCAGATATTTTCACAAAGGCGTTGAGTGCTGAAAGACACCAGAGACTGATGAAGAGATTATATTTAACTGAATAAGTTCTTACTGTTGAGAAAGGGTGTTGGTATATACTATATACATATATATGCAACAGATAGACTTATTTGTGTGCAGAAGTTTACATCTACTGACAGTAGATGGCGATGTTATTAGTGTTATATGCTGAATAGAGTGTAATGGTATGCTATGTGAGACTTGCTGTACCTTGCTTTTTATCTCTCTATTGTAAAAGGTCCTTTTTACTTTCAAGTTTTGCTGTGTTAACGTTTTGATGCTGTTTACCTCATGTTCTAAGAAGTAAATGCTGATTATCCCATATAATCTACTCTCAAGCTTCTTCTGTGACACAACTATGCAACATCTCCAACATACATATATTCCGTACCGCAAGCTGTGACTTAAAACACACGCAGAAAACTGCAAAAGAAAACGATGGTAGAACATAGACCAGTATAAACAAAACAAACAATGTACAAACACTCATCTCAGAGGAAAAAAAGAGGAGGGAGGGCGGGCAAAACTCTCTGCTGAGTAGCTGATAAGAGGGAGAAGGGGGGGTTGACACAGCTTTAGAAAGCCTACAGAGCATACCTCTCTGAGCCACAAAAGGGGGGGGTGGGGTGACAAGGAGGAGCCAGCAACTTCCTACCTATCTAATAGCTAAATGCCAGACTATATTCCCCTTACATTTCCTGAGCCCAGTGATTAGCCTAGAACAGTGATGGCGAACCTTTTAGAGACCAAGTGCCCAAACTGCAACCCAAAACCCACTAAATTATCGCAAAGTGCCAACACAGCAATTTAACCTTAAATTAACCAGGATCTGTTTTATATTGACCATGCAATGTTATTACAGCCTGTAATAATATCACATGTCTGCTATGAAACAGATACTGTGTGATATAAATAGTGAAGGGACCCAGACAGTACAATGCGCTCCGAAGTGGCCCCCACACAGTAAAATGCGCTCCACAGTGGCCCCCAGACAGTATTATATGCTCCAGAATTGCCCCCACACAGTATTATATGCTCCACAGTGGCCCCACTCAGTATTATATGCTTCACAGAGGCCCCCACACAGTATTATATGCTTCACAGAGGCCCCCACACAGTATTAGATGTTTCAGTGTCCCCCATACAGTATTAGATGCTTCAGTCTCCCCCATACAGTAGTATATGCTTCACAGTAGGCCCCCACACAGTAGTTTATGTTACTTACCCAGTCCCACGAAGAGCGTCCTCCTTCCTCTTCTGTTCACAGGCGGTGATGAATGACGTCATCACACCTGCGTCGGGGCAGAGGTCACACTCTGCAGTCAGTGTAGGCCGCGGCTCTGTGGCCCGCGGCCTACACTGACATCTTTCATCCGTATGTACATGTAGGGAACTGCCATTTCTACTAGTATATAATGTATCTGGCTTCTTTGCCCCTGCAGTTTGGCTTCAGAGACCCCAGGCATTTAGTGCAAGTTTTGTTTTGTAAATACAGTGAGTCAGACACATGTGAAGCAGAGCTGCTGGGGGGAGAGATGTGAGCAGAGCTGCTGAGACAGATATGTTATGTCTGGGGGAGTCTAAGAGCCACTTGTTCCTCTTTACTTCACAGTATATAGTTAGGTATGTGTTACCCCCTATATACTCACAGGACCTAGCTAGTAACCGTAGTTAGGGATCCATATATATATACAGTTCAGGGCAGTGATAGGTTAGGCTTCCGAAGGCCAACTAGCTAGTTAGAGGCCCGGTGGCACTAGTAGTTTAGCTGGCAGGTTAAGGACTCAGTGTTAGGGTAGTCAGGCCTGCATCTACTGCCGTCACCGTCGCCCTGTTTGCTGCCTGTGAAGAATCTCACCATCATCATCATCATCTCCTGATCGGCTGTCTGTCATCTCCTGGAAGAATCCGAGGATCCACAGTCATCCACAGGGGCCCCTGCATCTCTTCTGTTGCCTGGAGGTATTGTGCACTGGACTCTTGCTATATATCTATATATATACCCGGGTATATAACCTAAGACGGTTGAGGACTTGCTGGTTGTTGTAGTATTGCTGTGTTCTGAGTATATTGTATGTATGTATTATTACCCTGTTGATTCTTATAAAGCTACTGTTATAACCTTATGTGGTATCTGTATGTATTCTTCAGACTGTGAGATTAGTACAGTGATCCTTGTTAAGGCTACTAACTGTACTTCATGGGTAAGTCCCAGGAAGAGATCCTCCCTGTAACACAGAGGCTCTATCCTGGGTGGAGGCACTGATATATTTCATATATGTTCCCACTCTTCCCTTCAGCGAAGGCTTCAGGTCCCATTATACACACAGGTCAGCGCCAGAGTCTGTTGCGGGAGGGATAATACTCATACCCCCCCCCCCCAAATAGGGCTACATACATTTGCACATACAGCTGAAAGAAGTGATCGCTCACTAACCGGGAATCCTGTACCGAATTCCCGGTTTGTGAGCGATCATGGCGACGGCGAGCATGCCAACTGAGAGGGCTCTGCGTGCCCTCTCTGGCACGCATGCCATAGGTTTGCCATCACGGGCCTAGATGGAAGGAGGGAGATGAACTTCATGACCTTATTGCTCTTCTCTAACTCCCTCTACAGCCATAAACGCCTTCCCTATCCGGCTCGGCGCTTATACATGAAACACCACCAGCACATTTGTCAAAATCAAACTAGCAGTGCACCAAGTGAGCAACACCATTCCATTCCTTCTCCCTATGATTATCTTTGTCGGCAGGCCACATCTACAGTCCCTGACAAAAGTTCTGTCGCTTATCCATGTTGTGGAATCAAAAGCTTATAACCTGACTTTAAATTCATCCATTGGTTTTAAAAATGACTCATATGAAAGCTGAAACCCTCCCAAATGATTTTTTGGTTAAGAAAATAAATTGGCTTCACTGATGAAATGTTGATCATTTAATGAACACAGAAAGGTCAGATTTTGGCAAGACAAAAGTTTTGTCGCACACATAAAGTAATGTGAAAGTCAAACCAATAATTCTGTTCAAAAACAAAGATATGTTTCATAACATTGGTGAATGAAGTTGTGGTGCTATTAGAGCCATATTTAATATTTTGTGTGACTTCCATGAGCTTGAAGGACTGCATCCATGCGTTTCAACAATGATTCATACAATTTATTGATGAAGTCATCAGGAATAGCAAAGAATGCAGTCTTCCACGCCTCCCAGAGTTCATCAAGATTCTTTGGTTTTGTCTGCCAAGCTTCCTCTTTCATCCTACCCCAAACATGCTCAATGATGTTCATATCTGGTGACTGGGCTGGCCAGTCCTGGAGCACCTTGATCTTCTTTGCCTTGAGGAACTTTAACCCCTTAGCGACCCAGGGCATAATAGTACGTCCTGAGTCGAGTCGCATGACGATGTATGGAGAGCGCTCAGGAGCTGAGCGCTCTCCATACACCGCGGGTGCCGGCTGTATAATACAGCCAGGACCCGCAGCTAACAGCAGCGATCGGTGCCTGCACCGATCGCGGCTGTTCGCAATTTAGATGCCGCGGTCGCGTTTGACCGCGGCATCTAAAGGGTTGAGCCGCCAAGGGCGCCGCCATTTTTACCTCATCGCCACCCTCCAGAATGTCATGGGAGGGCGGCGCTTGGTTGCCATTACAGCCGGGAGCCTATTGAAGGCTCCCAGGCCTGTCATTACAGTATAGCTATTACGCGATGCCAGAGGCATCGTCTAATAGCAGTGAAGGCATTTTGCTATTCACTGCGATACAGTAGTATCGCAGTGAATAGTATGATCGATCAGACTCCCTAGGTTTCAAGGTCCCTAGGGAGTCTGATCATACAAGTAAAAGTATAAAAAAAAAAGTTAAGTATGAAAAAATTAAAAAAAAAAAAAAAAAAAAAAAAAGTTCAAATCACCCCCCTTTCCCTAGATCAGATATAAAAGTAAATAAACAAAAGCATAAACACTTTAGGTATCCCCGTGCTCCAAAATGCCCGAACTATTAAAATATTTATCCCATACGGTGAACGGTGTAGCGGGGAAAAAAAATCAAAATGGCCAAATAGCGTTTTTTTTTTTCAACACTTTGTCTCCTATAAAAAAAAATTGAATAAAAGGTGATCAAACCATCAGATCTTTCCCCAAGTGGTATCAATAAAAATGTCATGTTGTCCCGCATAAAAAAGACGCCTTACCCAGCTCCATACATGTAAATATGAAAAAGTTACAGGTGACAATATGGCGACGCAAAATTTTTTTTCTATTTAGCAAAGTTTTGAATTTTTAAAAAGGTATCAAAACATTACAAATACTATATAAATTTGGTATCGCCGTGTTCGTACTGACCCGCAGAATACAGTTAACATGTCATTTTTACCACACAGTGAATGGTGTAAAAATTAAACCCATATGAATTTGGCGCAAATGCAGTTTTTCTCCAATTGCACCTCATTCTGAATTTTTTTCCAGCTTCTCAGTACATTGCACAGCATATTGAATAGTGACATTACAAAGTACAATTTGTTTTGCAAACAATAAGCCATCATGTGACTCTGTGAACTGAAAAATGAAAAAGTTATGGCTCTTGGAATGTGGGGAGAGAAAAACGAAAATGCAAAAACAAAAAATGGCCGGGTCATTAAGGGGTTAATGTAGAGATGGATGTATGAGATGGAGCACCATCCTGCTGCAAAATTTTAACCCTTTTATGATTGGGAATGTAAGAGGAAGCTAATACTTCTGGATATTTTAGGCTATTGATATTGCCTTCCACCTTGCAAATGTTTTGCACACCCCTATACTGAATGTAACCCCAGACCATGATCTTTCCACCACCAAACTTAACTGTTTTCTGGGTGTATCTTGGATCCATACGGGCTCCAGTAGGTCTCCTGCAGTATTTGCGGCGGCTGTGGTGTAATTCAACTGAAGTTTCATCTGAGAAATCCACCTTCTGACACTTTTCCAGCGTCCATCCGTTTAGCAGGCTGTGGGCCTTGGCAAATGCCAAACGTTTTTTAATTGCCTTTTGTTTAGTGCTGGCTTCTGGGCACTGATTCGACCATGGAGGCCATTTCGAGACAGAATCCTACAAACTGTTCTAGTTGACACAGGGACTTGAGGTAACCAGGCCTGTTGGAGCTCTGCTGCAGTGGAAGAGGGGCTGGCTTTTGATTTTCTAACCGACAAACGTTCCTCCTGAGCAGTTGTCTTGCGGGGTCTGCCGGACCTGGGCTTGTCAAAAACATCTCCAGTCTGTTCAAATTTTTTTTTAAATTCTTTGTACTTGACGCAGAGACACATTAAAGGTGCCAGCCACCTCTGCAGTGGAGCTGGTCTTCAGCCTCTTGATAATCAAGGATTTGGTCGCAGGGTTGATTTTTGGCATGTTGTCAGAGGTGACGTTGCAGTTCAAGTGAAGGTCTGGGGTGCTGGAGTTCTTTTTATACATACCCACTAATTAACCGATCAATTAGTGAGCACAGGTGAGGCTTTAAACTAGGATTGGGTGCATTATATGACAAGGCGACAAAACTTTTGTCTTGCCAAAATCTGACCTTTCTGTGTTCATTAAATGATCAACATTTCATCCGTGAAGCCAATTTATTTTCTTAACCAAAAAATCATTTGGGAGGGTTTCAGCTTTCATATGAGTCATTTCTAAAACCAATGGATGAATTTAAAAGTCAGGTTATAAGCTTTTGATTCCACAACATGGATAAGCGACAGAACTTTTGTCAGGGACTGTATTCCACATCTAGCATATGGTGGTCATCGTCACATTATCATACATTATTATCATCTCCATCTACTTCTCCTCCATGTAGTCTGTACCCCAGTCATCTGACTGGAGTGCAACTTTAACCCCTTCCCGACATCCGCTGTAATAGTACGGCAGATGTCGGGTTTTTAAATAGCCATAGACGCCAGGTCTCTGCTGTTTTACTGTATACAGCAGACACGCGGCGCTAATGCACGCAATCATTGCCTTCACTGATCGTGGGCATTAACCCCATTTTCCCGTTGGCATGACAGCAAGGAGCCTTGTGAAGGCTCCCAGACCTGTCTTTAGTTACTTTCTATTGCAGGATACTCTATGTAGCACCGTTTTTTGCAATGCATTAGCATTGTAATGCATTGCATTAGTGATCAGACCCCCTGGGGTTCAAGACCCCCTAGGGGGTTTAATAAATGCAAAAAAAAAAAAAAAAAAGTAAAAAAAAAAATATTTGAAAAAAAATATTAAAAGTTCAAATCACCCCTCTTTCCCTAGAACACATATAAAAGTAGTTAAATACTGTGAAACACATACACATTAGGTATCCCTGTGTCTGAAAACGCTCTGTCTACAAATCTATAAAAATATTTTCCGCATACGGTAAACGCCATAGCAGGAAAAAAAATCTAAAGTTTTTTCACTGTTTCACCTTTGATAAAAATTTGAATAAAAAGCGATCAAAGCAATAGCAATTCCCCAAAATGGTATAACTGACCCCGCAAAAAAAGACACCCTATGCATCCCTGTACACGGAAGTATAAAAAAGTTACGGGTGTCAGAATATGGTGACTTTTAGAAAAAAAAATTTTTTTGCACAGTTTTGGATTTTTGTTAAGGGGTTAAAATGTAAATAAAACCATATAAATTTGGTATCCATGGAATCGTACCGAAACATAGAATACAGGTGACATGTCATTTTGGCTGCACAGTGAACGCCGTAAAAACAAAGTCCATAAAAAAAAAAAGTTGTTAATTTTTTTCCAGCTTCCCAAGTACATTGTTCAGAATAATAAATGGTAGCATCATGAAGAAAAATTTGTCCTGCAAACATTAAGACCTCATATGGCTCTGAGAGAAGAAAAAAAAAATGTTATGGGGATTGGAAGGGGGTGGGAGTCAAAAACCAAAATCGAAAAATTCCACCGGCGGGAAGGAGTTAACTAACAATTGGCCAAGTTACTGGCAGTGCAATCATTGTCATGACACTTAGTGGAATCCACTGTGTTTTGCCAACTGATGGCAGCACACAGTCTCCATGGAGAATACTTAACAGCCTCCATTAGTTTTTAAGGAAAGTTGTCCCTGCTTGATGGCCATGTGGAGGAAGGTGCACACCTTCCTCAATACGTGGAGCATCATTTATGGGCAGGGGACAATACATTAGCTGTCATGGTCCACTGGGTCAATGTTTTGAGCATCAGAGGCCACAGTATAGAAGCGCAGCAAGGCCCAGTGCTTTCTAGTACTGACTTCGCCTCACAGGTTCAGGGCAGGCACAGTTCCAAAGCAAGGTGGGACCCATCTGCCTCCTCCGATTCCTACACACTGGACTATTTCCCACCCCCAACTTTTGTCACTCAGTTACTCACTACACTACTTTCTTGGAAGGTGAGGTGCACAGTGAGTGACAGTGTTTCACATGCTAGAGCGTCAGTCTGAGCAGCAGTATAAGGTGAATGATAACCACATTCAACAAACCACAAACACAATGATCACTTTTGGAAGATAGTCCAGCTTTTTCAGCTGGCAAAATAGGCAGTAGGTACACTGATAGGGTGCTCCAAATTTTTCTTGAAATTACGTCAATAGTCACTACACTAGTTGGTGCTGCACACGCACGAATAGCAGCAGCAAACCACAGACGCAATGATCACTTTTGAAAGATAGTCCTCTTTTTCAGCTGGCACTCAGGCCAGGCAAGTTGATAGCGCAGCCCAAATTTTTCTGGAAATTCAGTTAATTGTCACTCCGCGAACGCAATGTTGATCTGGCATTTTCTCTCATACAGGGATAACAAGCAGGATCATCCAGGTTCTTTTCTGCCTCCCAAGTGTTGTTCACCCATGGCAGGAGAGACCAGGCAACCCAGGTGGGATGCATAGAAGACCCAGTTCTTCACCACTGGGCACCTCTGGGGACAGTAATAACTCCCAAGGGAGTCACAGTAGCAGCGCTGATGGCCAGCAGCAAGCTCTTAAGAGAGGGCTACAACCTCCCTCAGCGGCCATCTTGGAGGGCAACTGTCAACCTGTAGCTTCTTCCGCTCCAGAAATATACCAAACAGGCACTAACACTCCCACACTAAGCCCAGTTAAGCAGAAGTTGAGATGGGACACTACCTTTTGTTTTGACTCCCGCCCGGGGTCAGCAGCAGAGGAACCCCGACTCTGTGATTCAGATGTGCTACAAGCTATACCTGCAGGTACTCAATCTGCTTCTGAGTCTTTCTTGAAGGATATAATGTTAGCTTTGCATAGATCTATCCAGAAAGATATCACTAAGGCGATCACATCCGTCTCCTCCACGGTTGACTCTCTTGGCAACAGACTTAACCATGTCGAGAATAAAATGGGTGAATTCGCTTCAGCACACAATACCATAGTAGATGCCCACAATGAGCTAGAGGAGGAATTGGCGGCAGTTAAGCTTAAGCTCGCCGATATGGAGGACAGAAACAGACGAAACAATGTTAAGTTCCGTGGCATTCCAGAATCTGTCGCCCCAAGGGATCTGATTCCTTACCTGTAGCAACTATTTAAAGCGACCCTGCCACATTGCTCTGATGCTGACCTGTTTATCGATAGAGCCCACCGCCTGCCAAAGCCGAAAGGCATGCCTGATCATATTCCCAGAGATACACTTGCCCGTATACATTTCTATCATATAAAAGATCGTCTTATGTTCGAATCCAGGAAGAGATCTTCTCTGCCTGAACCATTCAAGATAATCCAGCTTTTCGCAGACCTCTCCCAGGCCACTATTGTCGCCAGGAAAGATCGTCTTATGTTCGAATCCAGGAAGAGATCTTCTCTGCCTGAACCATTCAAGATAATCCAGCTTTTCGCAGACCTCTCCCAGGCCACTATTGTCGCCAGGAAAAAGCTTGCTCCTATTACAGCGATTCTGCGTCATCATAATGTTCCCTACAAATGTGGATTCCCTACTAAAATCATTGTCTCCAGGAATGGGGTGACCCATACCTTCAACTCCTTTGACACTGGGAAGCAACTCCTTCTGCAATGGAATCTGCCACCGCCCGCACCTGATGTCCAAAGACTGTCCAGGAATGAGGCCCATAAACTAGACCCTCTGTGGAAACCTAACACTTCAGCCGGGTGAAGGAAACCTTACTAGACGCACTGTGAGTTTCTGTGGTGCGTTATGTGCTTAAACTTTCTGGCGAACTTTCCCCCAAGTTTGCGCAGCAGTACACTGCCCGGTCATGTCCGACTATCTTTCCTATTGCTGTATAGTTCTTGACCGCCTTTATGGGTGTTAAGATTCTATCTTTTAATGTAAGGGGCCTGAATAGTCCGTTTAAGCGCTCATTGTTGTGGAGAGAGGCTCTCAGATCTGCAGCTCATGTACTCTGCCTACAGAAAACGCATTTCTGTGATCCTCGGCCACCAAAGTTCTCTCACAAATTGTTCCCTCATGTTTTCTGTTCAAATGCTAAAAGAAGGTTGCGAGTGTCCTCATTGCAGTTAAAAATACTGTGTCCTTCCAATTACTGCGGGTGCTCCCAGACCCTAAGGGCCGCTATGTCGCTCTTATCTGCCTGATAAACAATTGCCCTTTTACTATTTTGAATTTGTACTACCCTAACTCCTCTGAAGTATCTTTTCTGAATTCGGTATTGCGGAAGGTTCAAAAACATTCCCAGGGCCAATTTGTAATATGCGGCGACTTTAATATTCCGCACGATGTCGCTGTTGACTCTACTTATTGTGGCAAGCATACGCCTCAGCAATTAGGACCCTGGATCAGACAGGAGGAGATTCATGATGTGTGGTGATATCTTCATGGCTCCGAACGAGATTTTACGTATTACTCTGTCAGACATCGCTCCTATTCTAGACTAGACATGTTTTTGGCCCCAACCAACATGCTCTTGAAAATACAATGTTGTGAGATAGGAAATATTACGTGATCCGACCACGCGCCTATTGCCCTCACAATCCGCTCTGGTGCCACAACTGCCCCTCCTGTGTCTTGGCGTAACAACACATATGTTATGTCCTTGAAATCAGTGACCGAAAAATTGACTACTGATATTGCCAAATTTTTTTTATATCAACACCCCCTCAGTAGTTGATAAGTTTTGTCTTTGGAATGCTCACAAACCTTCGTGAGAGGTTTGCTAATACAGCATGCCTCTCGCTTTAAGCGTAAAAGATCGCAACTAATGAAGGATCTACTTGATTCCATTGTGACCTTAGAGCAGTGACACAAAGCCACGTCCGATCCCACCCTATTCAACGCCCTGAAAACGGCTAGAGATGATTTAAGGTCTCATCTATTAGTGGACTTTGAAAGGAACTCCAAAAAACTAAAAGCCTCTTACTATCGGTCGTACAATAAAGCTTGTAAATTGATGGCACGGCGTGTCAAGGTGGCCAGAATTAAATCTAAAATCCCATTTATCCTTTCTAAAGCGGCAAATGCAAAACTATATCATCCACAGCATATTGCTGACGAGTTTAGCAAATATTACCAGGACCTTTATAACTTGAAGGACGACCCGGACACCACGCAGCCTTCTATTCCGGATGTTAATCACTTCCTAAACTCCCTGCAGCTTCCTTCCGTTTCTCAAAGCCAGCTCCACTCTTTAAATGCCTCTATATCCACCCAAGAAGTAGCTAAGGCCATTGATGGGCTTATGCTTAACAAATCCCCTGGCCCAGACGGGTTTTCAGGGGAATATTACAAACTGTTTAAACCACTTATCCTTACTCACCTCACAGAGGTCTTCAATTTAGCCATGTTAACTGGCAAATTTGCCCAACAAATGTTATCTGCAACGATAGTGACTATACCTAAACCAGGGAAAGATCCCTCTCTCCCTTCTAACTATCGGCCCATATCCTTACTGAACGCTGATGTCAAGCTATGTGCCAAGGTTATTGCAAATAGACTTCTTGACATCATGCCTACCCTGATAAGGCGCAACCAGGTGGGATTCACCAAGGGAGGCAGGCTCCAGATGGTACAAGGCGGGTGGTCGCGCTGATAGCGGCGGCCCGGCGGACGCCTTCCCTGCTCCTGTCCCTGGATGCGGAGAAGGCGTTCGATAGGGTACATTGGGGATACCTTTTTGAGGTATTAGTTTGGTTTCCTAGGCCCCACTGCGACTGCTATTTCCGCACTTTATTCTGGTCCATCCGTGCGAGTGCTGGTGAATGGAGTACTGTCCTGTCCCTTTTCAATTTTGAATGGTACGAGACAGGGGTGCCTGTTGTCCCCTTTAATATTTTCCCTAGTGATGGAGCCCTTAGCTGAAAGAATCAGATCACACCCTGATATCACTGGTGTCAGGTTGGGGCAAACAGATCATAGAATTAATCTGTTCGCAGACAATGTGATACTATTGTAAGGGTTAAAAATATTCTGTTTGCCAGACATATATGCTGTTAAGAAAAATAGAAGTTATTGCTCAAAGCATGTGGCCCACCATGAAGTCTGCTCTGTATGCCAGTACAGGATGTGGTTAAGATAAGGCTATAGCACAAACGTCCAAAAGTTGCTATCTTTGACCTTTTAACATTAAGTGATGTCTTGAAATATGCTTTTGTGTCAATCTGGTCTAAACTGGATTTGGGACCTACGTGACAACGGAAGCATAAGACCAAGTTTGGACATCGTGTCATGTGATTGATGTGTAATTGTGCTTCCTATATAACCTAGCTCTGCCAATCAATAAATTGAAGCATTCTATACATGACACCTTGCTGTCTGTTTGTCTATTTCCCGAGCGCTCGATAATTGTTCCTTATTAATTAGGCCCAAGACAACATAACCCGGGGGAGTTCCCCCCTCACACTATCCCTCTCTTATACTGACTCCGCGTTACATGCAGTGTCCCAGACCTTGTCTGATTTTGGTGCATTATCGTACTATAAAGTCAACGAATCCAAATCCCAGATTTTGGGGATTGGCCTGACACCAACTAATATTCGCCATATTAAAGACTCCTCGCCCTATCAATGTTGCCCACAATCAATGCCCTATCTGGGAATCCAGCTGACATCGAATCCAAAAGACCTAGTTAAAGGCCAACTTTCCGGGTCTGCTGGCTTCCCTACAAAAGGAGCTTGATGCTTTTATTAAATTTGTGCATAGTTGGATGGGGAGAATAGTGCTATACAAAATGTTGATTCTTCCTCAAATATTGTACTGTTTGAGGACACTGATGATCCCGATACCCAGGAGTGTTTTCCTAGATTTCCAGAAACAAATGATGTCTTTTGTATGGAATGGCTGTAAGCATAGAGTGACCCTGCACATGCTCTTCAAGGCTAGGGACAACGGCGGCATGGGAATATCGAATTTGTATCACTACCACTTAGCAACCGCCTTGGGTCAGATTAAATTCTGGTTTACACCAAACCATGATAAACTATTGAAATATGCTTTTGTGTCAATCTGGTCTAAACTGGATTTGGGACCTACGAGACAACGGAAGCATAAGACCAAGTTTGGACATCGTGTCATGTGATTGATGTGTAATTGTGCTTCTTATATAACCTAGCTCTGCCAATCAATAAATTGAAGCATTCTATACATGACACCTTGCTGTCTGTTTGTCTGTTTCCCGAGCGCTCGATAATTGTTCCTTATTAATTAGGCCCAAGACAACATAACCCGGGGGAGTTCCCCCCTCACAGAACCTGACTATCCAACGTGGGGTGTCAAGAATTGTCCGATGTGCAGCCGATAGTGTGCCAACCCACTCACCGATCGATTTGGAGACGGGACCGGAGGACCTCAGATGAATAAAACAGCGCTGTAAGGTAAGCCCTTGTTTTGCCAAATAACTTATCTGAGCTCCTACGTGTCTTTGATCCTGTGTATCGATGAGTAAGGTTAGTTGCTGCATGTTTTTGTGACATTTGATGCCATATTATATAGTACGGAAGAACCCTAATTAAAAGGGTATGTTGTCTGTGGTAGAGTGGGAGATCAAGTATACTGTTCTTTGTCTGCTGGTCATACTGTCATTTGGTTGCTACATCTGTTATAAAGTACATAAGGCGGCACAAGAAGGGAGAGACATTCTCCATCCTTAATCCCTAGAGTTGCGGACAAGGTCCAGAAAGAAAAGTACTGAGTGATTGAAAAGTCCTTGTTTTGGAACACTAGCCTCCAGCTGTGCCTGGACGGTCAGGGTCGAATGAGACCCGAGTAGTAGCACGAAGGACTGAGTAGAATCCGCGCAGGTACGTGCAATAATTCAGGTGTGTTTCGGTAAGGGGACACAGGCAGAAAGTTCAGTCTGTGGAAACCAATTGAGGTTTTGCCCTGAGCACTACACCAGAACTTGCACATCAAGAATTAGTTCAAGGAAAACAGAGTGTCTGTTTGGGAGTTCCCACTAGAGTAGTCAAAGTGACCCTCTATTGTGTTAATTGCCCTAGAGGAGTGGGAATTCACGGCTGATTAGCTACCAGCCAGTATGGGGAAGGGACCCTCTAAGATATTGTACACCCCATATGAACTAATAGAGACAGGGGAAGGGAAAGAAGTTGCCGCCCAAGTAAAAACGATCCTTAAGAGAGCAGGGGTTCACAAGACAGGACTGTTTGATAGTAAATTTTGGGACCAATGGAGATTAGACCATGCAGGACAAATCCAGGAGCACAAATTACAAAGGGGAATATATGCTCTAATTGAAGGGAGCAACAGAGTAGAGAGGGAGGATTGGCCTCAAAAATCGGGTGATAAAAAGGTTACATTATATGCTTTACCCTCCGTCATGATTTTAAATCAAAAGGGACGGAACAGTCTATCATCTGCACCTCCACCATACAGAGGTTCAGAGGGATGGACTTGCAGAGTCTGTAGTCAACAGAACCCAGACTACAGAGAAACTTGTCTGGCATGTGGAGCTCATCGCCCACACCCACAACAAGTAAAAATGCTACCACCACCCGATGTTGAGATCCTCCCTCCACCACCCCCACCAGAGACGGCACAACAATTATACCCAGTTTTAACAAGATCCCAAACTAGGAGAACTTCAGGTGTCCAGGTTCCCCTTACCGCTACCGATACAGAGGAGGATTCAAAAGAGGAAGGCACATCCCCGTCTCCTTCTAGAGGAGCAACAGGGGGAGGGACGGGTAGTCAGGATGTCACCACAACTACAGTTTATTGGCGACCCTGGACCCCCAGTGAGCAATTGGCTCTTTGTCAACAACTACCAGACCCTCAGTTAGAGCCTAGTGCCTTTCTTAGAAAAATGAAAATGATCCAGATGAATTATAAAGCCAGTTGGAAGGACCTTATGGCCCTTGCACAGGTTAAATGTACCAAGGGACTGATGGGGACCATTAATCTTACTGCCCGGTTTGGTAGAAATGAGCCCCGCAGTACAGAAACCACCAGAAGTGGGGAAGATTTCTTAGATAGATTGCGATTATGGTGTGACAAACAAGCAGAAACCAGATGTACTGCCTTGACTACTTGTAAAAGGGAGAAGGGAGAGTCTGTTGAAGCATATTATGGCAGACTACTCACGAAGGTAGTAGGTTCCGGGTGGGATGAGGCCCCTGTTGCCTTAAAGAACACCATGATTGCTGAAGCATTCATGCAGGGAATAGGATCTACCTTAGCAGAAAAGATTAAGGGTTGTACCCCAGACTGGAGACGTGTAGATCCTGATGATTTGTATGCCAAAGCTGTTGGTTTTGCTGTAGATGAGAGAAAAAGACAGCAGCCCCGGTAAAGAGTTACACTAATTCACTTACTTCAAATCCGGGTAACCAGAGTAATCAGGGCAGACAAGGTACCCGCCCCAGACAACAGGGACAGAGGGAAAACAGGAAGTGTTTTAATTGTGGAAAGCAAGGACACTTGGCCAGAGATTGCTGGTGTGCCAAGCAAAGTGACAATAACAGAGGACAGTCTAGAAACTGCCCACCTGGCCCCGACCAAGGCCAGGGTAATTCACAATGAAGGTTAGGCCCTCCTGCCCCAGTGTCCCTCTTATCTTCAGCAGAGAGAGGTATACAAATCTTTCAACCTGTAATGATTAATGGAAAGGAGCTGCCGTTTCTAATAGACACTGGGGCCACAAAATCTTGTGTCAGTAAAGACATTGTTAACAAATTTAACCTACCATTGTCAGGAGATAGTCAGGTGGTTCAGGGAGTGTCAGGTCTCCCTGTTACCCTTGACCAAACAGATCCCATAGAGACATCATTTCAAGGATGTAGAATTCTAACTAGATACCTTGTCTCTGACACCTCAGATAATATATTGGGTACGGATGTGATGGGGGTCTTAGGTTGTAACATCATGTTACATCCCTCTGGTGAAGCTTATGTGCGGACCACACACACAAACCATGAGATACTTTGCCTAGTATCTGCTATAGTGAATACTCCACATTTTGTGTTCACCCTTGTGAACCGAG